>LNAC01000582.1:143150-508032 GCA_002007465.1 Ailurus styani
AAAAAAAAAAAAAAGAACACATTTGTTGTGGGGCACCTGAGTGGTACAGTCAGTTAAGTGCCGATTCTTGGCTTCAGGCCCTGGTCTCAGGGTTTTTGTCTCAGGGTGGATGGAACCCCACTCAGGCTCTGTCCTTGGCTCAGGGTAGGGTCTGTTATAATTTCTTTCTCCCTGTTCTTCTGCCCCACCCCACTTGATGCTCTTGCATATGCTCTGTCTCCCTCTAAAAATAAATAAATAAATACTTTTTAAAAATCCATATTTTGTTGGGGTGCCTGGGTGGCTTAGTCAGTTAAGCATCAAACTCTTGATATCAGCTGGGGTCTTGATCTCAGGGTTGGGATTTTTGCTGGTATTGCAGCTACACATTACATGGAGCTTACTTAAAACAAAACAACCCCCCCCAAAACAAAAACCCACACTTTGTTGTAAAAAGAAAGTGTCCAAAACATAGAAAAGATAATTCTTAGTATTGAAACTAAATCTTATATTTTAGACCAGAAATGAAGCATAGCATTTTTAAGTTATCCCAAATGAACATATACCTACTTTTTTCACACACCTAATTTTTATGAAATTCATAAGATTTAAATTATGAAACAGTTTATGAAATATCTGATTATTTTTATTTAGCAGAATGTGTTATAATAAAAGTATAAATTGTAAAATGTTAAAATATGTATTCTGTTATTTAAAGCAACTTTAAAAGGAAAAAATGTATATTTTTATAATTTATGATCTATTTTTTGTAATGACTGGATAATTAACATAGTATTATGTTTCAGATGTACAACATAATGTACAATCTTACGATGTTAGTTTTAGATGTACAGTATAGAAAAATAATTCTGTGTGTTACTCAGTGCTCACCATGACAACCCTAGTCCTCATCTTTTACCACACAATATAACTACAGTATTACTGACTATATTCCCTATGTTGAAATTTTCATATCTGTGATTTACTTATAATGAAAGTTTATACTTTTTAATACCTTTTATTGCTCACCTACATCCTCTCTGGCAGCCACCAGTTTATTCTCTGTATTTAAGAGTCTGGTTTTGTTTACTTGTTCATTTGTTTTGTTATTTAGATTTCACATATAAGTAAAATCATATGGTATTTGTCTTTCTCTGAGTTACTTCTCTTAGCATTATCTCCTCCAGGCCCATCCAGGTTGTCACAAATGGCAAGATCTCATTCTTTTTGGGGACTCAGTAATATTCTCTTGTATTTATACACACAGACACACCACTTCTGTTTGCCTGTTCATCTATCAGTGGTCACTTGGGTCGCTTCTGTATTTTGGTTATTGTAAATAAGGCTCCAGTAAACAGAGGGGTGCATATATCTTTTCAAATTAGTGTCTTCTGTTTTCTTTGGGTAAATACCCAGTAGTGGAATTATTATATGATATTTCCATTTTTTTAATAATTTGAGAAGCCTCCATACTGTTTTCTACTATGCCTATACCAATCTACCTTCCCACCAAAAATGTGTGAAGTTTCCTTTGTGTTCATATCACCAAAATTTGTTTCTTGTCTTTTTTTTTTTTTTTTTTTTTTTTTTTTTTTTTTTTTTTTTAAAGATTTTATTTATTCATTTGACACAGAGAGAGAGATTACACGTAGGCAGAGAGGCAGGCAGAGAGGCAGGCAGAGAGAGAGGAGAGAGGAGGAAGCAGGCTCCCTGCCGAGCAGAGAGCCCGATGTGGGCCTCGATCCCAGGACCCTGGGATCATGACCTGAGCCGAAGGCAGCGGCTTTAACCCACTGAGCCACCCAGGCGCCCTGTTTCTTGTCTTTTTGATTCTAGCCAGTCTGATTCAAGTGTGAGGTGGTATCTCATTGTAATTTTCATTTGCATTTCTCTTTTAATGATGTAGATGTCTTTTCTGTGTGTCCTCTTTGGAAAATGTCTTTTCAGGTGTTCTGCCCATTTTTATTGGACTATTTGTGTTTTTTTGGTGTCAAATTGTGTAAGTATTTTCTATATTTTAGATATTAACCCCTTATCTGATACATCATTTGCAAACGTCTTGTCCTATTTGGAAGGTTGCTTTTTTGTTTTGTTGGTGGTTTTCTTTGCTGTGCAAATGCTTTTTATTTTGGTGTAGTCCTGATAGTTTATTTTTCCTTCTACCCCCCGCCTTTGTCCAAGGACACTTACCTAGAAAAATATTTCTACAGTCAATGTCAAAGAAATAACTGTGCTTTCTTTGAGGAGTTTTACAATTTAATGTCTCAGATTTAGGTGTTTAATCCATTTTGAGTTTATTTTTGTGTTTGGTATAAGAAAGTGGCTCAGTTTCCTTCTTTTACATGTAGCCATCCAGTTTTCCCACCACAATTTGTTAAAGAAAATGCTTTTTCCCCATTGTGTATTCTTGCCTCTTTTGTAATAGATTAATTGACCACATAATCATGGGTTTGTTTCTGGGCTCTCTATTCTGTTCTACTGATCTATTGATCTTTGTGTTAATATCAAACTGGTTACTACAGCTTTGTACTATACCTTGAAATCTAGGATAGTAAAACCTCCAGCTTTCTTCTTTCTCAAGTTGCTTTGGGTGTTCAGTCCTTTGTGGTTTCATACAAGCATTTTGAAAAATGTTATTAGTATTTTGATAGGCATTACATTAAATCTGTAGATTTAATGTAGATTGCTTTGGGTAGTTACAGACACTTTAACAGTATTAGTTCTTCCAATCTGTGATGTCTCCAATTTCATTCATCAATGTCTTATTGTTGTCAGAGTACAGGTCTTTTTACCTCCTTGGTTAAGTTGATTCCTAGATATTTCATACTTTTTGGTGCAATTGTAAATAGAATTACTAACTTCTCTTTCTGCCACTTCATGATTAGTATATAGAAATGCAACACATTTCTGTATATTAATTTTGTATCCTGTGACTTTACTGAATTAATTTATTAGTCCTAATAGGTTTGGGGTTTTTTTTATAGAATCTTCAGTGTTTTCAATATATATGATTATATCATGTACAAAAAGGAAGGTTTTACTTTTTCCTTACCATTTGGACTCCTTTTATTTCTTGTCTGCTGGCTGTGGCTAGGACTTCCACTACTATGTTGAATAAAAATGATCAGATTGGACATCCTTGTTCTGATGATGATCTTATAGGAAAAGCTCTAATTTTTTCACCACTGATCATGTTAGTTGTGTGTTTTCATATTCGGACTATATTATGTTCATGTGTATTTCCCTTAAACTCACTTTGTTGAGAGTTTTTTTTTTAGCATAAATTGATTTTACACTCTGTAAAATATTTTCTCTGCAGCTGTTAAGGTGGCTATATTGTTTTTATCCTTTCTCTTTTTATGTGATGTATCACATGAATTCATTTATGTATATTAAAACACACTTGTATTCCTGAAATAAATCCCACTTGATCATGGTGAATGATTTTTTTAATGAACTGTTGGGTTCAATTTGCTAATATTTTGTTGAGGGTTTTGCATCTATGTTCATCAGAGATATTGGCCAGTATTTTTCTTTTTTGATAGTTTCTTTGTCTGGTTTTGGTATTGGAGTAGTGATGACCTTATAAAATGAATTTGGAAGCTTTCCTTCTATTTTTTGGAATAATTTGAGAATAATAGATATCAAATTTATAAATATTTCATAGAATTCACCTGTAAAGTCATTTGATGCTGGATTTTGTTGGGGGATTTTTGATTACTGATTAAATTTCATTGCTTATCATTAGTCTGTTCAAGTTTTCCATTTTTCCTGATTCAGTTTTGGAAAACAATGTTTCTAGGGACATTTATCCATTGTCTCTACATTTTCCAGGTTGTTGGTATATAATTTTTCATAATCTTATAATCTTTATTTTTTGTGGTATCAATTATTATTTCTCTTCATTCATTTCTAATTTTTTATGTATCTGAGTCCTTTGTTTTGTGCTTGATGAAACTGGCTAAAGGTTTATCAATTTTATCTTTTTAAAAAACCAGCTCCTACTTTCATTGATCTTCTCTATTTTTTTGTCTCTATTTCATTTATTTCTGCTCTAATCTTGATTATTTCCTTCTTTCTGCTACCTTTGGTCTTTATTCTTCTTCTAGCCCTTTTGGTATAAGATTAGGTTTTCTAAAGATTGTTTTGTTTCTTATATTATGTCTAATGTTATAATATTCTTTCCTAGAATTGCTTTTGCTGTATCTCAAAGATTTTGGGATACTGTACTCTCATTTTCCTTTATCTCCGTGTATTTTTTAAGTTCCTCTTTGATATTTTGATTGCCTATTTATTGTTGGAGCATATTGTTTAGCCTACATGTTATGCATTCATTCCAGGTTTTTTTCTTGTAATTGATTTCTAGTTTCATACTATTATGGTTGGGAAAAATGCTTGATAGGATTTCAGTCTTTTTGAATTTATTGTGACTTATTTTGGGCCCAACATGTGATCTATTCTGGAGAATGTTTCATGTTTACTTGAAATGAATGTGTACTCTGCTGTTTTAGATAGAATGCTCTGTATGCATCTGTTAAGTCCATATGGTCTAATGATTCATTAAAGCCATTGCTTCCTAGTTGCTATTCTGTCTGGATGATCTATCCATTTATGTATGTGGGGATTTAAAATCCCTTACTATTTTGGTATTACTGTTAATTTCTCCCTTTATGTCTGTTAGTAATTGCTTTATGTATTTAGGTTCTCCCATGTTTGTTGCGTAGATACTTAAAATTGTTATATTTTCTTGGCAGATTGTTCCTTTTATCATTACGTAGTGGTATTATTTGTTTCTTGCTACAGTTTTTGACTTATAGTCTATTTTATCTGATAGAAGTATTGCTACACTGTCTTTTTTTCCCCTCCAATTTCCAATTTCCCTCCAAAGGGATGGAATATATTTCCATCCCTTGACTTTTAATCTGCATGTGTCTGAAGTCTGAAGTGAATCTCTTGTTGATAGCATATAGTTGGATCTTGATTTTTATCCAATAAGTTGTCCCATGTCTTTTGATTGACTAGATAACATTATCTTTAAAGTAATTATTAATACTGATATTGCCATTTAGTTATTGGTTTTGTGGTTGTTTTGTAGTTCTAAACTATCCCTTTCTTCTCTTCCTTTCTTTTCTTGTGGTTTGATGGCTTTCTTTAGAGTTATACTCAGATTCCTTTCTGTGTGTGTGTGTGTGTGTGTGTGTGTGTGTGTGTATCTGTTATAGGTATTCGCTTGTGGTTACAATTATGTTAATATATAGCATTCTATATTAAGTTGATGATTTCTTAAGTTTGAATCCATTCTGAAAGACTAAGTTTTCACCCCCATCACATTTTATGTATATGATATCATACTCCCTTTATTTGTGAATCCCTCGACTGATTTTTCTAGATATATTTAACTGCTTTTGTGTTTTAACCTCTATACTGTTTTTAGAAGGGATTAATCTGGGGCACCTGGGTGGCTCAGTGGGTTAAGCCTCTGAATTCAGCTCAGGTCATCGGGCTCTCTGCTCAGCAGGGAGCCTGCTTCCTCCTCTCTCTCTCTCTGCCTCTCTGCCTACTTGTGATCTCTCTGTGTCAAATAAATAAAAATCTTTAAAAATTTTAAAAAAAGAAGGGATTAATCTGCTACCATTATGATAGATATGCCTTTACCAGTAAGTTTTTTTTCCCTTCATAATTTTCTCCCACTAAGGGCCTTTTCTTCCCACTGAAAGAATGCCCTTTAATTTCTCTTACTAATGTTGATCTAGTGGTGATGAACCCTTTTTACTTTTGTCTGGGAAACCCATTATCTCTCCTTTATGAATGATAACCTTGATAATCTCTCCTTCTATGAATGATAACCTTGCTGGGTAGAATATTCTTTGTTGCATTTTTTCCTTTTAGCACTTTGCAAATATCATTCCTGCAGTTTCTACTGAAAGATCAACTAATGGCCTTTTGGGATTTCCCTTATATTTAACTATTTTCTCATGCTCACCTTATAATTTTCTCTTTATCAGTACTTTTTGCCATTTTAATGATTATGTGTCTTGGTGCAAACCTCCTTGGATTTAATTTGTTAGGGGATTTCTGCAATTCCTGAATCTGGATGTCTGTTTCTTTCCATAGATGAAGGAAGTTTTCAGCCATTATTTCTTCAATTTTCTGCCCCCTTCTGTCTCTCTCCTTTTCTTCTGGGATCCCTAGCATGCAAGTATTATTACTCTTGATTTTATTATTGAATTCCTTAACCTATTCTCATTTTTTATTCTTTACTTAATGAGTTCTTTATCTCTGACTGGTTCATTTTTGTATTTTCTAGCTCTGCTAAAGATTTCACTGAGATTCTTCACTCTTTTGCAAGTCTTGTGAATATCTTTATGACCAGTATTTTATTCTTTATCAGACACATTCCTTATTCCTTTTTTATTTAGCCCTCTTGCTGTGATTTTGTACTGTTCTTTTATTTGAGACCTATTCTTCTGTCCCTTCAATTTGTCTCTCTGTTTGTTTCTATGTATTAAGGAGGTCAGCTACATCTCCTAGTATTAAATGTATTGGCCTTTTAAAGAAGAGCCCAGGGGTGCCCCATAATTCAGTGTGCCCTTTTCACCAGAACCAGGAGCTCCAGGGGTATTTCCTATTGGTTCGTGTGTGCCCTACTGTTGTGGCTAGGTAGAGTTTGCCTTCCGTCCAGTCAGCTGCACAGTCCACTTTTCCTGCCATGGGTATACCTGACAGGGTTTGGTCCCAGCCCTATTGAAAGGTTTATGTGAAGCCATCACAGGCTTATCCGTGGGTGGTGTCCACAATCAGGCTAGCTGTCTGTATTTACTTTTCTGTAGCTGTGGGCATACTGAAAGGCAGAATGCTCTCCCTGAGCTGCCCTCTGACATGCTTTCATTGGTGGATAGGGCCTGCAGTCATATTAGATGTCAGCACCCAATCTTTCTGGTGCTACTCTTTGTGAACCTAATGTTTGTCTTATCTCTGCATTGCTGGCTAAATGTTTCAGTTGTTGGAACTGTTGGTAAACTATTACGTTGGATCATCTCCCCCTCTTTTCTGGGACAGGAGTCACTCTGGAATGGCACTAGTCCATGCCAGAGCTTCTTGTACGGTATATAGGAATAGGAGCCACTTTGGAGAAATGGCTGCTGAGGTGGGCAGATTGGATAGAGCTGGACCACAGGGTTAGGTGGGGATGGGGCACGTGATGCTGTCAAGACAGGTGAAGAGTGTTAGTGATAGTTCCTGAAAATATCCAGCTATCTAGGCTTGAAAAGGGAAAGAGAAATGGCACTTGACAGAACTTTTGTTTTTGGAGAAATCTCCTAAAGATCCCTGTACCTCTAGCACATGTTTTGAGATGAGTAATAACTCCCCTTCAGGTATACTCCCAGGTGCTTTTCAAACTGCTGCCTCTATATGTGTCTTTCCAGGTTATTTATTATGCTAGTTTTTAAGGGTAGGGACTGTTTCTTATTTTTCGCTAGCTCTCTTGTGGCTAAGCTCATTGACTTTTATTTTTTTTTTTTATTTTTTTTTTTTTAAAGATTTTATTTATTTATTTGACAGAGAGAGATTACAAGTANGCTAGCTCTCTTGTGGCTAAGCTCATTGACTTTTAAAGTACCAGGAGTTGAGCCCATTGATTTTAAAAGCTCATGACATTAAGCTCCACTGGTTTTTCAAGCCAACCTTATGGGGATTCATCTTCCCAGTGTGTGTTCCCAGTGCCTAGGATGCCTGATAAGGAATCTGATCCTCTAGCTTATTTGTATTATGGTATTCCTCCCAGTTGTGGTTAGTATCACTGGGGGTTTGTTTCCCATCCTTGTCTCTGACTCTCCTTCCTTTTTGACTAACTGTAGAAGGTCTGATATGCCAGTCTTTGTATCATTTTCACAGTTGTTTGTACAGATGTAGCTTTTATCTTGGTGGGTCTGTGGTACAAGGCGCACTGAGGATCCTTTTACTCTTCCATCTTCCTCAGTCTAGGAAAAAAGATATTTTAATACGTTACTTAATATAACGTTCATTTATCAAATTAAACTAAATAGGATGGTTATTGATAAGTCAAACTAAATTTTTTATTTAATATACTTTTTTGACAATTTCTTACATATTATAATTTAACTAGCATTAGCCTGCAGCTATATACTTAGAAAAATTTTCCTGAGGCTTTGTCATCATTTTTTATCTTAATGGTACTATTGTTCCAAACTTTTAAATGTAGAAACTTAATTTCTTTAATTAGAGGTTAAATTTTGACACCTGAGGGTTTTAGAACTTATAATTACATTTTAAGATAATTCTTCTGAAAGTTTTACTCTCTGGTGGTTAAGGTAGAGGCAAACATACATTTGAATCCTAACACCATCTGTCCCATATATTTGAATAAATTACATAAATTCTACCAACCATGTTTGTTTTATCTTTAAAATAGAAACAACTTACAGGATCTTATGGAGACAAACTTGACAATGTTACTCTAAGATGGTTCCTGACACAAAGCAGGTGCTCAGTAATTTTTACTGTCCTTTCTTTTTTTCTTAAATACTTCTTTTTTTTTTTAAAGATTTTATTTATTTATTTGACACAGAGAGAGAAAGATCAGATCACAAGTAGGCAGAGAGGCAGGCAGAGAGAGAGGAGGAAGCAGGCTCCCCACTGAGCAGGGAGCCCGATGTGGGGGCTCGATCCCAGGACCCTGGGATCATGACCTGAGCCAAAAGCAGAGGCTTTAATCCACTGAGCCACCCAGGCACCCCTTCTTAAATACTTCTTTTGCAAATACAGATGATCCGTGGTGAATAAGTCTACATTTTTCTCTGTGGGATAGCTACTGAAAAATAATTAGATTTGGAAAACTATGAATACTTTCATTACACTTTTCTGTCTCCCTGTGTTTCCCTTTGATCTGCTGTTTCTTGCTGACTGGTCTTTTCTGGGAGAAAATAGACTTTTTTTTTAGTTGTTTGTTATCTCAAAATATTGTTTAGTATGTTAACATGTAGAGGCAAAACACCATTAGAGTTCAGAAAAATAAACAAAATCAAGATCTTTAGGGGAGAGCTGGAGTGTTTAGAATAAAGACTGCATCCACTCACAGGTTCTCACAACTTTTAAGGAAGAAGCATGGGGAAAATGTGAGGGAGTTTAATAATTTGTAATATACTATTCATGATGCTTCACAATACTCCCTCAGCACTATACACCTGGGTCATATTTAATTCCATCTTCTACCAAATCCAGTTAATTGTGAAGAGTTGTCAGTTCTACTTCCTGCACTTGCTGTGAATATATCTGTTTATGTTCATTATCTTCATTATCACTACCCTAGGCGATAATTTCCTCCAGGTTTTTCTGTTCAGATTTGCAACACAGACTTTCTAACATGTCCATCTGATGATGTTTGCTATTAACTGAGTGTTTGGTTTACTTTCCCCACCCCAAGCATTATGTTGAAGCCCTAACCTCCAATATGATGATATTGGAAAGAGGGAATGTGGCCTTTGGGATGTAATTGATTTTGAATGAGTTTGTGGACATGGTGCCCCCATGACAGGATTGGTGCCTATGATGGTTAATTTTGTGTATCGACTCTAATGGATCATAGGTGCCCAGATATTTGGCTAAATATTATTTCTGCATGTATCTATGAGAGTGCTTCTGGATGAAATTAGCATTTGAATTGGTGAAATCAGTAAAGCAACTTCTCTTCCCAATGTGAATGGGGATTCTCCAATCTTTTGTGGGCCTGAATAGAACAAACATGCAGAGGAAGGTAGATTCCAGCCTTTCCTGCCTGACTACTCCATAAGGATGTCAGTCTTCTCCTCTTGGTACTTCTGGTTCTTTAGACTGGAGTCTACATCACTGGCTCAGTTGTTTCTCAGGCCTTTGTACTATTTTTTTTAAAGATTTTATTTACTTATTTTAGAAAAAGGGGGTGAAGGGAGAGAGGAAGATGGACAGAGAAAATCTCAAGCAGACTCCATGCTGAACATGGAGCTCAGTGCAGATCTTGATTTCTAGACCCTGAGATCATGAAATGAGCAGAAATCCAGAGTTGGCTGTTTAACTGACTGATCCACACAGGTGTCCCACAGGCCCTTCTACTTTTACTGACATCATGGCTTTCTTGGGATTCCAGTATGTGGATGGCAGATTGTGGGACCTCTCAACCCCCATAATTATGTAAGTTGATTCCTTATAATGAAACCCTTCAAATAAATGTATAAATATATGTACATATATATGTTTGTGCATGTATAATTATTAGCTTTTTTTTCTAGTGGACTCTAGATAATTTGGTAGTGAGAATGAATTTAAAGAAACAAAACTTTAAGGGTGATTTTTCTGAATTGGTTCTGAGGTTTCTGGAATTGGGTCTCTAATTGGATTAGATTTGAAGACCACTGACTTTCTTTTAAGGAGGGCACATGATGTGATGAGCACAGGGTGTTATTGGAAACTAATGAATCACTGAATACTACATCAAAAACTAATGATGTAGTGTATGTTGGCTAATTGAATTTAAATAAAAAATGACTTTATAGTAGTAAAGAGAGCACTGATTTTCTATGGCATTAACTATTTATAGAGGCTTTCTATATTAGATACTCTTAATCAACCACTTAAAAGAATTAAGAAACTATTGCAAAGGAGTTAAAATATACAATGGGGAGAAGACCATATCTTTAATGATGCTGGAAAACTGGACAGCTACATGTAAAAAGAATTAAACTGGACTACTTTCTAATACCATACACAATAATAAACTCTAAATGGACTAAAGACCTAAATGTGAGACCTGAAACCATAAAATTTATGACATAGAAGCAGTCATTTCTCTGAAATTGACCATATCAACAGTTTTCTAGATATGTTTTCTAAGGCAAGGGAAAAAAAAGCAAAATTAAACTATTGGGGTTACATGAAAATAAAAGTTTGCAAAGCAAAGGAGATTGTCAAAAAAATATAAGAGACAACCTACTGAATGGGAGAAGGTATTTGCAAATGATACATCTGATAAGGTGTTAGTATCCAAAATATATAAAGAACTTATACAACTCAACCCTCCAAAAGACAAATAATGCAGTTTAAAAATGGGCAGGGAGCATTTTTCCAAAGAAGATATACAGATAGCAGACACATGAAAATATGCTCAACATCACTCACTGCAGAAATGCAAATCAAAATCACAGTGATCTTGGGCGCCTGGGTGGCTCAGTGGGTTAAAGCCTCTGCTTTCGGCTCAGGTCATGATCTCAGGGTCCTGGGATCGAGGCCCGCATCAGGCTCCCTGCTCAGCGGGGAGCCTGCTTCCCCCCCTCTCTCTCTGCCTGCTCTCTCTGCCTCCTTGTGATCTCTCTCCCTCTGTGAAATAAATAAATAAAATCTTTAAAAAAAAAAAATCACAGTGATCTCACCTCACACCTGTCAGAATGGCTGAAATCAGAAAGATAAACAAGTGTTGGTGAGGATATAGAGGAAAAGGAATATCCATGCACTGTTGGTGGCAATGTAAATTGGTACAGCCACTGTGGAAACGAGTAAGGAGAGTCCTCAAAAAGTTAAAACTAGAAATGTCATGTGATCCAGTGATTCCACTATTCGGTATTTACCCAAGGACAATGAAAACACTAACTCAAAAAGACTTATACACCCTTATACAACTCAAAAAGTCTTATACAATAGCTCAGACATGGAAGCAACTTAAGTGTCCATTAGTAGATGAATGGATACACACACTAGATACACTAGATACATGAATAGATACACACACTAGAATATTACACAGCCATAAAAATTGATGAGATCATGCCATTTGAGACATCATGAATGGACCTGGAGGGTATTACTGTAAGTCAAGTGAGTCAGACTAAGACAAATACTATATGATTCCACTTATAAATCAAATATTAAAAAATGACCAAAAATTAGAATCAGAACATTAATACAAACTGATAGTAACCAGAGAGGAGGGAGGTGAAGGTTTGAGCAAAATGGGTGAAGGGGGAGAGGGGGCTTCAGGCCTCCAGTTATGAAATGAGGAAGGCATGGGAATAGAAAAGAGTATGAGAAATACAGTCAATGATGTTGTAATAGTAATGTAATGATACAGATAGTAGCAATACTTATGGTAGCCATAGCATAATGTATATACTTAAATCGCTGTTGTACAACTGTGACTAATGTAATATTGTGAGTTAAATATACTCAGAAAAAAAAGAAAGAAAACTTCATGATTCTGTATATGATACTTCTGAACATTTTTTGAAGACTAATTAATGACTCTGGTTGGTAGCTCCTAATATTCCTGAACAACATGATGAAAGAAAAGGATAAGCTTAGGGATTCAAATATTCAGTTCAAGCTTAGTATAAATGAAACCAGAGCTTCTATATGTGCCCTATCTATAATAGCAGGGCTAAAATTGCTAAAAAACAAACATAGAGCCTCATCTTGAGTTTGGCTACATTACAAGACAAGTGAAACGTCCAGTTTTGAAGTCTATTGTTAAAGTGAGGGCGTTAATTTGGAGAGAATAGGAACCTACAAACTGGAATTGAGAAGTGTAGAAAATCTCTCATAATGATGGATCATGGAACCCCTAAATTCTGATGAGTCTTCTTTGCTTGTGGAAAAGTTCTCCCCACTCGCAGTGGAATTAGCCACCTCACCTCTAGTAGAAGTGGCCTCCCAACCTCCAGTGGCAGCAGAATCCATTCCCAATGATTTTGACTTCTCCACCCACAGTGGTATTGGCCTTTCTACCTCTGTCTGAGGAGCTTAACCTTATATTGCCTGAGAAAAGTAATGACGTCTTCTGAGCCAGTTTCCCTGTAAGACAATGCTGATTCTTCCCAGAATTCACCCCTACCACTCCACTTTGCTTCTATACCATATAACTAGACTCAAGCCCTAGTAGGTCCTTGAAAGTGCAGCACAAAGTGTGTCCTATGAGAAAGTGTGCTATACTCCAAAAGAACTACTGAGTTTTCTAATTTACATCGACAGAAATCTTTGGGACATATCTGGGAATTGATTCAAAGGATTAGGATAGTGGTGAAAGAAACGCAATGCAGGATTAGGCCAAATTTATGCATATTGACTTACTAAGCAGAAATTATGGCTTTCACATTGAAGGTTTATGACACAGTCTTGTAGTTTGTCCACAGTGGTGTGAGACGTGTCAAGGTAAGCCTCTAAGATGAACAGGTTGCTGCATCTAGCCCCTCCTGCAACCAAAAAGGAAGTGAAATTCTTAGTGAGCCCTTTTGGATTTTGGAGGCAACATATTCCTTATTTGGGTGTGTTCTCCAGCCCATGTCCTTTAATGACCCAGGAAACTGCTGGTTTTAAGTGAGATGCCAAAGAAGAAAAGACTCTGCAGTAGTTCTGTGCAAGCTGACATATGATCCAGACTATATGATCTAGGAGATCCAGTGATGCCTGAAGCATCAGTGGAAGATAAAATGTTGTTTGGAGCCCTTGGCAGGCACTTATAGTGAATCATAACACAGGCTCTTAGGATTTTGGAACAAACACACACACACCCCATCTTCTGCAGATACTCTCCTTTTAAGAAACAGTTCTTGGCTTGCCACTGGGCCCTGGTAGAGACTGAATGCTTGGCCATGGACCACCAAGTTACCATGAGATGTGAGTTGTCCGTTGAACATGATATTATCCAACCCACCAAGTCATAAATTTGTGCATACGCAGTGGTACTCCATCATCAAATGGCAGTGGTCCATACTTGATCAGGCCCTGAAGGCACAAGTTACATGAAGAATTAGCCGAAATGCTGATGGTCCCTATTTCTACTGCGCTGCCTTCTCTCTCCAAACCTCCAACTATGGCCTCAAGGGGAGCTCCCTATGTCAGTTGAAAGAGGAAGAGAAAACTAGCGCCTGGCTTGTAGATGGTTCTGCACATTGTGCTGGCACCACCCAAAAATGAACAGCTTCAGCACTATAGCCCCTTTCTGAGGCAATCCTGAAGGACATTGGTGAAAGGAAATCTTCCGTGTGGGCAGAACTGTGAGCAATGCATCTGGTTGTTTACTTTGTATTGGAAGGGAAATGGTTAGAAATGTGATTATATATAGATTCACAGGCTATAACTAATGGTTTGTTGGAATGGTCAGGGACTTGGAAGGAATATAATAGAAAATTGGTGACAAAGGAAATTAGGAAAAATATATATAGACAGACAGAGCTCCCTGAATAGGAAAAAAAAAAAAAAAAGGATAGTTTTGTCCCAGGTAACTACTCATCAAAAAGTGACCACAGCAGAGGAAGATTTGAATAATTATATGGATAATATGACCCATTCTATAGATACCAGTCAGCCACTTTCCTCAGCCACCCCTGCCATTGTCAGATGGGTTTGTGAAGATGTAGCCGTAATGGCAAAGATAGAGGTATGTATAAGGTCAATAACATGAACTTTAATTCACAAAGGCTGACCTGACTACAGCCACTACTGAATGCCGAATCTGTCAGCAGCTCTCAGACTGGGACTAAGTCCACAATATGGCACAATTCTCCGTTGATCAGCCAGCTACCTCATGGTGAATTGTTTATTTTAGAACACTTCCATCATTAAAAGAGCAGTGTTTTATTCTAACAAAATAGACAATTACTCTGAATACAGATTTCCCTTCTCTGAATATAATGTTTCTGCTAAAGCTACCACCCATGGACTTAAAGAATGCCTTATCCAACATTCATGGCATTCTACATAGCACTGTTTCTGATCAAGGAACTTGCTTCATGGCGAAAGAAGTACGGCAATGGGCTCGTGTTTATGAAATTCAATAATTTCACCATGTTACTACCCTAAAGCAGGTGGTTTGATAAAAGGGTGGAGTGGAACATTTGAAGACCCAGTTACCATGCCAGCTAGGTGCTAATACCTTGCATGGCTAGAGTAAGATTCTCCAGAAGGTTGTATATGCTCTGAATCAATATCTAATATATGTTTCTGTTTCTCTGATACCCAGGATTCATGCTTCCAGGAATCAAGAGATTGAAGTGGGAATGGTACCATTCATTATTACCTCTAGCAATCCACTAGAAAATTTTTTATTTCCTTTTCCTATGACTTTATGCCCTGCTAGTCTAAAGATTTGTTTCCCAAAAGGGAAATGTTTCCACCTGAAAAAAAATGATTTTATTGAAATGGAAGTTAAGTCTGACATCTGGCTACTTTGGATTCCTTATACCTCTGAACTAACAGGTAAAGTAGCAAGTTACAGTATTGCCTGGAGTGATTGATCCTAACCACCAATGGAAATTGGACTACTGCTCCACAATGGAAGTAAGAAAGTCTTTGTCTGGATTTTAGTAGACCCCTTGGGTTGTCTCTTACTATTACCGTATCCAATGATTTAAGTCAGTGGAAAAGTAAATCAACCTGATCCAGGCCTAACGACTGATGGTCCAGACTTTTCAAAAATGAAGATTTGAGTCACCCTTCAGATAAGGAAATTTGACCCACTGAGATTCTTGCAGAAGACAAAGGGAATACAGAATGAATAGTGGAAAAAGGTAGTTACATATACATGACTGGTTAGAAACAAGGATTTAATATATGCGTATTTTCTCTTTATTTTGTTATGAATATGCTTGCATGTGTGTGTATACATATGTGAGTATGTGTATACATACACACATATATAAATATGGAGGCATACATAATTTTATTGTATTTCCTATATGTTTCTCAGATATTGTGTTTATACAAACTGAAGGATTTTTTAAAATTTTGCCTTTTTAAAATTTTTTAATGGAAGTATAATTAAAATATAGTATAACTAGTTTCAGGAAGGTAATTGTATACAATACTTCTATTTATTTATTTATTTTATTAATATATAATGTATTATTTGCCCCAGGGGTACAGGTCTGTGAATCATCAGGTTTACACATTTCAAGCACTGACCATAGCACAAAGCCGAGCCTCTTATGCTTTGTCTTCCTCCCAATCCCATCTTGTTTCAATTTTCCCTCCCTACTCCCCATGCCCCCCGCCTGGCCCCTCAAATTCCTCATATCGGAGAGATCATATGATAATTGTCTTTCTCTGATTGACTTATTTCACTTAGCATAATATCCTCTAGTTCCATCCACACCATTGCAAATGGCAAGATTTGGGGTTTTTTGATGGTTGTATAGTATTCTATTGTGTGTATGTGTGTGTGTATATATATATATATGTGTGTGTGTGTGTGTATATATATATGTGTGTGTGTATATATATATATGTGTGTGTGTATATATATATATACACACACAGCACATCTTTATCCATCTGTTGATGGACATCTAGGTTCCTTTCATAGTTTGGCTGTTGTGGACATTGCTGCTATAAACATTCGGGTACACGTGTCCCATTGGATCACTACCTTTGTATCTTTAGGGTAAATACCCAGTAGTGCATTTTTATCTCTGGTGCACAGTCCCGTTTGTAATCTCCAAAACCAGCAGATTCCTGCAGCACGCTCCTGCACTGCTCTTCCTGGAGGAGAAAAGAGCATCTCTCTCCAGATCTGCCACTTGTGGGGTCCCTGCTCAAAGAGCAGTGGCCCGACTGTGCCTTGGATCATGGTTTAAGATAATCTTGAGCTGAGTGCCCACTGCTAGGCTCTGTCTCTGTGGCCAGCTTCCCCCACTCCGATACCTGGGAGATCTGCCACACTCAGACACCCCAGGTCTTTCTGTAACCCTGCAGGTCCTGAGACCACACTGTCCCGACAAGGGGTCCACCCACCTCCCCACCCCCCTCCCCCGCTTAACCTCTGGAGTGATGACTCAGTGGAGCAGACTTCTAAAAGTTCTGATTTTGTGCTTCACTGCTCTCTCACTTGCCGGGAGCAGGCCCCTCCCCCTGCAGTCTATCTTCCCATCGCTTTGGGTCGGTTCACTTCTCTGAAAGTTCTGCCTTCTGGAAAGTGGTAGCTTTTCTGTTCCTAGAATTTCTGCTCTTCTTCTCTTCGATCTCCTGTTGAGTTTGTAGGTGTTCAGAATGGTTTGATAATTATCTGGGTGAACTCCTGGGACCTGATGATAATCAGTCTCCTTCTCCTCCGTCATCTTTGTTCAGTTGCTACATTACTTCTCATTACAATAAGTGTACTCTTTAATTCCCTTTGTCTATTTTACCCATGACACCTTCCTCCCCTTTGGCAACCATCAGTTTGTTCCCTGTATTTAAGAGATGTTTTTTGTTTGTTTTTTGTCTCCTTTTTTCCTTGTATGTTCCTCTGTGGGTTTTTGTTGTTGTTGTTTTGTTGTTGTTAAATTCCACATGTGTGAAATCATGGTATTTTTTTTTCTCTGACTTACTTCACTTAGCATTATACTCTCTAAGTCTACCCATGTTGTTGCAAATGACAAGATCTCATATTTTTTATGGCTGAATAATATTTCATTGTATACATATGCAACATCTCCTTTATCTATTGATGTACACTTAGTTTACTTCCATATCTTGGCTATAATAAATAATTTTACAATAAACATGGGGGTTCTTATGTCCTTTTGAATTAGTGTTTTCATTCTCTTTTGGAGAATGGAATTACTGGATCATATTTTATTTTTATTTTTAACTTTTTGAGGAATCTTCATACTGTTTTCCACAGTGGCTGAACCAATTTTCTTTTGTACCAACAACGCATAAGGTTCTCTTTTCTCTACACCCTTGGCAATACATGTTATTTCTTGTCATCTTTATTCTAGCCATTCTGACAATTGTACATTGATATCTCATTGTGTGTGCATGTGTGTGTGTGTATGTGTGTGTGTGTTTTCTCATTGTGGTTTTGATTTGCATTTCCCTGATAATTAATTATGCTGAGCATCTTTTTATGGGTCTGTTGGCCATCTGTAGGTCTTCTTTGGAAAAAATGTCTATTCAGTTCCTCTGCCCATTTTCTTAATCAGATGATGATGATTGATGTTAGTTCATCTCCATTTGCATGACAAATGCTTCTCCATCCCTTCGCTTTCAATCTGCATGTATCTTTAGGTCTGAAATGAGTCTCTGATAGGCAGCATATAGATGAGTCTTGCTTTTAATCCATTCAGTTACCCTATGTCTTTTGACTGGAGCATTTAGTCCATTTATATTCAAAGTAATTATCAGTAGGTGTGATTATTGCCATTTTGTTACTTGTTTTAAGGTTGTTTTTGTGGCTCTTCTCTGTTGCTTCTCCTGCTCTCTTCCCTTGAGGTTTGATGGCTTTCTTTAGTGTTGAGTTGGATTTCTTTTTATTTTTTGTGTGTATATTACTGTTTTGGGTTTGTGGTTACAATTATGTTGATATGTAACCTCTTACGCATGTAGCAGTCTATATTAAGTTGATGGTTGATGAAGTTTGAACCTATTCTAAAAGCACTGAATTTTTACCCCCCCATATTTTTGTACATAATGTCATAGTTTACATTCTTTTATCTTATAAATCCTTTAACTAATTTTTGTAGATATAATTGATTTTACTGGTTTAGTGCTTTAACCTCCATACCAGGTTTATAAATGATTAATCTACTACTTTTATTATATGTTTGCCTTTACTTGAGCAATTTATTTTCCTTTCATAATTTCTTACATTTATGGCCTTCCCTTCCCTTCAAATAATACTGGTTTTGTGGTGATGAACTTTTTAAACTTCTGTTGTCTAGAAAACTCTCCTCTTGAATGATAATCTTACTAGAGTAAGTTAGTTACTTACTTACTAGAGTAAGTAAGTTAGAGTATTCTTGGTTGCAGGCTTTTTTTTTTTCCCCCCTTTAGTACTTTGAATATATCATGTTACTCTCTTCTGACCTGCAAAGTCTCTGCTGTAAAATCAGCTGATAACTTATGGGGTTCCCCTTGAATGTAACCATTTTCTTTTTTCTTTCTGCTTTTACAATCCTCTTTTTATTACTATATTTTGCCACTTAGTTATATGTTTCTTGGCATGGACTTTCAGTGGATTAATTTTATTGGGGGCTCTGTGTTTCCTAAAACTGGATGTCTGTTTTTCCCCAGATTGAACTTTTTAGCTCTCATTTCTTCAAATAAATTTTCTGCCTCCCCCTTTCCCTCTTCTTCTGGAATCCCTATAATGGGAATGTTGTTATGTTTGATGATGTTTCTGAGTTTTCTTAATATAGTCTAATTTTTAATTCTTTTTTTTCCTTTTTGCGGTTTAGCTTAGTTGTTTTCCCTTACCCTGTCTTCCAGATCTATTCTGCCTTCTCTAATCTGCTATTGATTCTTTCTAGTGTAATTTTTATTTCAATTATTGAGTTCTCTAACTCACTGATTATTTTTATGTTTTCATCTCTTTGTTAAAGTTCTCACCAGGATCCTCCACTCTTTTCTCAAGTCCAGTGAGTCTCTTTAAGATCATTACTTTATATTATTTATTAGCCATGTTGCTCATATCCATTTCATATAGATTTTCTGCTGTGATTTTGTCCTGTTCTTTCACTGGGACATACTCCTCCCGTCCTACTTTGTCTAACTTTCTGTGTTTTTCTGTGTTAGGTAAGTCAGTTATATCTGTAGATCTTAAAAGTAGTGGCAGTATGAAGAAGAGGTCCTGTGGTGCTGTAATACAATGCCCACTATTCACCAGATCCCGGTACTTCAGGAGAGTTTATGTTACATGCACCCAACTATTGAGGCTGAGTTGTGTTTGCTTTCAGTCCAGTCAGTTGCAATGGTGACTTTGACTATTGTGGTTATACCAGGCAGAGTTTTGTCCCTGTTTTGTTAAGTAACCTGTATAGGGCCATGGCAAGCTTGTAGTTGGGCAGTATTGGCAGTCAGGGCAGATGCCTGCTCTTAGCCCTATTTACATGGGCTATAGTCTCACCAAACTAGAGGGCACTTTCCTATGCTGCATCCTGAGTGGCTTTTGTTGGTTGGTGGGCCAAGCAGTCAGACCAGATACCTACCTCCAGTCCATCTGTTAGGACTGCAGTCCCACTGCCCTGTAGGGTGTTATCACTGTATTGTGTCCCTGTGGGGGCATGCCTGGTGGGTGGTTGGGAGATGTCTCTCCCAAGTCTATCTTCTGGGTAATCATCAGGGCACTCTCTCCGTGCTGCCAGGTATGAGGTTCAGCTCTGGTACTGTGGGCGCACTAGTATCTGTGGTTAACTTCCCATCTGCCATGGCAAGAGCACTTTGGAGTAGTGCTGGTCCCTCCTGAGGTTACCTGCAGGGCATGCCAGGACAGAAGCATCTTTGGAGGAATGACTGCAGAGTGGGGTAGGTTGGGGAGAACATGTAGCGGGGGAGTCCACTATGCTAAAAAGATAAGTAGAAAGTGTTTACACTTGTTCCTACAAGTGTCAGACTATCTGGGCTGGGAGAGGAGGGGAGAAAAACGACACCTGTCAGAACTTTTGTTTTTGGGAAAAGTCTAAAGTTCCCTACCACTTCAGAACTTAATTAATAAATTTCTTTCTTGCATACCCCAGGTGGTTTTTAAACTGCCCTTTCTTCCTCCCTCCCTCCTTCCTTCCTTCTTTCCTTCCTTCCTTCTTTCCTTCCTTCCTTCCTTCCTTCCTTCCTTTCTTTTTTCCCCTTTCCTTCCCTTCTTTTCCCTTCTCTTCTCTTCTCTTTTCGTTTCTTCTTTCTTAAGAGAGACTGTGAGGGGGTGGTGAGGGAGAGAGAGAAATACATTGAGGGTCTAAATAAAACACAGAATGAAAGGAAACATGAGGGTGCATATATCTTTTTGAGTTAGAGTTTGTCTTTCTTTTGTATAAGTATGCAGAAGTACAATTACTGGATAATACTGTAGTTCTGTCTTTAATTTTTGTTGGGATACCCCCATACTATTTCTCATAGTGGGTGTACCAATTTACATTCCCACCAACAGTGAATAAGGGGTCATTTTTCTCCATATCATCTCCAACACTTGTTATTTCTTGCTTTTTGATTATAGTCATTCTAAAAGATACAAGATAATATTTAATTATGGTTTTGACTTATGTTTTCCTGATGACTAGTGATGTGAGCATTTTTCATGTACCTGTTGGCCATCTGTATTCTTGGAAAAATGTCTATTCAGATTCCCTGCGCATTTTTACTAGGATTGTTTACTTTTTGCTATTGAGTTATAGGAGTTCTTATATATTTTTTAAAATATTAACCTCTTATTAGATGTATAATTTGCACTATTTTTCCCATTCAGTAGGTTGTCTTTTAATTTTTATGATGGTTTCCTTTGTTTTTCAGAAGTTTTTAGTTTGATATTGTCTTACTTGTTATTTTTACTTTTATTTCCTTTGTTTTTAATGTCAAATCCAAAATTTCTTCACAAGTTTGATGTAAAGGAGCTCACTGCCTGTGCTTCCTTACAGGAGTTTTATGGTGTCAAGTCTTATGTTGAAATCTTTAATCCATTTTGCTTAATTTTTTGTGTATAGTTATAAGGCAAAGATCAAGTTGTATTCTTTTGCATGAGGCAAAAGAATCCATATCATTTATTAAAAAGACTGTACTTTCCCCATTGTATGTTTCTGGCTTTGTTGTCATAAATTAGTTGAGCAGCTATGCATGGCTTTATTTCTGAGCTCTCTTTTGTTCCATTGATTTATGTGTCTGTTTTTATGTCACTGCCACACTGTTTTGATGGCTACAGCTTTGTAATACAGTTTCAAATTAGGGAGCATAATGCCTCAAACTTTCTTCTTTCTCAAGATTGCTTTGGCTATTTGGATTCTTCTGTAGTTTCATACAAATATTAGGATTATTCTATTTTTGTAGGAAAATATCATTGGAATTGATAGGGATTTCATTGAATCTGTAGAATGCTTTGGATAGTATGGCCATTTTAATATTCTTCCAACCCATTTGCATGGAATATCTCTCCATTTATTTGTGTCTTCTTTATTTTTTTTAATTTTTTTTTTTTAAAGATTTTATTTATTTATTTCACAGAAGGAGAGAGATCACAAGGAGGTAGAGAGGCAGGCAGAGAGAGAGGGGGAAGCAGGCTCCCTGCTGAGCAGAGAGCCCGATGCGGGCCTCGATCCCAGGACCCTGAGATCATGACCTGAGCCGAAAGCAGAGGCTTTAACCCACTGAGCCACCCAGGCGCCCTTTAATTTTTTTTTTTTAAGATTTTTTATTTATTCATTTGACACAGAGAGAGAGATTACAAGTAGGCAGAGAGGCAGGCAGAGAGAGAGGAGAGAGGAGGAAGCAGGCTCCCCGCTGAGCAGAGAGCCCGATGCAGGCCTCGATCCCAGGACCCTGGGATCATGACCTGAGCCGAAGGCAGCGGCTTCAACCCACTGAGCCACCCAGGCGCCCAATTTGTGTCTTCTTTAATTTCTTCCATCAATATCTCATACTTTTTAGAGCACAGGTCTATCACTTCACTGGTTAAATTTATTTCTAGTTATTATTTTTGCTGCAATTATAAATGGGATTATTTTCTTTATTTTTCTGATAATTCATTAATAATAGAAAGGCAACAGATTTTTGTATATTGATATTGTATCCTGCAACTTTACTGAATTTGTTTTAGTTCAAGCAGGATTTTCTTTCCTTTTTTTTTATTATTTTTTTTTTTTTAGCTTTTAAAGTCTGTTAAAAAAAATTTTGCAAGTGCAGTTTAGTTGTGATGAACTCCTTTAGTTTTTGCTTGTCTAGGAAATCTTCCTCTTTCCTTCAGTTATGAAGAATAATTTTGCGCAGAAGTGCATTCTTTATTGGCAGTTTTTCTTTTTCTTTCAGCACTTTTAATATATTATGCCTCTCCCTTCTGGCCTGTCAAGTTGCTGCTGAAAGATCTGCTGATGGTCTTACGGTGGCTCTCTGTACACAAGTTTTTTTGTTTGTTGTTTTTTTTTTCTTCCTGTTACTTTAAAAAAAAATTCTCTTTGGCTTTAACTTTAGACACTTTAATTATAATGTGTCTTGGTGTGGGTTCTTGGGTTAATCTTTTTTGGATATCTCTGGAATTCTTGAATCTGTACAACCTTCCCCAGGTAAGGGAAGTTTTCAGCCATAATTTAAATAAATTTTCTGCCCCTTGTTCTCAATTTCCATCTGGGACTCCTATAATGTGAATGTTGGTCTGTTTGATGTTGTTCCATAATTACCTTAAGCTAGCTTTACTCTTTTTCAGTCTTTTTTTTTTTTTTTCTTTTGCTGTTTTGTTTGGGTGAATTCCACTGCTTTGTCATTAAGTTTACTCGATCATTTCTTCTACCTGATTGAGTCTCCTGTTGAACTCCTCTAGAATATTTTGGTTCACTCTGTTCTTCAGCTCTGTGACTTCTTTTTGGTACTATCTTATATTTTCTTTTTTAAAAATATTTTATTTATTAATATGACACAGAGAATTACAAGTAGACAGAGAGGCAGGCAGAGAGAGAGGAGGAAGCAGGCTCTCTGTGGAGCAGAGAACCCGAAGGGACCTCGATCCCAGGACTCTGAGATCATGACCTGAGCTGAAGGCAGAGGCTTTAACCCACTGAGCCACATGGGAGCCTAACTATCTTATATTTTCTATCTCTGTTGAAATTCTTAGTTATCCCTATTTCCATAAAAACTTTTTCTCAGGTCTGTTTTATTTTCTTTGGAACTTAGTCCTCTGTCTCTTTTTCCTTGACTCTCTCTGTTGCTGTCTATGTATTAGATAAAACAGCACCTTTCTCAGCCTTGAAGGACTGTGTGTGTGTAGGAGATGAGATTATTGTTTATTCCTGCCCTACTTTTGGATGTCTATCAAACTTCTGTGATTGTCCAAATCATCTAATTTATTTTTAATGGCTCTCTGTAGTTGAGTGTATGCTCAAGTGACAAGTAGACTTGTCAGTGTCCCAGAAAGGAGGATCTTCATTAGCACCTATATTCAGGTTGATTGGAAACCAGACTCTCAGGCAGCAGCTTTTAAAGTATATAGATATATACAGTTTTGTGGAACCATGAGTATAAGCCCTACTGGCCACAACAGCCTGGTAATCAATGGGTATCCCCAGGGTGGAAGCCACAAAAAAAAGGTTTTGTGCCCTGGAGGTGGTAGTTGGTTAAGAAATTTTTCTCCATTTGTTATAGTCTGTGGGACCTGTAGGTGTAAGCTCCATTGTTCACCAGGACCAGGTAATCTAGAGGTGTCCCCTAGGTGGCAACTGCAAAAATCAGGGTACCAGACAATAACAAAAACTCCTTTCTGAGAGATATGTGTTACCAGGAATGAGGTAGAGGGAAAGTGCCAAAATGATGCCCATTGACCTCTGTCTCTGGAGAGTATATTAGTAGGCCTCTAGATGTGTGTTAAATTAGATGTCTGCCTCTCAGCCTGGTGTTTTAAGGTAAGCAAATAAGTCTCTTTCACAGAATGTCTGGGTGCAGTTGACTGCCCCTGTTTTGGGCCATGTGGTGTGTAAGTCTGTGTATGCAAGACCCGTAAGAACTGTTTCTCAGATCACTATAGCTTTGTAGGTCTTATGGGTGCAAGCCCTGTTGGCTTTCAAATCTAGATGTTTTGAATGGTTGTATTACAGGTACTGGTATTAAAAGTTGGGGTGCCAATGTGGGTTTCAAAGGTTTTACCTCTCAGGGAGACCTTAGGTTTTGAGTTCCTTCCTGTATATGTGTTTCTGTCCAGTATTGGGGTTTATGTCAAGATTGTGTCTCAGCCTCCCCTACCCACTTCAATATTGGTTTTCCTTGGCTACTTAATGTGTAGGAATTGCTCAACTAGTTTCCCCTCACCACTACTCTGAGGAAATTGTTCCATATGTAGCTGTAAATTTATTTGGTGTATCCATTGGAAGAGGTGAGTTCAGGCTCCTCCTATGTCACCATCTTGAACTGAAACTTTTTTTTTTAAGTGTCTATTGCTCAGGGTGATTTAGTGACTATTGATATAAATTATTTTTCCTCTTCATTTAGAATTTAGAAATCACCCCAAATAATGTCATATATATTGAATTTTATCTTCTAGTTTGTTTAGTAAGGTGCCCAGTATACTCTAAGTATAGATAGAGGTAAGTAAGAACTCAAATGTGCAATTTAAAATTATACTTTTTACTAAGGAAAGAAATAGCATTTCAGAGTAATTCTATTTCAAATTTTACTGTGATAGGCATATGCCATAATCCCTCACTCTGTATACTTTCCTTTTGGAAGGATATAGGCTTCTTTACTATGTGTAGAGGATACAGCATCTTTGTTTGGAGACAGCACATCTTCCCACAGTGCCTACCAGGGCACTCTCTGTATGCTCCTGGCACACTTTGCAACTGGGTACTCAGTAAATTGGCCTTCTATTTACATCATCTCTAAAGTGATTTTATGCAAGGATTTCATACTGATTATCTGAACTGACAGATAATCTTGACTGCTTCCTCCCTCTTCATAATGGAGCCTCTGGGACTATCAGCTGCCAGTTCCTCAGGGAAGTTTCATATTCTCTGCCTACTTCCCTCTGTTCTACTGAAGTTTCCTTTTAAAACTTTTTTTTTCATGAAGTTCTTGCATTTTTAATGACTTCTGCTTTGTGCATTTAGCTGCTAAGCTATTAGTTTTATACAAGTTTATTACTGTTTTACCTTTGTAAAATGTGTCTTTTATCATGACCTTATTCTCACTCTCTATCATACCTTTAACTTTACACTATAGCATGTTTGTGTATGATGCTAATAAAGGCATTTCTGTTGTGGAGTTTTCCAGATACCTATTAAAAATCTCTTTATTTTTACCCTTTCTTCATTATTGATTTTAAATCTCTTATGGTCTGCATTTAAACTCATGAATTTGAACTCTTTTAATAAGAGTCATAATTCTATTCACACAGAGGGCAATGGTATATATAGTTGACATGCTTCTTCCATCTTATTTTATGTTTACTGATTATTTTAAACTCTCCTATATTTCCTTATTTTATTAAGATTTTATTTATTTATTTGACAGAGAATGAGAGAGTTAGGGAGCATGCAAAGTAGGGATAGCAGCAAAGGGAGAGGGAGATCAATGTGGGTCTTCATCCCAGGACCTGGGATCACAGCCTAACTTGAAGATAGATGCTCAGCTGACTGAGCCACCCAAGAGACCCTATTTCCTTATTTGTTACATGCTTTTATCAATTTGTTATTAATTTCATGCTTTCCCTACATATTTGGATATTCTAACTATAACTTTTATTCTATTACCTTACCTGAACCTGTATTTAGAATTACATAAATATTTCTCCACTATTGTTTGATAACAAAATAAGTATTTCCCCATGATGGCATACTGATTCCCCACCAAGGTGGTCTATGTCACCCAACCCATTAAGAGGAGACATTTAAGAGAAAAATTACTTATCCTATCTTTCCACCTTCCCCCACATCCAACCTTCACTAGGGGGCCTTCCAATGCCCCAGTCCTGGTTGACCCGGTTAAAAAATTTGTTTCTTAACTATAATTAAAATTTTCTTACAGTTTAGGATGTTCCTTCTGTTTTAAGTGTCCTTAAATAGTTCCTCAATCATCTCCCTCATATGGAATTTATTACATTACAACACATTAACAATCTGCTGTGAGATGATGACTTCTGTAAGTAGGTATCAGATTTGGGGGATGCATAGTTTTTTTCTCAGTAGTCCGCAAATGTTGTATTACCCTCATCAAGTTTTAAGTGTTCCAAATGAGAAATTTGAGGCCAGTCCTTTTACCCGTGTAGGTAATATTTTGTTATTAAAAATAACAAATTATTTTTATGTTCTAGGAACTTGAAGATTTTACCTTTATCTATAAAAATCAAAAATTTTTCACATAATAAGGTATATTTCTTTTTTCACTTATCTACCATAGAACCTGATAGGCACACTCATATCCAGACACAGAGCTTCCTAAAGCTCAGACAGAATTCTTTCCATTATTTGTTTAATCACGGTCTATCTAGCATCTGTTATTTTTTCTTTTCTTTGAAATATTATTTGCACATTGAGTGTCTTAGATTCCCTTTTATGTGTCATCTTTTTTTATATGTTTTATCCATTTATATATATATATATATTGCTTTTGGCAGTACGTTTTATACTTTCAAGCACTAATTTGGGATAACAACAGTGACTATTCTCTTTTTAATTATATGACTATGTCATATTTTTAAAATGTATGGTTTTGTCTGTTTAATCTTCAGAGTTCCCTTTAGTGCTATTTTTGTTTTTAATCATCTTTCCCCACCTGTTTTAATATGTGAAACTTATGAAAAATCTCTGTAGCTACTGGTCCAGATTTGACATACTGTTATTGATCTTTGTTGAATAAGCTGGCTCATTGGGACACAGGGTTGGTTCTGTCCTCATCCTGTGCAGTTGATACTATGAAAAACCTTTTCTGGGCACCTGGGTGGCTCAGTGGGTTAAAGCCGCTGCCTTCGGCTCAGGTCATGATCCCAGGGTCCTGGGATCGAGGCCCACATCGGGCTCCCTGCTCAGCGGGGAGCCTGCTTCCTCCTCTCTCCTCTCTCTCTGCCTGCCTCTCTGCCTACTTGTAATCTCTCTCTCTGTGTCAAATGAATAAATAAAATCTTAAAAAAAAAAAAAGAAAAAGAAAAACCTTTTCTTACATAGCCAACAGTTACAAGTGAGACTGGCAAAGGGCAGCAGAATATGTCACTCCAAAATATGCCACCTTGACATGTTGGTTATTTTGAATTAAACGTACTTTAAAAACAGCTGGTGCAAGAAAGACATTCTGACTCTTCTTTAAACTGCCCCCCCATCCCCAAAACAAGAGATAAATCTTCCATGTGAAAGGTAGCTACCTTGTACCAGGAAGATAGAAAAAACCTTTAGAGGTTTTGAAACCTCCAGAGAAATGAAATTTAGGGCTGAAAAGGCAGTATAAACAAACCTTGTTACTTTTGCACCATTTACTCTACCCATAGCCCAAACCCCCTTGTCTTGTCAATTCTTTACATTTTTTTATTTACCTTTATCTAGAAGGTATAAAATCTTTCTGTTCTGCTCACTTCTTCAAGTCTTATTCTCTTACGAAGGCTCCAATATACATGTAAACATTCAGTAAGGTTTGTATGCCTTTCTCCTATTAATCTTTTTCATTTTAATTTTCAGACCCAGTCAAGGATACTAAAACACTGAGGAAACTTTTTTCTTCCCCTACACTTGTAAGGTCATTGAATATGGACTATTCTAACTCTGTATCCCTTCAAGTTTTCTCATTCCCTGAGGTTGGCTCACATCTTAACCTGTTCCTTCATTTCCTATTGGTCTTCTTGCCCTGGGAAAGATCAGGCTGAGTTTTAATGCCCAGATAGCTGAAGGTCCTATTATTCTCAGGATTCTCTGTTTTGAGGACCTCATAACCTTACATCTGTGCATCCTGTATCCCAAAATTCATCCACCTCTATGGAGGAGAAAACCATGTATGAGTCTTCTCTACATTGAGTACCACAGAACAGTCTTCTTTTCACCTATGCAGTTCTTTGATATAGGCAAGGGAAATAGATTGGAAATTCTCAGTGGTGGAAAGCTGGGGTTCAGAGTCATGTTCCTATAATCTTCTACTATTCCTAGCTGACACTTCCAAATGTTCTAATTCTCCTTGTTCTTCCCTCAAGTTTCTAGAAACAAAGATCCTTTCCCATTGATTTATATGTAATTTGGTCTCTTTATCCAGACATTCAGATTATGTTCAAGGATGCTTTGAACATTTTCTTTCAGGGTCTCTTTGTTCATCCATCCAAATTCCACTCTGTGTTTTTCTGGTGTATCAGTTTAGGCTCTTGTTGACTCAGGTGGGTAAGCTAAATGCTGATTGACTAGATCAACTACATAAATTTCCAGGAAAACTTTTATTTGATTGATCCATACATGTCTTATTTTTTAAATTATAAGATAGGATTGTATACACATGTGCATACATCAAGTTCCAATATTTTTGGGAGATATTTTAAGTGCATATTAAATCTCCCCAAAACACTCTTAATAAATATTAAATGTCACTGAAAAATGCAATGCAACTGTAGTATCTACATAAACTTCCTTATAGTCTCTGTAGCTGAGTCCATAACATTTCTAGGATGATCCTTTTGCTGTTATTTGTAATGAATTCCTTCCTTAAGCCATCAGTGAATGTTCTATGTATGCACAGAGCAAATCTGCAAGAAACAAAATGTACAAGTACAAAGTCTGGCTTGTGAAGTGCAAGCAAATCAGTTGTGACCAGTTCAAATTAAATTCTTTTCCCTACTGAATATAATTTTAGAGGAGAATATGTCAATATAGTTTATTCTAATGGAATATTTTGGTGAGTCATGATGTGATATTTTCAATATCTCATTTCTAAGGTAAAAGATAATGTACAAAATAACAATGGTGATACAATATATTAGATATTTATTCTGTGCCAAGTAGTCTTAGTATTTTAGATACATCTTCTTCTTTAATAAGCATAACCAAATTAGTAGTGAGTTGTTATTTTTGTTTTATAGATGAGGACATTAGAGTATAGACAAGTTAAGAAAGTTGTTCAAAACGTGAATAATGACTGATAAAGCCTGATTTTAAAACCATATTGTCTGAATCCAGGTCTCTATTAATTATAGCAGTATGGAATTATAAGTTTATTCATGAATACCTATGTAAATAAGAAAACCACAGATGAAGAGTTTTAGGTAAATATATCTGAAAATATTTGACTATATAATTATCAAATAATTTAATAACCAAGAAATATATATAAATATGAGCCTGTGGCAGCTCGCATTGAGAAATAAATATAAATACAATGTTTTCAATTATTAGTCTTTCTTGCATAAGTGTATTTTCTCATTTTAAAAAATTTCTCAATTTTATAAAGTATAGAATGGTAATGTTCAGAAACAACTTTATGTTAATGATAATCAAAATAATTAACAAATTTTAAGAAAAATCTGTCTGTATGGCTTTGTTATTCAGTCCACTTTCCTTTCAAATTCAGTATTGATCAATAAAGTCCCCTTTAAACACAGGCAGAAAAATACTAGATTATAACAGCTTATGTGGTATATTAAAAAAGAATGTTCTTAGTGTAAGCCAAACAAGGGATGCTTATTTGAGGCAACGAAGTCAGCATATTTAATTTGAGTATTTTTTTCTTCTATGTAAAAATACACAATGGTTATATAAATAAAGTATATATAACTTACATATTAAACTTAAAATCCTTTGTAATTATTATAGGGACAGAAAAAAATACCTTTATAAAATAATAAAAGTTATATCCATCTTTTAAAATGGGGAATTCAAAAAATTGCTTATAATTCTGCCAAAGAAAGAAGAGCTTTGTTTTATTTTCTTGGTGTTCACATAAAAGCCCAGGTCAGCCTCCAAACTTCTTGAAGTTGCACATTCCTATGCTCTCCTGGCAGTTCAGCTATGGCTAGGCACTGGACCAATCCCCATCAAGACAATTATATATGTATGTGTCCTGAAAAAAAAAAATTTAATTGCATATGTAATCTGTCCTCCTGCCATTACTTTTTCAAAGCAACAGTGTATATTACTCCTCTTGGTTCACAAAATAAAATAGAAAAAATAAAAGATCAAAATTTATTAGTAGCTATCCTTTCCTATGGTTGAAGACCTATTTTTGAATTTCAATAAAAGAAACAAGAATAGTCATTTCCAACAAACAAACAAAACAAAACAAAAAAACCCACCTGATGTCACCTGAATATTTTTTTTAAAGATTTTACTTATTTGTTTGTTTGTTTGTTTTGAGAGAGAGAGGGAGAGGGATACAGCAAGAGTGAGCGGAAGGGGCAGAGGGAGAGGAAAATAACCTCAAGTAGACTCCCCACTGAGCATGGGGCCTGACACTGGGCTCTACTCATGACCCTGAGATCATGCCCTGAGCCAAAACCAAGAGTCAGGTGTTCAACTAACTGAGCCACCCAGGCACCCCGTCACCTGAATAATTTTGTGCCCAATTTACCAATGGGAAAAAAATAAGACAATTTGGAAAATTCCAAGGCTAGAAATAATGGCATTTCCAAATTTGAAAGGTGGTAAATTTTTATATCCATATTTGGATCCAAATTTGTTATCAAGTATGGCATATTTATGTCTGTTTTCATTGGCAATTTATTTTTTTTAAGATTTTATTTATTTGAGAGAGAGTGAGGGCAATCACAAGTAGGGGGAGTGGGAGAGGGAAAAGCAGACTCCCCAGTGAGCTGGGAGCCTTGATCCAGGGCTCAATCCCAGGGCTCAATCTCTCAATCTCAGGGCTCAACCCTGAGGTCACGGCCTGAGCTGAAGACAGATGCTTAACCAACCAAGCCACCTAAGTGCCCCATCATCAACCATTTCTTTAGACAGAAGTGGAGAAATCCTTATCAATAAGGGAAGGCTAGTCCTTTATCATCTATCTATCTATCTATCTATCTATCTATCTATCTATCTATCTATCTATCATCTATCTATCATTTAGCTTTTATGTGTATGATTTATGTTCTTTTATTTATAAAATGTTTTGTAAGGAATTTGATTTGTTTTTTTATAATAATGAAAAGAAACCCTGTGTGGTGGTGGTCTATAGGGAGAGAATTTCAATGTCATTCTATCATGTGATTCTGTACTTGGCAGGTGTGCTTAAAAATTTGGCCACACAAACCTCCCCAAAATGCTCCAAGACAGTACAGCCAGATGGCATATGCCATATCATATACATATTGTGTTGCCCTTCAGCATTCAACAAGGGTAACTCATCCCCTTTATTCCTCATCCTAATGAGACATATCCAAGATGACCAGTATACATGCTAAAAACAAAATAGGAAAAGAAACAATTGATTACATTATCCACACAGCAATTAATTGTTTGGACATGACTTAATTGTTAATACCTCAAGGAAATAAAAAGAATTGGTGATATAAATGTTTTTAAAATGCATTCTGGGCACCTGGGTGGCTCAGTGGGTTAAAGCCTCTCTGCCTTCGGCTCAGGTCATGATCTCAGTGTCCTGGGATCGAGTCCTGCATTGGGCTTTCTCCTCAGTGGGGAGCCTGCCTCCCCCTCTCTCTCTGCCTGTCTCTCTGCCTACTTGTGATCTCTCTCTGTCAAATAAATAAATAAAATCTTTAAAAAAATTAAAAATAAAATACATTCTAAAAGAATTTTCTTGAGACAGTAAAAACAATTTTTCAAGAAAATTTTACTGTTATAAAGTGATGTATGTAACTATGTAAAAGAAAATTAGTTTTAAGTCATCTAGCAAAACAATTACCACTTGGGTCGTGCATGTATTGATCAACTTTTAAAAAAAAATATAGGTGTATTTGTGATACCTTTTAGGGATCTGGTCCAGTTTTTAACTTCATTGGAAATCACTAAGTAGTGATCATGAAGACTGATTATCTTATATAAACTATTAATGGCTTTCTCTAAAGTTAAGCAAGGTCCAAGATACCAGAATATATTCCACAACCAGAATTTACACACTATGACATATATTGTAATAAGTGATTGTGACCTAAAATTTAGGGTTTGCAAAATCACTTACTACTAATCACATTTTAACTGTGATAAAGCAGTCATATAAATCAAACGTAAAAAAATGCTAAATCATTACATGTATTTCTATTAAAAATGCTAAATTGTTACTAAGTAATCAACAAAATATTTAAAATAATACACATAATCTTTTTTTAGAAACACCATATGATAGTTTCTAATATTTACTTTATCAGAAAAATGTGCATCAAAGACTATTCAATTGTACTTCACATCTGAACAAAGTCTTTTTTTTTAAAGATTTTTTTTTTTAATTTTAGAGAAAGCATGAACCTGTGTGGGGAGGGGCAAAAAGAGAAAGAGAGGGAGAAACAAACTCCATGCTGAGCACAGAGCCTGATGTGTGGCTAGATCTCACAACTAGGAGATCAGATCATGTCCTGAGCCACCCAGGTGCCCCTGCTTTGTATTAAAAAGAAAAAAAAATCCACTCTCTAGCATTCAAGATTAAATGTTTGTCTTTGAATCCCAAGCAGATTCCACAATGATCATGGAGCTCCATCTCACAACCTGGAGATCACGTTGTGAGCCGAAACCAAGAGTCAGATGCTCAACTGACTGTGCCACCGAGGCACATCTAGTGTTTTCATTTTCTTCAGGTAAATACCCAGAGTGGAATTACAAAATTGTATGGTATTTCTATTTTTAAGAAAGCCCACATAATGTTTTCCATAGTGGATGCACCAACTTATTCCCACCAATAATGCATAAAAATCCCATTTTCTCCACTTGTCAGCATTGGTTATTTCTTGTCTTTTTTTTTTTTAAGATTTTTATTTATTTATTTGACACAGAGAGAGAGATTACAAGTAGGCAGAGAGGCAGGCAGAGAGACAGGGAGAGGAGGAAGCAGGCTCCCTGCTGAGCAGAGAGCCCGATGCGGGCCTCGATCCCAGGACGCTGAGATCATGACCTGAGCCAAAAGCAGAGGCTTTNTAACCCACTGAGCCACCCAGGCACCCGGTTATTTCTTGTCTTTTTTTGATAATAGCCATTCAGACTGGTATGGGATGATATCTTATTGTGGTTTCAATATACATTTACCTGGTGATTAGTGATGTTGAACATCTTTTCATTTACCACTTGGCCATCTGTATGTGGGCATTCTTTGGAAAATATCTCTGTGTTTTAATTTGATTTTTGATGTTTTATGATATCATAAACCCCATTTGGTTGTTGTGAATTATCCTTGCGTCACTGAAATAAACCCCATTTGGTTGTTGTGAATTATCCTTTTAATGAATTGTTCAATTTACTTTTCTTTTTTTAAAAGANTAAAGATTTTATTTATTTGACAGATAGAGAGATCACAAGTAGGCAGAGAGGCAGACAGAGAGAGNAAAAGATTTTATTTATTTGACAAATAGAGAGATCACAAGTAGGCAGAGAGGCAGACAGAGAGAGAGGAGGAAGCAGGCTCCCTGCTGAGCAGAGAGCCCGATGCGGGCCTCGATCCCAGGACGCTGAGATCATGACCTGAGCCTAAGGCAGAGGCTTTAACCCACTGAGCCACCCAGGCACCCGGTTATTTCTTGTCTTTTTTTGATAATAGCCATTCAGACTGGTATGGGATGATATCTTATTGTGGTTTCAATATACATTTACCTGGTGATTAGTGATGTTGAACATCTTTTCATTTACCACTTGGCCATCTGTATGTGGGCATTCTTTGGAAAATATCTCTGTGTTTTAATTTGATTTTTGATGTTTTATGATATCATAAACCCCATTTGGTTGTTGTGAATTATCCTTGCGTCACTGAAATAAACCCCATTTGGTTGTTGTGAATTATCCTTTTAATGAATTGTTCAATTTACTTTTCTTTTTTTAAAAGATTTTATTTATTTGACAGATAGAGAGATCACAAGTAGGCAGAGAGGCAGACAGAGAGAGAGGAGGAAGCAGGCTCCCTGCTGAGCAGAGAGCCCGATGCGGGTCTCAATCCCAGGACCCTGAGATCATGACCTGAGCCAAAAGCAGAGGCTTTAACCCACTGAGCCACCCAGGCGCCCTCAATTTACTTTTCTAATATGTTGAGGATTTTTGCATCTATGCTCAACAGTGATATTGGTCTGTATTTTTTTTTTTTTGTATTGTCTGTCAGGTTTCGGTATCAAGGCAACCCAAGGGGAACCACTATTGATAGCCTGCATGACTAGAGTAAGGCATGGAAGTGACAACAGCACTGCTTTCAGATGACCCTACCACTAAGCCTGCAGGAGAGGTGGGTTTCTGGCATAGGGGAGCAAGGACTGTCTAAGGGAGATGATATAGCAATTTTCCAATAAGAGACCAAAATGGTCACCAAGGGCTCTTTTAGTGACTAGCCCTTAGAGAACCACACCAGGCTTCCAGGGCTTTGTCACATGTCCAAAACCGAAACAAATTTCTGTGAAATTTGAAGTAGGACACCCAGAACCACAGACATTTACAGACCCAGGACAATCTCACACTTTATTAATAGTACTACAGGAGTTTTCATCACGAAATTACAAATTCTAGGAGTACGTAGAACACAGAAGATTCAGAGCATTCAACAGGGAAAGAAGAGAAGCAGATGTCTGAGGAGTAACTCTGAGTCATTCTGTGGAGGGGGTGACTGTGGGAAGGTTTAGTGTCTGTATCCAGCAAGAATCTAAAAAGACAATGATATACAATTTAATACTTCAATTTAAAAAATATGCTGACATCATAGAATAAATTTGGAAACATTCTTTCCCTTTCTATTTTTTGGAATAGTTTGAGAAAGATATAAATTGACTTGTCTTTAAATTTTTGGTAGAATTTACCTGTAAAGCCATCTGATCCTGGATTTTGGTTTGTTGGGAGCTTTTTATTACCAACTCAGTTTCACTACTAGTAATCAGCGTGGTTAGATTTTTTATTTCTTCCTAATTCAGTGTTGGATAATAGTATGTTTCCATGAATTTATCCATTGCTTCTAGGTTGTTTAATTTGTAGGTGTATAATTTTTTATATTAGTCTCTTAAAATAATTTGTATTTCTGTGGTGGTCTTTGTAACCTCTCTTTCATCTCTGATTTTATATATTTGAGTCCTCTCTCCTCTTTCTTGACGAATCTTACTAAAAGTTTATAAGTTTTGATAATCTTTTCAAAGACCCAGCTCTTAGTTTTATTGATGTTTTCAATTCTTTTTAGTCTCTATTTCTTTTATGTCTACTCTCATGTTCTTATTTTCTTCATCCCATTAAATTTGTGATTTCTCTTTTTCATGTTCCTTTGGATGTAAGAGTAGATTGAGATTTTTCTTCTTTCTTGAAGTGACCTGTATAGCAATAACCTTCCCTCTTAGAGTTGCTTTTGCTGAATTCCAAAGATATTGAAACTTGCATATTCATTTTCATTTGTCTCCATGTTTTTTTAATTTTATCTTTGATTTCTTGGTTGACTCATTTATTTAGTAGAATGTTTAGTTTCCAATTATTGGTATTCCTTCTGGATTTTTTCTTATTATTGAGTTCTCATTTCATATCATGTGGTCAGAAAAAAAATGTTTGATATGATTTTGGTCTTCTTAAATTTATTGAAACTTTTATCCTAACATCTGATTTATATCAGAGAATGTTCCATATACACTTGAGAAGACAATCTATCTCATTTTTTGTTTTGCTTTTGTTTTTTTCTTTTCAACTTGGGTGGTTTCTACTACTATGTTTTCTAGATTATTCATCCATTCTTCTGCATCCCCTAATCTGCTATTCCCTCTTCTCTATTTTTTTTAATTCCAGTTATTATATTTTCAACTCTGATAGGTTTTATTTTTTATATTTTCTATTTCTTTGTTAAATTTTTCACTGAGTTCATCCACTCTTAAGTCCAGTGAACATCTTTATGATTATTACTTTTAACTCTTTATCAGGTAGATTGCTTTTCTTTACTTTGTTCTTTTTCTGCTCCTGAAGAAAGTGACTACAGATCACTTTCCACTTTTCCTCATATTATTTAATAAATTTTCTTTAGATATAATTCAGGTACTATTTAAACTGCTGGGGTTGTTCTGGGTCTCTGACCAACTCATATAGTAGTCTGGCCCTTTAAGTAAAAGTTTTAGTTTTTGTAGCCCTGTAGCTCTCCTGTAGTTAGGTCCTGCTGATTTTCAAAGGAAGTCCTTATGAGCACTCATCTGAGGCATGGGTGTTGGTGGGGCTGATGCCTTGTCTGGCTGCAATGTCGCCGTGTTGAGGCATGGGAGTAGGCAGGGTTGGTGCTTGGCCCAGCTGCAATGTATGACTGCAATACAGCATAGTTATGGTTGGGGCTGTCACCTGGCCTTATTTATATATTGATTTTATATTTTGCAACTTACTCTTAGAGTAAAAGAATTCAGAACTAATAAATGAATTCAGAATTATTGGAGTCTTTATGTTTTACTATATGTAAAATGTCATCTGCAAATACAGTTTTATTTCTTCCTTTCCTATTTAGGTGTGTTTTAAAATTTTTTTCTTGCCTAATTTTTCTGGTTAGGACTTCCAATATTATGTCAAATACAAGTGATGAATGGGAATTTTTGTCTTGTTCCTGATCTTAGAAGAAAAGCTTTCAGATTTTTACCATTAAGTATGATGTTAGCTGTGGGCCTGTTATAGATGGCGTTTATTATGTTTCCTCTATACCCACTTTGTTGAGACATTTATTATAAATGATGTTGAGTTCGTCATATGCTTTTTCTGAATCTAGTGAGATGGTCATATGATTGCTAGTTTTTATTTAGTTAGCGTGGTGTATAAAATTGATTTGTGGATATCAAATCATTCTGTGTCACTGAGATAAATCCCATTTGATCATGGTATATGATACTTTTAATATATTTGACTGGTTAGGGCGCCTGGGTGGCTCAGTGGGTTAAAGCCTCTGCTTTTGGCTCAGGTCATGATCTCAGCGTCCTGGGATCGAGGCCCGCGTCGGGCTCTCTGCTCAGCAGGGAGCCTGCTTCCTCTTCTCCCTATTTCTCTGCCTGCCTCTCTGCCTACTTGTAATCTCTCTCTATGTGTCAAATAAATAAATAAAATCTTTAAAATATATATATATATATTTGACTGGTTAATATTTTGTGGAGGATTTTTGTATTTATGTTCATTAGGGATATTTGTCATTTTATTTTCTCAAAACATCCTAGTCTGGTTTTGGTTTTAGTAATGCTGGCCTTAAAAAATGGAATTGGAAGCATGTTCTCTTTTATTTTTGGAAAAGAGAATGATTGGTATTAATCTTTCAATGTATGGTAGAGTTCTTCAGTGAAACTGTTCATCTGGGACTTTTGTTTGTTGGGAAGGTTTTGATTTCTTGTTTAATCTCCTTACTAGTAACAGGTCCATTCAGATTTTCTATTTCTTCAGATTCAGTCTTGATAAGTTGGATGTTTCTAGGAATTTATCCATTTCTTCTAGATTGTCTAATTTGTTGGTGTATAATTGTTCAGAGTAGCTATTACAATCTTTTATTTTTGTGGTTCTAGTTTTAACATATACTCTTGTCATTTTGAGTGGATTTTTTTTTCTTTAAAGCCCTGCCAATTTTACTTTTTGAAAGAACTGAAGAACTAGCTTTGGTTTCATTGATCTTTTCTGTTGTCTTCTTAGGCCACTTTTCACTTATTTCTTTATGATCTTTGTTATTTTTTTCCTTCAGTAACTTTGAGCTGCATTTGCTCTTTCTACTTCGTTGAATGTAAAGTTAGGTACTTTATTTGAGATTCTTCTTATTTCTTGATGTTGAGCAATTTTNGTAACTTTGAGCTGCATTTGCTCTTTCTACTTCCTTGAATGTAAAGTTAGGTACTTTATTTGAGATTCTTCTTATTTCTTGATGTTGAGCAATTTTTGCTGTGAACTTCTTAGAAACTGCTTTTGCTGCATCTTATAAATTTGGCTTGTTTCATACCCACTTTTATTTGTCTCAAGGTATCTTTTTTAAAATTTCTCCTTTGATTTCTTTTTTGATTCATTAGTTCAATAGCATGTTGCTTAGTCTCCAGACATTTTTAATTTTTATTTTCTTCTTGTTACTGATTTCTCGTTTTATATGATTGCGGTCAGAAAAAAATTATTCAATCTTCTTAAATTTATTAAGACTTGCTTTGTGACCTAACATATGATTTATCCTGGATTATGTTCCATGTGCCCTATAAGAATACGTTCTGTTGGTTTAGAATGTTCTGTGTCTGATAAGTCCATCTGGTCTAACATGGTGTGCAAGGCCAATGTTTTCTTCTTGACTTTTTGTCTAGATGACATATCCATTGATGTAAGTGAGTTATAAAGTTCTATTATTATTTTAATTTTTTAAATTATTAAAGTTCTATTGTGTATTGCTGTCTGTTTCTTATTTTAGGTCTGTTAACATTTGCTTTATATATTTAGATACTCTTATGTTAGTTGCATATATATTTACAAATATATCCTCTTCTTGAATTGAATCCTTTATCATTATATAATGCCCTTCTTACTATTGTGTTTAAAGTCTACTTTTTCTAAGTGTATCTCCCAGCTTTTTGTTGCCATTTGCTTGAAATAACTTTTTCTATTTTTTTCACTTTCAGTCTGTGTGTGTCCTGGCATCTGAATTGAGTGTTTTATAGCAGCATATAGACGGGCCTTTTTAAAAAAATCATTTAGCCACTCTGTCTTTTTATTGCAGAATTGTAGTTCATTTATATTTAAGTAATTATAGATAGACATGTAATTATTGTTATTTTTGTTCATTGTTTTCTAGCTGTTTTATAGTTCCTCTTTGTTCCCTTCTTCTTCTGTCTTTTCTTTGAGGACTTTTCTTAGCGGTATGCCTAGATTCCTTTATCTTTTGTGTACCCAATATAGGACTTTGCTTTGTGATTACTTTGAGGATTAAGTATAACACCTTATATCCATAACAGTCTATTTTAAGTTGTCAACTATTAAGTATGTTCACATTATAAAGCTCTACATTTTTTACTTTCCTCCCCATTATGTTTTCAATGTCACGTTTTACATCTTTACCTTGTGTATCCCTTAACTATTGTGGTTAAAGTTATTTTTACTACCTTTGTCTTTTAAACTTAATACTAGCTTTAAAAGTGATCATCCATGTCTTTTATTATTAAACTTTTCAGTGGGATTTATTCTTTCATGGTTCTCTTGTTACTCAATAGTGTCTTTTCTTACCAATTTAGGGAAGTTCATTTAACATTTCTTGTAAGATTGGTTTAGTGATGATGAACTCCTTTAGACTGTGCTTGTCTAGAAACTTTATTATCTCTAAATCAAAATGAAAATTTTACTGGGTAGTATCTTGAAGTTATTTTCTTCATTCAGTACTGAAATGTAATACTGCTACTTCTTTCCAATTTACAACTTTCTGTTACAAATTCAGCTGATAGCATTATAGAGATTCCTTTGTAACAAGTCGGTTCTTCTTTTAAGATTCTCTCCTTGTCTTTATGTTTCAACATTTTAATTAATATATCTTGGTGTGAGTGTCTTTAGGTTCATCTTAGTTGGAACATATGAACTTTCTGAATCTGGATATCTGCTTCTTTTCCCACATTAGGGATGTTTTCATCTATTATTTCTTCAAATGAGGTTTTGCTTTTTTGTCTCTGTCTTCTACTTTATGGACCCTCATAATGTGATTGTTAGTTTTCTTGATGTTGTCCTATAGGTCCCTTAAGTTATCTTCACTTTTTAATTTTTTTTTCTTTTTCTCTGATAGGTGAGTTTCACTGCCTTGTATCTGACTTTACTGATTCTCTCTTCTGTTTATATATTCTGCTGTTGAACCCTTCTGTATTTTTTTAGTTCAGTTATTGTATTTATTAGCTCTGTCAATTTTGTTTGGTACATTCTTAACTTTTCTATCACTTCGTTGAAATTTTCAATGTGCTTATTCTTCCAGAGTCCAGTGAGCATCTTTACAATTACTTTGAACTCAGGGGCACCTGCATGGCTCAGTTGGTTGGGTGTCTGCCTTGGGCTTGGGTCATGATCCCAGGGTCCTGGGACTGAGCCCTACGTTTGGCTCTCTGCTAAGCAGGGAGCCGTGCCCACCTGCTTGAGCCCTCACTCTGTCTGTCAAATAAATAAAATCTTAAAAAAATTACTTTGAGCTCTATTAGGTATATAATTTATCTGCATTTAATTATTGATTTTTATCTGAGGTTTTATCTTTATATTTGGAACATATTGCTCTGTTGCTCATTTGGATTGGCTCTGTGCGTTGATTTACATGTAATGCATGGAACCAACTCTCCCAGTCTTGAAGGAATGGCCTTTGTAGGAAATGAATCTTATTGTTCAGTCTTAACCTAGCTCTTTGCTGTCCCTCAAACCTTTGATTTTTCAAGCAGCCTATTATATTTTTAATAAATAGTACACATTACCTGAGTGTGTGCTAAGTGTCCCAAAGGGTAGGATCTCAGTCACTGTCAGTGTCCCAAAGAGGAAGATCTCAGTCAGCACCTAGACTAAAGCTGATTGGAAACTATACTCTCAGGCAGCATTTTCTTTTTCTTTTTCTTTTCTTTTCTCCTTCCTTCCTTCGTCCTTCCTTTTTTTTTAAATGATGTTCCATTAGCCAGCATATAGCACATCATTAGTTTTTGATGTAGTGTTAAACGATTCATTAGTTGCATATAACACCCAGTGTTCATCACCACAGGTGCCCTCGTTAATACACATCACCCTGTTAACCCATCCACCCCCCCCCCTTCTGTAACCTGCAATTTGGTTCCTGGAGTCCAGAGTCTCTCATGGTTTGTTTCCCTTTGTGATTTCTTCCCAGTTTTCCCTCCCTTCCCTTATGATCCTAGCTGATATTTCTTATATTCCACATATGAATGAAACCATATGATAGTTGTCCCTCTCTACTTAACTTATTTCACTTACCATAATCCCCTCCAGTTCCATCCATGTTCATGCAAATGGTGGGTATTCATCTTTTCTGATGGCTAGTATTCCATTGTATATATAAACCACATCTTTATACATTGTTTTTCAGATCACTACAGAATGATAGGTCTTGAGGATGCAAGCTCTGTTGGCTTTCAAAGCTCAATGTTTTGTTTATTTGTTTAAGTTAAAGCTCAATGCTTTGAGAGCTCATTTCTCAGGTGCAGCTCTTAAAAGTTTGGATACTCAGTGTGAGGTTAAAATCCTTCATTCCTCAAGGAACCTTTAGTTTTTGAGTTCCCTCCTGATTTGGGTCACTGTACTGGGAGTGGGGTTTAGGGAGAGAATGTGTGCCAGCCTACCTTTAATGGGGTTTCCTCATTTGCATGATGTATCATTGCCACTTAGCAAAACCTTAGTTCCCCCCCCAGAGGGAATTGTTTCATATGTAGCTATATATTAAATATGTTTGTGAGAGGAGGTGAGTCCAAGATTTTCCTGTGTCTCCCACTTTAATCAGAACCTTACTATGTAATTTTGATATTACTTTTATTTTAATTTTTTTAAAGATTTTATTTGACACACAGAGAGAGATCAGATCACAAGTAGGCAGAGAGGCAGGCAGAAAGAGAGGAAGCAAGCTCCCCGCTGAGCAGGGAGTCTGATGCTGGCCTCGATCCCAGGACCCTGAGATCATGACCTGAGCCGAAGGCAGAGGCTTTAACTCACTGAGCCACCCAGGCGCCCTTGATATTACTTTTAAATTAACAGCACAAATTATTTAAAAATTTTATTGATATAACTGACATACAAAATTAGTTTCAGGCGTACAACATGATTTGATATTTATATGAAATGATCACCACAATAAGTCAGGTTAACAGCCATTATCACGTTTTTTTCTTATAACTTTTATGACATATATTTTTCGAAACTTTCAAATATGTAGCACACTATTCCCTATAGTCACAAACCTCTACATTAAATTCCCAGGACTTACAAATATCCAGTTATAGAATAAGTAAATTTTGAATGCCTTAACCCATTTGGCCCACACACTGCCCCCTGCCTCTGGTAACCACCAATCCTTATGAATTAATTAATTGATTCTACATAAAGGTGAAATTATATTGTATTTCTTTCATTCAGCATAATGCCCTTGAGTTCCACCCATGTTGTCACAAATGGTAAAATTTCATTCTTTTTATGAGTGAATAATATCCCACATACACATATACTACTTTTTTTTTCTTTTCTTTTTTTTTTTTTTTTGAGATAGAGAGCAGGAGAGACCAAGCAGGCAGAGGGGTTGAAGGAGAGAGAGAGAATCCCAAGCAGGCAGGCCCCACATCCAGTGAGGAGCCTGATGTGGTGCTCAATCCCATAACCCTGAGATCACAACCTGAACTGAAATCAAGAGTTAGGCCCTTAACCAAATGAACCACTCAGGCACCTCCATATATCACATTTTCTTTATCCATTCACCCATTGTTGGATACTTAGGTTGCTTTCATGACTTGATTATTGTAAATACTATAATGATATACTATAATGAAAATTGGGGCGTATGTATCTTTTCAAGTCACTGTTTTTGTTTTCTTTGGATAAATACTCAGAAATGAAATTGTTGGATTGTAGGATAGTTCTATTTTAACATTTTAAGGGAACTCCGTACTATTTTCTATAGTGGCTGTAACAGGTTTGTATTCCTACCAATAGTGCACACTTCTCTCCCCATTCTTGCCAACACATCTTTTTTCTTCCTTCCTTCCCTCCTTACTTTCTGTTAATAACCATTCTAATAGATGTGAAGTATTATTACATTGTGGTTGTGATTTGCATTTCCTTGATGACTCATGATGTTTAGCCCCTTTTCATGGTCCTTTTGGCCATCTGTGTGTTTTCTTCAGAAATATTCAGATCCTCTTTTCATTGTTAAATAGGATATTTTTATTTTTTGAAATAGAGTTGTATAAGATCCTTATATATATTGTATGTTAATTCCACATCAGATATAGGATTTTGAACATTTTTCTCCCATTTGGTAAGTTGCTTTTACATTTTTTTTTTCCTGTGCAGAAGCTTTTAGTTTGATATGGTCCTGCTTGTTTTTACTTTTGTTGCTTTGCTTTGTTATTAAAAAAAAGCATTACCAAGACAGGTTCACAGAGCTTACTGCCTATGTTTTCTTCTAGGAATATTACAGTTTCAAGTCTTACTTTCAAGTGTTTAATCCATTTTGAATTAATTTTTGTACATGGTAGAAAATAGTTATCAATTTCATTTGTTCACTTGGGCTCTCCAGTTTTTCGCAATTTATGAGACTATGCTTTCTCCATTGAATGTTCTTGACTCTGTTATAAATTAATTGACCATATAGATGGGTTTATTTCTGGGCTATTCTGTTCCATTTATCTATAGGTCTGTTCTATGCCAACCCCATATTTTTTAAATCCCTCTAGTTTTATGAAATTGAAATCATGCAGTTTGATGCCTCCAGTTTTGTTATTCTTTCTCAAGATTGCATGGCTATTCAGTACCATTTGTGGTTCCAATTTAGGATTTTTAGGATTCTAAATTTTAGGATTGTTTTAATTCTATGAAATATGCTATTGGAATTCTGATAGAGATTACATTGAATCTGTAGATTGCTTTTGGTAGTATGGACATTTTAATAATAATATTCCAACTGATGAGCTTAGACTATCTTTCATTTATGTCTTCAATTTTTTTCATCAGTGTCCTATACTTTCAGTGTACAGGTTTTTCATCTCTTTGGTTAAGTTTATTCATAGGTATTCTTTTTTTCCTAAGTTTTTATTTAAATTTCAGTTAACATACAATATAATATTAGTTTCAGGGTAGAATTTAGTGATTCATCACTTACATACAATGCCTAGTGCTCATCACAAGTGACCTCCTTAATATCTGGCACCTATTAATTTCTGTCAAAGTATTTTTTGAGTTCTCTTTGGTTTTTTCCTTGACTTGATGATTTAGTAGCATGTTATCTAATCTCCACATACTTCCGAATATTTCAATTTTTTTTTGCTGTTGATTTCTAATTTCATATCCTTGTGGTAGGAAAAGATGCTCCATTATTATTTCAATCTTAAGTTTACTGAGACTTATTTTGTGACCTAACAATAATCTGGCCTTAAGAATGTTTCATATGAACTTGAAAAGAATGGGTGTTCTTTTGTTTTAGGATAGAAGATTTGTAGTCAAATTCATCTGATCTAATATGTCACTTAAGGCCACTGTTTTCTTTTTTTAATCTCAATGATTTATTGATTAAAGTGGGAATATTAAATTCCCCTTCTATTGTATTGTTGTGTAGGTTTCCCTTTAGGTATGTTAAGTTTTATTTCACATATTAAGTGCTCATATAAAAATCATTTTTAACTCTAGCCAATAGAAGAATCCTTTTCAACTTTCAACTGAAATACTTGATACCTAGAAAGTATCTAAAATAAAAATGACATTAATAGCAACAAAATTAACAACTACAAAATCAAGAGACATTCTTCATGCTAATTCATCATGGTCTTTGACAAATTTTGGTAAATAGCAAGAATATAAAGCTAACTTGGGATTCAAAATATGCAAATGATCTATTTGCATGTTTTATCCTTTGGAAGAGAGCAATTTAGATGGTCTTACCTCCAAAGGTTCATGATTTAAATTAGTCATAGTAAATCAATGCTTTTATTCCTTAGCTATTGTGGCTCTTTGAATGCACAGCAGAATCACTGTTAGAGCTTTGCAAATACAGAGAAGCAGGACTTTAACTCAGATCCACTGATCCAGAATATTGGGCCTATCGTCTGGGAATCCTTACTTTATTAAAAATTGAATTTTATACCTTACCAGGATAAAGAAAGAATAGTTGTTCTATTGAATGCGTGCTGATTTTTCAGTTGGTCGGTGATTTTTCTCCTTAATTCTAGACCAAAGAAGAGACTTATCCTGCAATAAGTTGAGGTAAGAAAAAAACTGGTAAGACAGTTTAAACACTTGGTTTATCATAAAATAAAATCCTGAAAATGAAAGTGGCAAAATGAACTTGATGGGAATTGTTCCCCACACTAAGGGACAATAGATGTTTTCGTGTATTTTTAGAACATCCTGTAACAACTTATTTTGCATTCTGATTTTAATTTTATAAAAATAATAAAATTGGAAAATTAAGAAAATAATTACCTAAATTATTGGTCAGAAAAATAAAAATTATACTGACAAACTCNAATTCTGATTTTAATTTAATAAAATTGGGAAATTAAGAAAATAATTACCTAAATTATTGGTCAGAAAAATAAAAATTATACTGACAAACTCTTTATACTTTTAGGCTTTATTTGCCCAAATCATTTTGTCTACATTCTGTTTTCAATCTGTACTCCTAAATTAAGTAGTCCTTAATCCTGATTGTGTATTAAAATCATTCAGGGAACATAAAAATATCTCGATTCAGCTTCATTCTAGGCAACTAAAATAGAATCTAAAAATGGGGACTGATTATCTGCTATATTTTTTCCCTAACCAGGTAATTCTATGCAGCTAGATCTGAGGTCTTTTTTGAAAACTGAAGTCTAGGAAATACTTTGCAACAAATTTATTTAATTATGCAAAATTCCACTTTCAGACAATGGTTTGGAAACCTGCTATGTCTTTAAACGTGTTGGGGATTTGGAAATACAAGGAAGAAAAATCAATATTCAAAACAGAAACATAGGCTATCTTGGACATACTTTCTTAAAACTGTAAATACTTTTAATAATAAAAGTATCATAGTGTTAAGAGATCAATGTATAAATAACAATGCAATCCTAAAGGACTTTCAAAATAGAAATTCTTAGACCAGGTGAAAAGAAATTTGATAAGAGCAGGATTATTCTGAAAAAAGTCCAGGAAGGATTTGGGAAGGTTAGTGAGAAAGAGAAAGTAAAAGAAAATATGAACCTGCAATTAAAACAATTCTTTTCCTTACAATTTTCCTAAAGAAAAATTCCTGAAATGAAAAACATTGTCAAAATGTTGAAGTCCTTGAACTTTGGTGGTTGTATAGGAGTTATGTTCACTTTTCGTCTTAAAATGTTTTCTGTACTGAGCATTTAGTTCACCTATAATTATACTATATGTAAAATTATATACAACTTATACATAATTGTATACAAATTTTAGATGAATAATAACTCTCTGGTGGGTGCTTTTAGAATTATCAGTATACTATTGTGGTTTTTATTTTCCTAAATATTTATTTAAAAAATTACATGACCATTCTATTAAAGGTGTACAAGACACAACAAATTATAAGAGAGTGTTTCCATAAAATATCACTACTTTCTAGTCTAACTTCCTTTTCTAGTTCTGAAGTTACCTCATAGCTGCCATGGAACCTATTTGCAACTTCAGAACACTAGTTTATACCATGAAGTTTCAGGTACTAACAGTAAAACATAAATTACAGGTTTTGTTGCTCAGTTCTGTAATTCTTTTGTTTGTGATTTATTCCTGTGGAAAGAGAACAGTGCAATAATTGCATTGCTGATGTATTTAATTTACAGGTTGGGTGACTAGAGAAGTATGTTTCATTGTGTTCAGTCTTGTTAACCATAAAGTATAAGCTAGAATATTCTCTTCAGCAAGTGAAGCAGGCAGATGTTGCAGCTTTGATTTCACAAGTAAATGACTTCATTTTTTTTTCTGGAAGCTTGTATTGTTACATTGTGTATGTTTATAAAATATATACATATATAAAAGCAAAACTGCATTGAAATAATTTTCAGTCAGATATATTACCATGAATAAGTGTAATTATTGAAGACTTATACCCTTCTGGTTTTTCATGGAGGAAATAATTTTAAGACAGATTAGCTCATATATAACTTCTCAAGAACCTATCTGGTGACTCCCACACACTCAGAGATGATGTTAGGCTGCTCTGGCAGTGAGTGGCTGGCTCATAGATTTTCAATCAGACAAATTTTGGGGAGGAGTAACATTGCAGAGAGATGTATTTTGTGTATTGAACTAGAAATGTTCAAAACTTCTTGGCCAGTTCTCTCATATGTGAGCCACTGGAGTAATCTTCTAGGAAGATGCCACACCTTGAGTGGCATACCAGGTGAGCATGTATCAAACACTTTTCAAATAAATAGAAGTGCTTTAAGCATGAGACTGCAATAACACATTTTCTAAACATGTACACTCATTATACTCAGTCCAAATGTTTTCTTTTTGATTTTTTCACTCAAATTGACATTGCATAGAGATTTTATTGTATATTAATAGTTGTCTTGTTAATTAGAGAAGGCCATGGAAAGTATGACTGCCATATCAGGGATTTGAGTCTATGAATCTAGTACTCTTTGTCAAATTGCTTTTGAAAAATACTTAATTTCCAATGCCTATCTACCTACCATGGAAGTGAGTAGTCATTCATTCTGCCCCTGACAGTTAAAACAGTACTTTAAATTTGATTAGTAAAAATGATACATCATTCTTTTTCATTTTATCTTTCACTCATCATTTAGCACCCACCAGGTGCCAAGTACCATACCACTATAAGTTCTGGCAGATTCAATAGTAAACAAAATAGATTTTAAAAAAATGTTCCCATCATGTTGCTTACACAGAGAATTGGTAAAATGGTGTCCCTGAGAAAGTAAGCTCTACATCACAGTTGGAAGTATGAGCCCCAATGCTAGTCAATGCACAGAAAAAAGTATTATAACTAGTGAAAGAGTAATAGAAACTAGTGGAAATTGTTTTTAAATTGGCATATTTTTCGTTGTTGCTTAGTAAGAATTGGGATCATCATCTGAAAATAAAGATTAATGGGGGATATGATAGGTTTAAAGAGAAACTACCATGTATAGAAGAGTTACCCTGGAGAATGGTTTAGAAAGTAGTTTTTATTGGCATGTGCATTAAAGGCTATTTTAGTTGAGTGATTTAAAATATATATATATAAATTGAGACTACCCAATATGATTATATTTTTTCCAGTGATATTTGGAAACAGAATATGGGTCTGTGGTAAGCAGAAGTTTGGACTTTCTTCATGTATGCAGAATGATGTTAAAGGGAGGCAAGGGAAAATGTATGTATGGAAATGAGTAAATATGATTCAGTTTGGGAATATGATGCATAAGGGGAAACTGAGGACATAGGTTGAGGGATGGTGTAGCATCAATGGCATGTTAAGTAAAGTTAGATAGTATTTGGGTAGGACATTAGAATGAATTGGAAAGATAAGAACTGGTGGTTAGAAAATGAGATACTTGAAATTGAGTTTATAAAAGTACTTCATGCAATGATAATTACATCAAGCAGGTGACTACAGAGGATGGAAAACAAATTGTAGGGTAGGAGATCAAGGAAACAAGAATAACATAGGAGTCATTTTTATGTTCTTATCACCCATATTATGACAGGAGATCTAGGCGGGGAGAGAAGCATAGGGAAACAGGTGATGACAAGAAGGAAAAACACATGGTTATTATTTTTTTTTTTTAAAGGAGAATGGCCTAGAAACAGCAATGAACAAAGAGGGAACTTGTCCCAACTCCAGAAATTTTTCTCTTACACATTTTAAGAGTGCTGCAAGAGAAATAACACCATCAGAAGAGAGCTCGATGTCATATAGCAGGAATATGAAGCGAAATTTTAAAGAAGAGTTGAGGATTCTTTTTGTCTGGTGAGTGCCTGTGATTGATTATGTTCCATAGGGCACACTGAGTTTCAGGTGTGTTGTAAAATTTTATATTTCTCATGAATATTTGAGTGTTAGAAATTTTCCTATTTTGTACTTGCTGCTTATGTATCAACCCCTTATCTGTGTTGCAAGTATGTTTCTAATTTTGTCTTGAAATATTTTATAATACTGATGAAATCATGAAGCAGAGCTTATTTGTAATTAAGCAAGATCTATTTTATTTATGTCACAGATATTCTCATTTAAAAGCTCATGTTCATTTCATACTGGAATCTTACTCCAGGTTTGTGAGTATAAATTTAGACAAAATAGACATCCATGTTGAAATCCATAGAGTGTAAGAAAAAGTAAAAGATTAAAATAGATTTTTCCTATGTATTTAATAAATGTTTAAAAATAATTGTTAAATAACTTACCTCTTCTTCTTTAGGCTATGATTTTTGTACACAGTAACATAGTAATATTTTCAGAATATTTATTTTTGTAAGTCATCCATCTGTCCATTCTTATATAGTACTATACTGTTCATGCATTATATTGCAGATGAAAATTTGTGTTTATGGGAAAGAATTCTAAATATCACAGTAATGAGAAGGCTTACAGCAATATGTTATATACATTTTTTTTCTGTAAAAATGTACATATTCCTATATAGAGAGAATTTTGGAAAGGATGAACATCAAAGAGCTAATGGTGGTTATCTCTGCCTGTCAGGGATGTATTTTATTTTTATTTTTGCTAAATATGATTTTCTCATTGCTTTTCAATAGACATATTGATCATATTGACATGTATTTGTGGTATTTAAAAGAGGTAAATATAAGATATAAATCAATAACTATTTAAAGAGACTTTTGAAGAGAGAGAAAAAAAAACCCAAACCATTTTTTTAGTTTCTCTGAGGCCCAGGCAACTGTTTTTTGTTTTTTAATTTTATGGAACTCAGATTTTGGAAGTGTCACTTTTTGGTATCGTTCAGTGACTCCTGTTTTTCATAAATAAGTTTATTTAGCTAAATCTTATTTTTCAGATCACAGCTTAACTTTTTATAGATGTACTTAATAAAAGCTTTGTCCCTACCCCCACTCTAGCTTTGTATAATGTATACTTTTCTTTGTTACTCCTTTGTAAAACTGTTATCACCTGGCCACTGTCAATTTTTTGACTCTCAACTCCACGGGGAACCACATTTGTCTAGACTTTTCAATACTTAATTCTAAGAGAGGCACATAACAGGCAATCAATGTATAGTACACTGAATGGATGAAAAGAGGGAGATTATATAGGCACAGATTTACTCTGACAATGTCTCACAAAGTATTTAAATTTAGCTAAGTAATTTAGCTTCTCTTGATCTCAATTTCCTCTGAAAGATAATGAAATAGACTATTTCTGTCATTATTTTTTAAGGCTAAAGATTAAAGAACTATATAAGAGGAACATAATTTCTAATTATATAATAAGTATCCAATCAATGTTTCTAATTATATAATAAGTATCCAATCAATGTTACTATGGCTTTAAAAAGATTCCAGGAAGGACTCCTGGGTAACTCAGCTCTTTAAGGATCTGCCTTTGGCTCAGATCATGATCCCGGGATCCTGGGATCCAGCCCTGCATCAGACTCTCTGCTCAGCCGGGGACCTGCTACTCCCTCTCCCTCTGCCTGCCACTCTGTCTACTTTGCTCATGCTCTCTCTCTCTGTCAAACAAATAAAATCTAAAAAAAAAAAAAATCCACGAGTAGATTATTTTAAAACAAAAATGACTAACCAGTGCAATGGAGAATACAACAGGGAATTCCTGAAAGAATGACTAACAAGGTAGGAGTAGAAGTGGTGGTGATGTTAGTGTATAAAAGATCACAGTAAGTTATGAAGCAATCTGTCAGTAAAGTGATTTGACATACTGCCATAGGCTTTGGCAGTCTAAAAGTAAATATTTTTAATTTCTTATTCAAGTATAATTAACAGTGTTATATTAGCTTCAAGTATACAATATAATTCAAAAATGTACACATTATTCAGGGTTTATCATAAATGTACTCTTCACCCCTTTAACTATTCCTCCCACCCACCTCCTTTCTGGCAACCAGTTTCTTTGTATTTCAGAGTCTATTATTTTGACTCTTTGTTTCTTAAATTTCACATATGAGTGAAGATATATGGAATTTCTTCCTTTCTGACATATTTCACTTAGGATTATATCCTCTAGGTACATTGTTTTTGCAAATGAAAAGACCTGTTTTACAGCTGAGTGATATTCCAATATTCCATATATACCACATCTTCTTTATCCTTTGGTGGACACTTGAGTTGCTTCCATATCTTGGCCATTGTAAGTAATACTGCAGTAAACAGGGGTGCATATGTTTTTTTGAATTAGTATTTTTGCTTTTTTGGGGGTAAATACCATAATGAAATTACTGGATTGTATGGTAATTTTAATTTTTGAGGAACCCCCATACTGTTTCCAGAGTAGCTACACCAACTTGCATTCCCACCAACAGTTGTTTTCTCTTGTGTTTTTAATCAAGCCATTCTGATGAGTGTGAGCTTACAGACCATTGTGGCTTTGATTTGCATTTCCCTGATGATTAGTGAATGTGTCTGTTGGTCATCTGCATGTTTTCTCTGGCAAATTGTTTATCCATTTTTAATTGAATATTTTTGGTGTTGAGTTGTATAACTTCTTCATATATTTTAATATTTTTCCATTCAGTAGGATTCCTTTTCACTTTTTAAAAATCATTTTCTTTTGTTTTTCTGTCTAGAAAGCTTTTTATTTCAGTGCAGTGTCAATGGTATATTTTTTATTGGTTTCTTGCCTGAAGAGACATATGTAGAAAAACGTTTCTATGGCTGTGTCAAAGAAATTATTGCCTGTTTTCTCAAAAGAGTTTTGTAGTTTCAGGTCTCATTCAGGTCTTTAATCCTATTTGAGCTTATTTTTATGTATGGTATAAGAAAGTAGTCGTTTTTCCAGCCTATTTGCTGAAGAGACCATTCTTTTCCCCGAATATTTTCTTGCTGTCTTTGTCATAGATTGACCATAAAATGTTGGGTTTATTTCTGGGCTTTCTAGTCGGTGTCATTGATTTATGTGTCCATTTTTGTGCTAGAACCATACTGTTTTCATTGCTACAACTCTGTAGTGTATTTTGAAATCTGAGATTGTGATACCTCCAACTTTGTTTTTCCTCAAAATGACTTTGGGTATTCAAGGGTCTTTGTGGTTCCATATAAATTTTAGGATTATTTGTTCCAATTCTGTGAAAAATGTTGGCATTTTGGATAGGGATTATATTATATCTGCAAATTGCTTTGTAGAGTATGGGCATCCTAACAATATTTGTTCTTCTAACCCATGAGCATGGGATATCTTTCCAATAGTTCATGGTTTCTTTAGTTTTTGAAGATCTTTCACTGCCTTGGTTAAAAGCCTATTCCTAGGCATTTTATTGTTTTCGGTGCAATTATAAATGGGATTGTTTTCTTATTTTCTCATTTTGTTACTTTATTACTGCCTAGAAAAGGAACAGATTTCTCTATATTTTGTATTCTACAGCTTTACTGAATTCATTTATTTAGTAGTTTTTTTGGTGCAGATTTTAGGGTGTTTGACATAGTATCATGTCAAGAGTGAGTTTTACTTAACAATTTGGATGCCTTTTATTTACTGTTATTGCTGTGGTTAGGACTTTCAGTGCAATATTGAATAAAAGTGGTAAGAATGGACATTTTTTTCTTGTTCCTGATCTTAGAGAAAAGGATCTCAGTTTTTCATCATTGAGAATTTGGTTAACCATGCATTTTCATATATGGCATTTGTTATGCTAAGGTATGTTTACTGTTTTTACATTGAGGAGATTTTAGTGCATGGATGTTTTGTCAAATGGTTTTTCTGCATCTATTGAGAAGACTGGTTTTTATCCTTTCTCTTATTAATATGACATATCACATTGATCAATTTGAATATTGAACCATCCATGCAGCTGTGGAATAAATTTCACTTGATCACTGTGAATTTTTAATGCAGTATTGGATTCAGTATACTAATGTTTTGTTGAAGATTTTGTATCTATCTTCACTAGAGATATTGCCCTGTGTTTAAAGGTGCATACAACTTTTCAAATTAGTGGTTTGGTTTTCCTTGGGTAAATACCCACTAATGGAATTATTGAATCAAATGGTAATTCTAGTTTTTATTGTTTTGAGGAAACTCCATACTGTTTTTTTTTTAAGATTTTATTTTTATTTATTTGACGTAGGAAGAGAGGCAGAAGCAGGCTCCCCGCTGTGCAGGGAGCCCGATGCGGGCCTCGATCCCAGGACCCTGAGATCATTACCTGAGCTGAAGGCAGAGGCTTTAACCCACTGAGCCACCCAGGCGCCCTCCACACTGTTTTCTACAATGGCTCAGCAGTTTGTATTCTCACCAAACATGCTAAATGTTTCCTTTTCTTCACATTGACAGCAACGTTGTTATCTCTTGTATTTTTGGTTTTAGTCATTTTCATTTGCAAATCCTGATTAGTAATGTTGAAAGTCTTTTCCTGTACCTGTTGGACATCTCCATGTCTTCTTTGAAAAAATATCCAGTTTTATTTGACCTTTTTTTGGTGTTGAGTTGTGTAAGTTCTTTTGGATATTAGCCCCTTATCAGACATAATTTATAAATATATTTACCCATTCAGTACTTTGCCATGTAAAATCTGTGTTCTGGGAATTTTATGATTGTGGTCTTATATTTAGGTCTTGAATCCAGTTGGACTTTATTTCTGTGTATGGTGTAAGAAAGCAGTCCAGTTTTCCCAGAACCATTTGTTGAAGAGACCGTTTGTTCCCCATTACATATTTTTGTCTTCTTTGTAGAAGATTAACTAGGTTTATTTCTGGGCTCAATTCACTCCATTGATTCATGTGTCTATTTTTGTTTTGTACTTACCATTTTAATTACCACATCTGTGTAGTATATCATGAAATCTGGGGTGTGATACCTCTATAGTTTTTTTCTTCTTTTTCAAGGTTTCTTTGGCTATTTGAGTTATTTTGTGGTTCCAAGCAAATTTTACTGTTATTTGTTCTAATCCTGTAAAAAATGCTGTTGGTGTTTGAATAGAGACTGTATTAAATCTGTAGATGCTTTGGGTAATATGGACATTTTAATAACATTTGTTCTTCCAATATATATATGATGGAATATCTTCCATCAATGTTTTATAGTTTTCATAATATAGATTCTTAACCAACATATTTTATGATTTGGGGTGCAATTGTAAAAGGTAGTAGTTTTCTTAATTTCTTTTTCTGCTACTTAATTAGTAGTGTATAGAAATGCAATGGATTTCTGTATGTTGAATTTGTATATTATGACATTCCTAAATTCATTATCAGTTCTGGTAGTTTTTTGGTGGAGTCTTCAGTGTTTTATATATATAGCATCCTGTCATCCTCAAATAATGAAAGTTGCACTTCCTCCTTACCAATTCAGATGACTTTCCTATTTCTTGTATAACAAGTATTTGTTATAGCTAATATTTTCAGTGCTATGTTTAATAGTGAGTGGACACCCTTGTCTTATTTCTGATCTTAGAGGAATAACTCTTTTTCCCCATTCAGTATGATGTTGCTGTGATTTTCATATACAGCCTTTATTATGTTATGTTTTCTGTAAATCTATTTTATTATTTTTAATGACCAATGGATCTTATATTTTGTCAAGTGCTTTTTCTCCATCTACTGAGATGATCATATGGTTTTTATTTCCCATAGAATTTGCAAGGATTCATGACCACTAAACCAGCCTTAAATGACATAGCAAAGGGAATTCTTTGAAAAGATCATAACTAAGGGTAAAAAAAAATGAGATGAAAAAATTTCACAGGTAAATACAAACATCTAATTGCCTTTTCTGCTTTAGGCTACATAATGGTTTTATACCTACAAAATAAGTCAAGGGATTTATAAAATAAAGTATGACATATACATAAAATGTGGGCAAGAAAAAGTTTAGTGATTCAGAATGGGTTAACTTACCTTCAACTTAATGTAGATTGCCATAAACAGAGAGAAAGGAATATAAGCATTACAATAACCAAACTACAAAGGAATAGAGCAGGGGAAGAAAGATAAAAGAACTACAAAAACAACCATAAAACAAATGACAAAATTCCAATAAGCACTAATCAATAATTACTTTCAAAGTATCAATAATTATTTTGAATGTAAATGGACTAAGTGCCCCAATCAAAATACATAGGGTGATTAGATTTAAAAAAAAAAAAGCAAGACCTGTGTATATGCTGCTTATGAGAGGCTCATTTCTGACCTAGAGACACATGCAAATTGAAAGTGAAGGATGGAAAAGCATTTAACATGTAAATAGAAGCAAAAAGATAGCTGGAGTAGCACCACTTATATTGCATAAAATATACTTTAAAGACACTACATAAAGGGAGCAATCCTACAAGAAGATATAACAATTACTTATGTACCCAACATGGGAATACCCAAATACATGAAGGAGCTAATATATATAATGTACACACACACACACACCCCACATCTTCATCCATTCTTTCTAGACTCTTAACTGTAGGAAATAAATTGTTGCTGGAGGGGAGACAGGTGGGGTGATGGAGTAACTAGGTAATAGGCATTAAGGAGCACGTGATGTGATGAGCACTGGGTGTTACATGTAACTGATGAATTACTGAACTCTACATTTGAAACTAATGATGTACTGTATGTTGGCTAATTGAATTTAAATTAATATTCTCAAACTATTCCATAAAGTGGATGAGGAAGTTAAGCTTCCAAAATTCATTTAATGAGGTCAACATTACCTGATACCAAAGCCAAGTGAGTACACTACTAAGAAAGAACTACAGGCTAATATGTCTGATGAATATGGATGCTAAAATCCTTAACAAAATATCAGCAAACCAAATTCAATAATAAAGTAAAAATGTCATTCATCATGATCAAGTGGGATTTATTCCTGGAATGCAAATGTGATTCAATATTCATAAATCAATGATTATGATACATCACATCAAGTTAAAGGATAAAAAACTTATGCTCATTTCAATAGGTATAGAAAAGGCATTTGAAAAATTACAACATCCATTCATGTTAAAACCCTCAACAAAGTAGGAATAGAGAGAGCATACTTCAACATAAAAAAGGCCATGTATGAAAAACCCACAGGTGGCATCATACTCAATGGTGAAAAACTGAGAGCTTAACCCCTAGGTCAGGTCAAAGACCATGAAAGTCATCTAAATTGGTAAGGAAAACTTCCACTATTTTCAGATGACAGGGTGTTATATATAGAAAACACCTAAAAATTCCACCAAAAAACTACAAGAACCGAATAACGAATTCAGTCAGGTCAAAGGATACAAATTCAACATGCAGAAACCTGTTGCATTTTTATACACTACTAATGAGGTAGCAGAAAAATTAAGAAAACATTCCCTTTTATAATTGCATCCCAAATCATAAAATACCTAGAAATAAGTTTAGGGAGGTGAAACACCTATACTCGGAAAACACTAATGGAAGAAATTGAGGATGGCACAAATATTGTTAAAATGTCCATACTATCCAAAGCAGTCTACAGATTTCATGCAGCCTCTATCAAAATACCAACAGAATTTTCACAGTTAAGACAAGTAACAGTAAATTTGTATGGGACCACAAAAGAACTCAAATAGCCAAAGCAATCTTGAAAAAGAATACCAGAGGTATCACATCCCAGTTTTCATGATATACTACAAAGCTGCAGTAATCAAACCTGTAAAGGGTAGCACAAAAATAGATACATAGATCAATGGAGTGGAAAGAGAGCCTAGAAATAAACTCACAATCACATGGTCAATTAATCTTTGACAAAGGAGGCAAGAATATGCAATGGGTATAAAAGTCTCTTCAAAAAATAGTACAGGGACAACTGAGCAGCTACATGCAAAAGAACAAAACTGAACCATTTTCTTATACCACACACAAAAATAAACTCCAAATGAATTAAGCACTTAAATATGGGACTTGAAAATCTTAAAAAATATCCAGAAGAAAGCACAGCCAATAATTTCTCTGACAGCATCCATAGCAACATTTTTCTACATCTCTTAAGGCAAGGAAAATAAATGCAAAAATAAATTATTGGGACATCAAACTTATAGGTTTTCACTGCATAGGAAGCAATCAACAAAACAAAAAGATAACCTATTGAATAAGAGACAACATTTTCAAATGACATATCCTATAAGGGGTTAGTATCCAAAATATATTAAAAACATATCTAGCACAATGCTACATAAATAATGCAATTAAAAATGGATAGAAGACATGAATAGACATATTTCTAAAGAAGACATCCTGATGGCCAACAGACACATGAAAAGATGCTCAACATCATTCATCATTAGGGAAATGCAGATCAAAATTACAATGTGCTATCACCTCACACCTATCAGGAAACAGCAAGTGTTGGCAAGGTTGGAGAGAAGTAACATTTATTCACTTGGTGGGAATGCAGCCAAGGTGAAAAATAGTATGGAAGTTCTTCAAAAAATTAAAAATAGAAGTACCCTATGATCCAGTAATTCCACTATTAGGTATTTACCCAAAGAATACAAAAATGTTAATTCAAAAAGATACATGCACTCTTATATTTATTGCAGCATTATTTACAATAGGCACAATATAGAATTAACCCAGTGTCCTTCCACAAGTGAATGGATAACACATACACAGAGGAATACTATTCAGCCATAAAAAGAATGCAATCTTGTCATTTGCAAAAACATGGATCTAGAGGGTATAATGTTATGTGAAAGAAGTCACTGGAAGACAAAACCATATTATTTCCTCATATTTGTAATTTAAGAAACAAAAAACAAACAATAAAACACCCCAGATTAAATATAAAGAACTGGCAGTTACCAGAAGGGAGGTGGTGGTGGGGGGTAGGCAAAGGGATTAAGAGTACAACTATTGGGATCAGCAATGTGTAATGTAGAATTGGTGAATCACTATATTGCACACCTGAAACTAATATAACACTGTGTTAATTATACTGGAGTTAAAATTTACCAAAATTAATTGCCTTAAAAGGAAAAAACAAAACAAAAAACAACAACAAAAAAATATTAGAGAGGATACAGAATAATTTGAGGGCTTTTCTAAATTCTCAGTTACATCTTATTTCATGTTTTAGATAATATTTTTCCCATTCAAATTTTAACTGGCTTTGGAAATAAGAATTGTTTATAGGACAACTTTTATAAGGCATCATATTTCATTAGAAGGTTTCTTTAATATCTTCAAGTTAAAACTTTAGCAGTTGAGACATATCCACCACATTTTTATGTGATATCTATGATCACTTTTGCTATTTAATTTATCAAAGTTATTCTGAAGCCTGATTTTTAATTTTAGTGAGATTATCATATATATTCATGTAGCTTTGTATTATATATATATTTTATAATATACAATAAGTTTTGTCTTACTACAGATATATAAATATACTTCGTATTAACAGTTTTAAAAATTTACTTTAGCTAAAATGAAGCAAATATTAAACTATTTATGGTAAGATGGGCTTTGACTAGTTTTCTCTCTCTAGAATATCTAAGCTTTCTTTGGATGTTACAATAATTTAGTTAAATATTTAAACAAATACTAGTATAACCAAATCATAGCTATTATCTTCTCCAAACTAATTCTCAATGTTGCTTTGGTAAAGATGATCATATAACATCAAAATAACTCTAAGTGCTAAGCAAGTATTGAGGAAAACACTTTTGTACTATTCATGGTCCTCAGTTTTTTTTCATGTTTCTCTTGAATAGTCTTTAAATTTTTACCTCATTATAAAGCTTTAAAAGTTTTTTTAAATATAATGTCATGGGATTACAAAATGTAATGGACTTGAGAGATTAGACAATTTACTTCTGTGTTTTAACAGAGAAGAAACAGATACCAGAAAATTAAATGACTTTCAAATATTAGGTTTCTTCCTGCTTGCTCCACTATTTTTCAGTTTCTGTAATTGTCTTTTCATCCCTACACACTGCCTTCTACCTTTCATTCTTATTTTCTTTAAATGTTTGGAAACACCTTTTGTGTTGGGCAATGTTAAGTAAAGAAAGATGAGTGCATGGTACAATATATCCACCAAATATTTAGCATATTTGTCAACATATTAAATGAAAACCAGTATTTTTATTCATCAATATCATTTCTAAGAATGTATCACTATAATTACAAAAACATCTACCCAAGAATAATTATTAAAGTTTGTTGTTTGATCAAAAACTGGTATGGCAGATTAAAAATGACCTGGTATTCTTTAATATTTCTCCTATTGAGAAGTAAGAACTTTTCCCCCATCTCCTTGAATCTGTTTTGATCTGTGACTGCTCTGTCCCATAAAATTTGGTGACAATGCCTCTTAAAGTCATCCCCTTTAAGAGGGTAAGACTCTTGGGCTCCTGAGTGGCTCAGTGGGTTAAAGCCTCTGCCTTCGGCTCAGGTCATGATCTCAAGGTCTTGGGATCAAGGCCTGCATCGGGCTCCCTGCTCATCGGGGAGCCTGCTTCCTCCTCTGTCTCTGCCTGCCTCTCTGCCTACTTGTGATCTCTCTGTCAAATTAAAAAAAAAAAAAAGAGGGTAAGAAGACTTATCCACTTTTGTATCATAATGCTCCAAGTTGTTTTGTAAGAAAGCCAATTACCATACTAGTGCCACATAGGGAAGCCCTGAGACCACTTGGACAGAGGCCATCTGAACCCAGTTCTCCAACTATCTCCATTATATTCATCCAGTCTCGTATCAACTAAGTATTATCAAGTAAACAGTTTTATACAATGTGAGCTAGAAAAATCACCTAGCTAGGTCTTGTGCATATACCTTATTAACAAAGTGATGAAGCACAATAAAATCATTGATATTTTGACAGATAAGTTTGAGTTTTAGGGTGGTTATGTAGCAATAGATAACTGGAACAATTCGAAATGTGTCTGCACTGCAATAATTATACATAAGATGAGTCAGTTCTTATTACCCAGTATGGAATGATTTGAAATAAACTGAATGCAAAAGTAAGCTACAAAATATAGATATTATTTCCTTGTTTAAGACTTTAGCTATATATTACCAATATGCTCTCAAAAGGATAGAATATATGCAAAGATACCCTCCAAAACTGACAAAAGTTTTTGACTTTGAGGGGAGAATATATAGATACATTGTGTGTGTGTGTGTGTGTGTGTGTAAACTTAAATCACTGGACTAATTGCTATGCTTTTCATCCTTTTAGTAGAAATTGGAAGAGAAAAGGAAATAACACAAGGATAATAGTATGGTCCTAATTTTGCTTAGTCTTATGCTGGTTAGTGTCTAATATTCTATAAATACAAGAATTTAGGAGTTTTCTTTAGGTTGTTTCTTAGAACATGAACATAATCACTCAACAAATATTAGCCACTTAGCAAAACATTTTATTGAAATATAATTGAAATCTGAGGTTAAATTCCTTGTTGAGTTGATCTGGCCCTAAAAAAGATGTACAAATCCAGAACATCGGGTTTGCATTTCTAATCACCCTCTATACCCCATACATACAGCATGTATAATGAAAGATGATTACACAGTAACTGGTAACACAGCTGGGAGGTGTTCTCTGAATAAGATTTTTGTTCTCTTTTCATTTCAAAAGAGATTTTATTTCTATGACATCTTGCATAGAGCAGATGGTCTCAAAAGTTAAATTTGACCATGAATACTACATTAGCTGTCATGTAACTAGGGAAGGAATATTATAAACAAGAAGAACTTCCTTTTAAAATGTTTCATTCATTTTACTATTATATCATATGTGTATGTTTCCATTTAGTGAAGAAAGTATTCAGCAAATACGGTTTACTACTGTTTTATAACTTGGTATTGCATTTTATTTCTGATATAAATAAGTAAATTTTTATTTATTCAGAGTGAAACAAAGATGGATCTGAAGAGTCATTAATATGCAATAGGGTATTATAATCATATCACCAGCACAGAAAAGAAAAGGCTTTCTTATTGTTTTTCAACTTGAGAATCAATAAAAGCAGATGTTCTGCTCTTGACTTGCCAAGAAAACTAGCACTTTTCTAGGAGGTACATACAGAGTTGAAATATCCTCCAGTCATTGAAAAAAATAGATCTCAGCATGTCAGAGTTATGAAGAGACAAACACTTTGAAATGGGACTACCAGCTATATAGTGTGTGTGTGTGTGTATATATATATATATATATATATATATATATACACACATTCACACACATATTTTGTGCTAAGTCCATATAATTTATGCCAGCCATCTATTTAGCTCTGAAATAAAGTTCTAGCACCTACTTGTTGACCTTATTTTCTGTGGGTGAAAGAAGAGAACACAGGGGTGCCTGGGTGGCTCAGTGGGTTAAAGCCTCTGCCTTCGGCTCAGGTCATGATCTCAGGGTCTTGGGATCGAGGCCCACATTGGGCTCCCTGCTCAGCAGAGAGCCTGCTTCCTCCTCTCTCTCTGCCTGCCTTTCTGCCTACTTGTAATCTCTGTCAAATAAATAAAATCTTTGAAGAAAAAGAGAGAACACAGGAAGAAAGTGAGGATCAAAGCAAATAAAACTAGAAAATCATATAGTGGGTCTAACAATATAAACTCTTATTTTGACTCAGTGATTAGGATATGACTGTCTAGGGATCCCTATTGACATCTTTGCTTTAACCCATTGCTCGTTCCACAGCTTTCTATTGTCAATACTGAGGAGTAGCAAGTAATGGATGAGATTGGGTTTTATTAATAGTTGGAAATCACACTCAAATTTGAAGGCATTGTATAAAAGCAAAACTACAGGCCTAGTCATTTTGGCATATTAAGTTAACTTTAATATTTTTTTTCTAAAAAACAGGTGATGTTTGTATCCATGATAAAATTTATACAATATCTACTGCCTCCATCTAATCCCATCAAGAAAAGTTGTTTTTAGGGCACCCGGGTGGCTCAGTCATTAAGGGTCTGCCTTCAGCTCAGGTCATGATCCTGGGGTTCTGGGATCAAGCCCCATATCGGACTCCCTGCTCAGTAGGAAGCCTGCTTCTCCCTCTCCCACTCCCTGTGGTTGTGTTCTCTCTCTCTCTCACTGTCTATCTCTCTGTTTAAAAAAAAATTTGTTTTGTGTTAGTAATTCAAAATAACTTCACAAACTTGCCGATTTAACACTCCAGAAGTTTTTACTAAGGGCTGTTTTTATAAAAACTGCTATTGCTTCTAATTTAGAATTTTTAAAGGAAGAGAATATACTTTCACTAATTACCCCTCCTGTGCCAAAAGAAAGTCTTTAAAAAAGTAAGTAGGTATCTTCATAATTATGAAGTTGCTAAGGTAGTATTTGAGATATTCTATTAAGGCACTGACTATATGGATCTATAGCATTAAAAGTGTTACTCAGTGCAGCAAATAGCCCAATTCCATCTATAATGGCTGTACCCAATTTTGACATCATGTTATGGGTAAATATGCACTGGAAAATAAACCAAAGAACCACAACATATCTTTTACTTTTGTGAACTGTGTTTTGTGGATAACTTCAGTTTTCCCAAAAGGCTGATTTATTTCAATAATTGACCACATCTGTGCTAATTCTGAGTTGGTGGAGGTAGCCTAACCAACTACAGTTACATTTTATGTGCCCAGCTAACTCCTCAGTGGTGAGGACATGCCCATAAATGCACATGCAGGAGTAACCAAGAGTCTGAAGCAAAACCCCTGGCTGCTGACCCATACAACTTCCTGACAGTTCTTTGGCAAGTCCAGTTTCTGTAACAGCTTTGCATTTTTTAAACTAGAAGAATAACAGTATCTTCATTACAGAAAGCACGTTAAGATTAGAAGGATTGATACATGCAAAAAATTTAGATCTGCCTACAGTTAAGCACCTTAACCATAACTATTATTTTCATTCTTTAATCAGAGAAAAATAGACACTGCTGCCACTTTTGTATTTATCTTGTCTAATTGCATGCAGTGTTACACCAACAATATTTTCTTTAAAAAATATTTGATTTATCTGATAGAACAAGAGAGCACAAGCAAGGGGAGCTGCAGGGGGAGAGGGAGAAGACGATTCCCTGATAAGCAGGAAGCCCGGTGCCTGACTTGATCCCAGGACCCTAGGATCATGACCTGATTGGAAGGCAGTTGATAAACCAACTGAGCCACCTAGGTGCCCTTACAGAAATAATCTTTTCAACAAAGTGAATATAATGTAAAACTCTCAAGAAAAAAAAATGCTCTTCCAGGTAACACCTCCATCCATAGTGTAACACCCTGTCAAATTCCCATTTAAATATCTATCTACTTTGGCTAACACTGAATTGACTAATACTTATAATGTGCTATTTTTACCAAAGAACTGTAGAATGATAATTTTTGCACTTTATCTTGGCTATGAAATCCCATTCATTTGTTGAATCAAAATCTCTGTTGAATATTCACTATGTTCCAGAAATTATTCTGTGCTCTCTGGATATAAACACGCCTAAGTGGCCCTTGCTTGATGCGAGTCATTATCTAGCAGAGGAAAGTGAAGAGCATAAACCTAAATATAATAAAACATAATAAGTGCTCTTCTTGTGTTATGACCAAAGCAATAACAGAATATGGAATAAGGGAAATTTAAGCCTACAATAGAGGGTAAGGGAAGCAGTACAATGTGGACAAATCATCACCAGATGCAAGGGCTCTCAAGGCTAAGGGAAAAAGTAAAAGTGAATATAATATAAAGGTACATGAAATGATAAGAAATATAAGTAGGAAAGTAAATTAGACAGTAAAGTATCCGGGATAGTATGAAAAAAGTGTCCCACCATTATTTCTAGATGAAGAAGAATTTTAAAAAGACCACCAAAGAAATAGATTATATGGGTTAAAGTAAATAATGCTGTTAATTACAATACTACCTATGTTCTAATTATTTTAACATAACTATGGCTTAAAATGTGCTATTTATATGATTAAATTCATTAAAGTTGTACTGCAAAATCTAACACACGCACAAAAGCACCTGATCAGTAACGTAGCTTCTTTAGTTCTCCGGGAGTTTCTGAAGTATGGATCCCCTAAGAATTTGGTAAAGAATAGGAGTGAAGGTTGAGGACTTATCTTTGTTCTGAAAATTACAATGTTACAACTATAATACCACCTTATGTTTTAATCCAGAGTCCTATCTTGTTTCAGTTTAGTATCCACTTTTAAGACAACTAGTAAACATGTTATTTGTGTTCACAAAAAAAGATACATTTAAAGATAGCTAAAATACAACATTCTCCAAAATTTCATTTCAAAGCCATTATTCATGTAGCATAGTGAAGTTCTTTAGCTTTGACCCTGTACAGTGTCAAGATCCAGGTTAAGACTGCTTCTGAGATGGAGTTATGATCCATGAGTTCCTTCAAAGTTCATATTTCCTTTTGCATCATGTGGTAAAGCTGGTTAAGAGGTGTATTGGAACTCGCTATGCTATTTTTGCAACATTTCTGTAAGTTTACAATTAGTTCAAAATAAAGAGTTTAAAACTTAAGGAAAATGGAAACATTTATGTAAATATTACTTCCATTTTTCCTCAACTCCAAAATAGAGACTCATTTTTTGAAACTTTTAAGAATATGTTTCAAACAAATATTCAGGGACTAGATAACAAAAAGTAATGACAACAATAACAAACAATCAAAGAAAGTCCAAGATGAAAGCATAGAAAGCCCTGACATCATCACCTTCCATAGACACACCAATTCTTTCTGAAAAAGAATTGGGGGCTAATTGCATAGCTCCTGCATAACAATATATAGAGGAACCACATAGAGAATGACGGGAGAGATGGAGACATAATAACACATGAACACCTCCCCCCATACTGCAAAACATAGTAAGGGGAAAGATAGCACTGAGGGTCATAGGACGTGCTGTGGGACACAGGAAATAAAAAACAACAACAACAACAACAACAACAAAAACTTAAAGAGCAACTAGGCTATAAGGGAAGAAGACCTATTTACTAACACTGAAGAATTTGCCAAATGGTGGGGGAACTGCTAGAACTCTCTCTGGGATGAGAGGTGCTGGTGAGTGCTATTGCTTGCATTCCTCCACCACTTTCATAGCACAGATTGGAGTAGGATCTGGGTATTCTAGCTGACCCAATGCTTCAATGAGTCCCAGATCCCTAAACCATACTAGCTCTAACAATTCCCCTAAGGCATTCCCACCCCAATTCACACCAGTTAAGTTCTCCTCATTCCACCAAGGTGGCCCGAAGCAATACACACCAAGACACCCCCAGGTATTTCATCAAGGTGACACAGGTGCAAAGCACCAAAGGACAAGTTCAGCCTGGACCTGCTTAATATCCAGCCATCCCGACAGTGTCCCCTGTGCAGAGTGCCTCAGGAGTCACTCTGAACTGAGGAGTCCTCAGGAGAGGACTCAGGAGTCCAGCCCATGCATATCAACTTTAGCTCCAGCAATCCACCAGGATGGCCCTGGCAATATCTGGCCTATATGTACTTTGATTGCAGCTGTCCCACAAGGGCAGCCCTGGTGAAGCATAGCTCCAGAACCCAAAGTCTGTGCCTGCTACAGCTTTAGACAGACAGCCAGAGCCACCAGTTATATGCATTCTACACAGGGGACATTCCTAATTAAGTGCCTTCCTTTAAGACTGAAAAAAGTAGCTGTTTCTTCTAATCCATAGAAGCAAAATGGGGAGCCAGAAATATGATATAAATGAAAGATCAAAACAAGACTTCAGAAAAACAGCTAAAGGTAAGCAATCTACCTGATAAAGAGTTCAAACTATGTGTATAAAGATACTTATAAGGTCTCACCAGACTTGAGAAAAGAGTATATGAATTTCATAAGAAAACTTCAACAAAGAGATAATAAATATAACAAAGAATGAATCAGAGTTGAATAGAATAACTGAATTGAAAAAGACATAAGAGGAAATCAACAGCCAATTAGAAGATGCAGAAGAATGGATCTATGATCTGGAAGACAGGGTAATGGAAAACACCTAAGCTCAACAGCAAAAAGAACAAAGAGAATAGGCTAAGTGAATTTTAGGACAGCACTAAAATTTTGAATTATAGGGGTCCTAGAAGAAGAGACAAAGGAGCAGAAAACTTGTTTGAAGAAATAATAGATGAAAACTTTCATTTTTTTAAATTTTTTATTTATTCATTTGACAGAGAGAGAGAGAGATCACAAGTAGGCAGAGAGGCAGACAGAGAGAGAGAGAGGGGGAAGCAGGCTCCCTGCTGAGCATGGAGCCCAATGCGGGCCTCAATCCCAGGATCCTGAGATCATGACCTGAGCAGAAGGCAGAGGCTTTAACCCACTGAGCCACCCAGGCACCCAGATGAAAACTTTCCTAATTTGGGGTAAAGAAACAGACATCCAGATACAGGAAGCAGAGAACCCCTAACAAGCTGACCTCCAAAAGAGCCAAACTAAGATACATAAAAATTAAAATGACAAATTTAGTGATAAAGAGAAAATCTTAAAAGCAGTAAGAGAAAAACAACTAGTTATATACCAGAGAAAGACCATAAGACTATAAGCTGATTTTCAGCAGAAATTTTTCATGCCAAAGAGAGTGGCATGATATACTCAAAGTATTGGAAAAAAAAAAGAAGCAAGCAAACAACAAACAAACAAACAAACAATACTTACAACCAAAAACCTCTACTTGGCACATTTGTCATTAAGAATAACCTGGTGATGGGTGTTAAGGAGGGCACGGATTGCATGGAGCACTGGGTGTTATACACAAACAATGAATCATGGAACACTACATCAAAAACTAATGATGTTCTGTATGCTGACTAACATAACACAATAAAAAAAATAAACAGAAGGGAAGATAAGTTCCTTTAACATTTTTTTGTTTGAGGTGAGGAAACTCTATTAACATGAACTGACTTTACAAGAAATGGTAAAGAGACTTCTTTAAACAGAATAGAAAAGACCATAGGTAGCAGTAAGAAAATTATGAAAAGAAAAATATATCAAATATATAATAAAAGTACTGAGTCATTTTTAAAGCTAATATGAAGGTTAAAAGACAAAGGTAGTTGAGTCAATTATATCTATAAAGTTTAAGGGATTCACAAAACAAAAATGTAAAATATGACATCATATACATAAGTGTGGAAGGGAGGAGTAAAAATGTAGTGTTATTAGAATGAGTTTGGATTTAAGTGACAAATTGGGCAATTTAGAAGAAATTGATACATTCAAATTTCCAAGGCTGAATCAGGAAGACGGAAAGTCTGACGAGACTGATAACTAGTAATGAAACTTAATCAGTTATAAATAAATTCCCAACAAACAGAAGTCTAGGGCCAGAGAGTTTCACAGGTAAATTCTACCAAACATTAAGGAAAAGTTAATATCTATTCTAAAACTATCCCTCCCGCCCCACTAAGGAGTTTTTGTTTGTTTGTTTGTTTGTTTGTTTGTTTTTCAAATTCATTCTATGAGGCTGGCATTACTCTGATACTAAAACCAGACAAAAAAACTACAAACTATATATATATATTTTCTTTTTTTTCCTTTTTAAAATTTTTATTTATTTATTTGAGAGAGAGAGATCATAAGTAGGCAGAGAGGCAGGCAGAGAGAGAGGAGGAAGCAGCCTCCCTGCCGAGTAGGGAGCCCAATGCGATGCGCGGGGCTCAATCCCAGGACCCTGAGATCATGATCTGAGCTGAAGCCAGAGGCTTTAACCCACTGAGCCATCCAGGCATCCTATATATTTTTTCCTGATAAACATACATGCAAACATCCTCAACAAAATGGGAAGATATACCATGTTCATGAATTGGAAAAATTAATACTGTTAAAATGTCCATTCTTCTCAAAGCAATTTATAGATTCTTTGATAACGATTAGTGCAATCCTTATCAAAACATTAACTGTACTTTGTGCTGAAGTAGAATAAATAATCCTAAAAATTATACAGAACCACAAGACTTCAAATTGTTAAAGCAATCTTGAGAATGAAGAAAAAAGCTACAGTAATCAAAACAGTATATTACTGGCAAAGAAATGACATACAGATTAATAGCATAGAAAGCCCAGAAATAAACCCCCACTTACATTGTGTTTTAGTCTGTGACAAAACAAGAATATACAATGGGGTAAATATGATCTCTTCAATAAAGGATGTTGGGGAAACTGGACAGCTACATAATGAAACTAGCCCAGTTACTCATATCATACATAAAAATAAAATGGTTTAAAAACAGAAATATGAGACCTAAAACCATAAAACTCCTAAAAGAAAGCATAAGCAGTAACTCTTTGACTCTGTTGCCTTAGAAGCATTTTTTCTGGATTGTCTTTTTAAGCAAGGAAAAGAAAAGCAAAAATACACAAATGAGACTACATAAAACTCAAAAACTTTTGTACAGAGAAGGAAACCATCAGCAAAACAGAAAGGCAACCTACCAGAAGAACATATGTGCAGTGATATATCCAAAAAGAGGTTAAGGTCCAAAATATATTTTAAAAAATGTCTACTACTCAACACCCTAAAAACATCTGATAAAATGGTCAGAGGACCTATATAAACATTTTTTTAAGAGGACATACAGATGGCCAACAGACATATGAAAACATGTTCCACATTACTAATTAAGGAAATACAAAACTACAATGAGATATCACCTCACACCTGTCAGAAATGGCTAGTATCAAAAAGACAAATAACAAATGTTGCTAATAATGTGGAGAAAATGGAAACCTTGTGCACTGTGGTTAAGAATGTAAATTTGTGCGTTCAAACTGAGCAACAGTATAGAAGTTCCTCAAAAAAGTAAAAATAGAACTACCATGTGATCAAGTAATTACACTTCTGGGTATTTACCTCAAGAAAGCAAAATCAGTAGGTCAAAAACATACATGCACCACTATGTTTATTGCAGCATTATTTACAATAGACAAGATATGGAGACAACCTAAATGTCCATCAAAAGATAAATGGATAAAGAAGATATTGTGTATTTATACAATGGACTATTACTCAGCCATGAGAAAGAATGAAAGCTTGCCATTTGTGACAACATGGATTGGCCTAGATGATATTATGCTAGGAGAAATACATCAGACAAAGCCAAATACTGTATGATTTTACTTATATGTAAAATCTAAAAAACAAAACACAAGAACACAAAAAAATAGACTCACAAATACAGAGAACAAGCTGGTTGTTGCCAATGGGAGGTGGGGAAATTGGTGTAATAGATAAAGAGGATAAGAGGTACAAACTTCCAGTTATCAGATAAATAACTCATAGGGATAGAAAGTACAGAATATAGTAATTAATATTATAATACCTTTGTATGGTGACAGATGATAACTGTGATGATTGTGATGAGCATTTCATAATGTGTATGATTGTTGAATCACTGCTGATACCTAAACTAATATAATATTTATGTCAACTATCTTCAAAAAAAAAATAAAACATTTTGCTGCATCAGTTTATATTTTTATTAAATACTATTTTATAAACCTATTTTCGCCACATAAATCCAATGTTATTAATTATATGAAAATTAGATCATGTAATAAAAGAATCAAAGAAAAATCTAAATTTACTAATGTAGTATAAAAATGGGGCAAAAAAAACTCTTAGATATAAAATATTTATATCTAGGGCGCCTGGGTGGCTCAGTGGGTTAAAGCCTCTTCCTTCAGCTCAGGTCATGATCTCAGGGTCCTGGGATCGAGGCCCGCGTTAAAGCCTCTTCCTTCAGCTCAGGTCATGATCTCAGGGTTCTGCCTGCCTCTCTGCCTACTTGTGATCTCTCTCTCTGTGTCAAATAAATAAATAAAATCTTTAAAAAAAAATAATAAAATATTTATATCTATACATGCATATAAAACATTTTAATCTCCATATATAGAACACATGTTGCAAATGAAATATATATAATTTCCCATATCAAATAGACTTAACATTACAATTTTAATAAATAATATCAATGTATAATATAATGCCATATGATAAAATATTTGACATGTGACACTATTTTCAGAATTTAAGAAAAACACTTGAGTTACTGAACAAAATAAAAACTTAAAATATCTCCTTGTAGATAGCAAAACATGTTATTTAAAAATTTATCTCAATAATAATACACAACATAAAGACCAAAGGAGTTTGTGTCTCCCATGTGATGTGATTGCTGAAGTGAAATGATTGGCCAGAAAGCAATATTTGATATTGCTAGAGATTTTATTCTTTCCTTCAGCAAATCATCTGGCTTATTATCAAATGACACCAGTTCGTAAGGAGGCCATTTGATTTGGCTAGTCCCCATATATTTTATATGGTGACAGCCACCACTGAGTCAGACGTATGTAACAAATTTAAGTAAAGAATGGTCAAATCACTGGTGATATTTCATCTATAAGTTATCTTGAGAAATGTGCTCACTCCTTAGGAATAGAGAAAAGGTTGCTAGATTTCTTCATAGTGAACACTTCCAATTAATAAATTGGGCATTGGAATTGATATCTTAATAGCTTAGGCACTAATTAACTTATTAGTTTCAGTTAAGACTGAAGAATCAATAAAATAACTTTATGATATATTTAGAAGGTTAATTCTGTCTTTTTCTATTACAGACAAATATTGGAAACGTTCCCTGTTCCAGAAGTTATTAGAAAAATACAACCTGCATAGTCATGTACTTGATAGAGATTTTATTCATTTCTAATCATATATTGTTTCTGATCAAATTTAGACAGTTCTTTTCCTTGTTCTTGAATACCAAGGTGATTATTTTTTTAATCCCTGAAAATATATTTTCAGTTATTATTACACTCTTCTGTTTCATATATTCAGAGAATAACAGCAATCATTAAGGTTCAGTTTGATTTGGTTTTCTGTCATAAGTGTCAGGTATAAAAAATACTTTACAGCATAGCTATAAAATGTGTCAATATGATTAAAGTAGCAGTTGTTTTTGCTATAAATAGTATTCTGTAGCAGCTCACCAGTTCTGCAAAAGACTTTAACTCTACTAAAGTAATAAAAAGAATAATCATGAGGTGGAAAATTTACATCTCATAAGAAAAAAGGTAAATTCTAAATTTAGTGTTGAAATATTTTTTTACATTAAAAATGTATTTGCTATGACAGAGGTTGCTATCTTAGAGATTAGTATTCAAAAAGTGCTTCTGTGCTTACTTAGCTGTCTCAGCATTTTATTGCTAAAGTTAAAAATAAAAAGTAATAAAAGCCAAATGAGATTGTTCCATAGGTGCAGCTGGTCACTATTACAGAACCATAGTATGTATAAGCAGTATTGTTTACAAAGTATTTCTGGCTCTGGACATTTTTTTTACAAGTATTCCCACTCCTCAATATCTGATGATTTGCTGATCTGTAAATCAGTCAGGTTTAGTATTATAGATATCAGTGTTAGAAATGTTTCCATGTCATTGAAAGTGTCCTAGATAGATTGAAATTGAGTTGATCTAGAATAAAGAAAAGAAGAAAAAAAAATCTGGTAATGGGGTTTAGAATCTTTGATTACTTGTTGATGATGTTTTATTTCTGCAATGCAGAAAATTCCATGTACAATGCTGATTCCACCTACACGGGGACAAGAATTGCATTTAATTGGAAGTCATTCCCTCCGAAATTATTTTTAACCTTCGGTTAACAGTTTCGCGTACTCTACTTGCTGGAGGGCATATCTTAGTTGCCTGATTAGATTGCATTTCCTAGATACACCTTGGAAGTCACTGAACACTTAACCCTCCGTTGTTTAAATTACTTTGCAGAATAATGGTCTATAAGTATAGCTATTTTTATGTTATATGCCATAAAAAAAAACTAGCAAACCCCAGCACATTTCCTGCATATATACTCAAAACAAAAGTGATCTGTGTAAGGTTTCCTCAAAGTTTTTGTATAGAATTTGTATTTAAAAATGAAAATGGGATAGGAGAGGTATGAAGCATTATAGAATAATGAACCAAAGATACTTTAGGAACACCAATATACATATTGGAGATAGATATAGATGATAGATTAGATATATAGATAGATAGATGATAGATAATAGGAAGAAAGAGAAAAGAAAAGAAAGAAAAAGAAAGAAAGAAAGAAAGAAAGAAAGAAAGAAAGAAAGAAAGAAAGAAAGAAAGATTGATAGAATACCATTTACAAAGCCAATGGAAGGATTTCCCCCACTTACAGAAAGATGGAAGAATCATACTTTTAAATATTTCTCTTATTAAATACAACTAAAATCCCTGAACATTACATATAAAATCTATCTAATAAGAATTTGAAAGGGAGAGAGAAGACAAACTGGCTAGGAAACTTGCAACCCAAGAGAAGATAGTATTGAGTTCTTAGCTTTTGTTCTTAGCCACATGATTCCCACCCTTGGTACTGAAGAAGCCAGAAATCAGAAATGCCAATGGGAGCAAACAACTTTAAAGTCCCTGCTGTCCTTTTTCTAAAGGACAAGGAAAGGGATAGCCTCAGACAACAGAAAACTTTTAGAAAACTTTTAGACTGAAGACAAACAGCATAGTAGAAAGGCTAGATTTCCACGCTTCACAAAGCTATAACGCAGAGCCCAATCCATCCTCACCTATGCGCCCATATAGTGTCTGTAAGAAGTGTGAACTAAAGAGAAAGGGAAAATATTAATAGCAGTGAGAGAAGAATAAAAACTCATCAATAAAGGAAAAACAATGCAAATGAAAGTGAATGTCTCATGAAAAACCACAGAGACCAGAAGGAAGTGATACATCACTGTTCAAACCTATAAGGAAAAGAACTGGCAACCCAGAGACCTATATAAAGTTAAAATATTCCTCAGGAATAAAAAAGGAAATCAAGATATTTTTTTTATTCTTTGCCCCAGGGGCAAGATATTTTCAGATACAAAGAAACTATGAGAATTTGTTGTCAGCAAATTCACCCACAGAGAAAGGTTAAGAAGGAAACTTGAAACACCAGGAGAGAATAAAGAATAAGAGGAAAAAGTAAAGGTAAATGTAAATCTAATAGATTTTCCTTCTTTTGAGTTCTAAATTTTATTTGATGGTTGAATAAAAAATTATAACAATGTCTGTCATGGTTCTAAACATGTGGAGGAAATATTGACAGTTATAAACAAGGAAGAGTAAAGACATAAAAAGAGACAGAAGGTTTCTACACTTCACTAAATTTCTAAAATAATAGCAACAATCAATTCTAATATAAGGTAATGTGTACATACATTGTGTCTGATATAATGTAGTATTTACAAAAATCCCTAGGAAAACCATAAAAACAGAATTCTACAAAGTAATAAAGGAACCCAAAGGAAAGCAGGGGAAAGAACATAAAGAGACCAAATATCCACAAACAATGGAGAAAACTAACAGAAAAGAAAATAAAACAAAATTTAAGTGGCATGCAGGCATACTTCATTTTTTTTTTTAAAGATTTTATTTATTTATTTCACAGAGGGAGAGAGATCACAAGGAGTCAGAGAGGCAGGCAGAGAGAGAGAGGGGAAGCAGGCTCCTCGCTGAGCAGGGAGCCCGATGTGGGCCTCGATCCCAGGACTCTGAGATCATGACCTGAGCTGAAAGCAGAGGCTTTAACCCACTGAGCCACCCAGGCGCCCGGCATACTTCATTTTATTGTGTTTCACAGATACTGCATTTTTTACAAATTGAAGGTTGGCAGCAATCTTGTGTTGAGCAAGTCTATGAATACCATTTACCCCACAGGATTTGCTCACTTTGTATCTCTATGTCACATTTTGGTAATTCTCACAATATTTTAAAATTTTTCATTATTATAATTGTTATGGTGATCTGTGACCAGTCATTTCTGATATTGCTATTGTAATTTTGGGAGGTGCCACAAACTGTACTCAGATAAGATGGTAAATTTAGTAAATGTATGTGTTCTAACTGCACCGCTGGCTACCCATCTCTCTCTCTCTCCTTGGGTCTCTACTTCCTCAGACACAATATTGAAATTAAGCCAGTGAATGATCCTATAATGGCCTCAAGTGAAAGAAAGAGTTACACATTTCTTACTTTAAATCAAAGGCTAGAAATGATTAAGCTTAATGAGGTAGGCTTGTCAAAAGCTGAGACAGTCTGAAAGCTAGGTCCTTATACCAAATGGTCAAGTTGTGAATGAAAAGGAAAAGTTCTTGAAGGGAATCAAAAGTGCTACTTTTAACACACAAATGGTAAGAAAGCAAAACAGCCTATTGCTGACATGGGGAAGTTTGAGTGGTCAGGACAGAAGGTCAAACCAGTCGCAAAATTCCCTTAAAGCCAAAGCCTAATCCAGACCAAGACCCTAGCTCTCTTTAATTCTATGAAGGCTGAGAGAAATGAGGAAGTTGCAGAAGAAATGGTGGAAGCTAGCAGAAGTTGGGTCATGAAGTTTAAAGAAAAAAGTCATTTTCAAAACACATAAGTTCACGGTGAAGCAAGTGCTGATGTAGAAGCTGCTACAAATTATCCAGAAGATCTAAATATAATCAAGGAAGGCAGCTACACAAAAACAACAGATTTTCAATGTAAGTGAAAAAAGCCTTCTCTTGGAAGATGACTTCTAGGACTTTTAGGAGATAGCTAAAGAGAAGTCAATGCCTGGCTTCAAAGCTTCAAAGAACAGGCTAATTCTCTTGTTAGAGGCTACTGCAGCTCGTGACTTAAGTTGAAGTCAGTGCTCATTGACTAGTCTAAAAATCCTAGGGTTTTTGTTTGGTTTTTTGTTGTTGTTGTTTGTTTTTTATCCTAGGGCTCTTAAGAATTATGCTAAATTTACACTGCCTATGCTCTAGAAGTGTAATAACAAAGCCTGGACAAAAGTACATCTGTTTACAACATGGTTTACTAAATATTTTAAGCTGACTGTTGAGACCTGTTGCTCAGAAAAAAAAAATTGCTTTCACAATATGACTGCTCACCGACAATATACTTGGCCGTCCAAGAGCTCTGATGGAGAAGTACAATTAGATTAATATTATTTTCATGCTTGATAACAAAACATATTTTTCAGCCCACAGATCAAAAACTAATTTCAAATTTCAAATCTTATTGTGGAAGAAATACAATTGTCTCCCATAGACAATATTTCCACTGAAGGATTTGGACAAAGTACATTGAATACATTTTGGAATGGATTCCTAGGATCAGGTCAAAAATGGACATGAACAGGTGTTTGGAAGACATTGATTCCAACCCTCATGGATGACTCTGAGGGGTTCAAGGCATCAGGGGAGGAAATAACTGCAGAAGGTATGAATGAATTTGTGCCATTTCATGATAAAACTTTAATGGATGAGTAGTTACTCCTTATGGGTGAACAAAAAAGTGGCTTCTTGGGATGGATTCTACTCCCTGTGAAGATGCTGTGAAGATTTCTTTAAAATATTGTATTTATTTGAGAGAGAGAAAGAAAACACAAGTAGGGGAGGGGGCATAGGGACAAGAAGACTCTCTTCTGGGCAGGGAGTCTGTGGTGGGGCTTGATCCCAGGACCCTGAGATCATGACCTGAGCTGAAGTCAGAGACTTAACTGAGCCACCCAGGTAGTCTCATTGCTGTGAAGTTTTTTGAAACAATAAAAATTTAGAATATTATATAAACTTAGTTGGTAAAGCAATGGCAATGTTCAAGATGATTGACTCCAATTTTGAAAGAAATTCTATTGTGGGTAAATTGTTGTCGAACAGCATTGCCTGCTACAGAGAAATTGTTCATGAAAGGAAGTTAATTGCTGGGCAAACTCCATTGTTGTTTTATTTTAAGAAATCGCTACAGCCACACCAACTTTCAGTAATTACCACCTTGGTGAGTCAGTAGCCATCAGATGGAAGCAATACCCTCCACCAGCAAAAAGAGTATGATTCACTTAAAACTCAGATGATAGTTCACATTTTTAAATTTAAAATATTTTTAAATTAAGGTATGAACATTTTTAGACATACTGCTATTACACACTTATTAGACTAGCAGTATAAGCATAACTTTTGTACACACTGGAAAACCAAAAATTTAATTTGACTCATTTTATTATGGCTTTAATTTTATTGGTTATGGAATTGAATCTGTAATATCTCACAACTATTTCTGTGCTTAAACACTACTATACAATAATTATTTTAAATGTAAATAGCCTAAATATACCAATCAAAAGAGTGAGATTAGCAGAATGGATTTAAAACATGACCCACGGGCGCCTGGGTAGCTCAGTGGGTTAAAGCCTCTGCTTTCGGCTCAGGTCATGATCTCAGCGTCCTGGGATCTAGGCCCGCATCGGGCTCTCTGCTCAGCAGGGAGCCTGCTTCCTCCTCTCCCTGTCTCTCTGCCTGCCTCTCTGCCTACTTGTAATTTATCTCTCTGTGTCAAATAAATAAATAAAATCTTTAAAAAATAAATAAATAAATAAAACATGACCCACTATGTACTGTTTACCAGAAATTCACTTCAAATATAACAAAATAGGTTAAAAGTAAAAGGATAGAAAAAGACACAACATGCAAACATTAATAAAAAGAAAGCAAAAATGCCTATGCTGATATCTCCTTGGAACAACGACAAAAAAATTACTTAATACAGAGAGGGACTTCATATAATGAGAAATGGGTCAGTCCATCAAGAATACATTACTGTCCTAAATTTGCATACATCAAACAAGTAAGTTGCAAAATATAATTTAAATAAAGGAAAATAATTAAAGTAGATCAATACCTCAGTTTTAGAACTGGAATTTCTATAACTATTATACTATGCCATTCCTGTCAGGATATTTTAAAAACAAATAACATGTTTTCTAGTTTTCAGACCCATAGATAGAGAGGAATTTTGCCCAAGGATGGATCATATCCAGAGTTTCACTCATATCTGATCTGAATTGCTTAGATGATCAAGGGGAAGGAGATTTAATACACACAGTGGATAAGGCAATATGAAGATGAAACTGAAAGAGGTTTGTAGATAGCCTTAAAAATGGAGTTAAGGGTCCAGAAGCCAATGAATTCCTGAAACCACCAGAAGATGAAGGAGACAAGCAACAGATTATTCCCAGCAGCACCCAGAAAGATTGTGACCCTGCTAACACATTGATATCAGTGCGATGAAATTTGTTTCAGACTTATGCTCCCTAAAACTATTAGAGAATCAGTTTCTGTTGTTTTAAGCCACCAAGTTTGTTATTTGTTACAGAAGCCATAGGGAACTAATACAGATACCATCAACTGAGAGAATCAAATCCACATTTATAGAACACCTCACCAAATAACAGAATAAAATTTCTTGCAAATTCCCATGGAACATGCACAAAGATGGATCATATCCTAAAACAAACCTCAATAAATTTAAAAGAATTTAAACCATACAGAATATGTTCATCATCTACAGTGGCACTGAACTAGAAATCAACAACATAATGATAATAGAGAAACCTACAAATACCTGGAAATTAAACAACCACTTCCAAATCATTCATGGCTCAAAAAAGGACTAATTTGATATAAAAATGCACTGAAATAAATGTAAAAAAATACAAAACATCAAAATTTATGAGACATAACTCAAAGAGTGTTGAGAAGGAAAATTATGACTCTAAATGCATTCATCTATATAGAGAATGAGTTTCAAATTAGTAATCTAAGATCTCACCTCAAGAACCAGAAAAAGAAGAGGCAAAGAAACTCAAAGCAAGCATAAGGAAGGAACAATAAAGAGAAGAAATCAATGAAATTGAAAAAACAAACAAACAATAAAATGAAGAGCTGCATTTTTTGAAAAGATCAATATAATAGAAAAATATTTAGGAAATTGACCAAAAAAGGGAAAAGACAAATTAGCAATATTAGGAATGATACAGAGTGACAGTATTACAGATCCTGCAAACATCAAAATAATATTAAAAGAGTAATATGTACAACTCTACAAACATAAATTATACAACTTAGATGAAATGGACCAAGTCCTCAAAAAGTACAAACTACCACAAATCTACCAAAGTGATATAGATAATTTGAATAACCCTGTACCCTACTAAGGAAAACAAATTTGTATTTAGTAAAATGAAAGGAAGGAAGGAAGGAAGGACGGAAAGAAGGAAGAAAGAAAGAAAAGAAAAGAAAAGAAAAGAAAAGAAAAGAAAAGAAAAGAAAAGAAAAGAAAAAAAGAAAATGAAATCCCAGGCTGATATGGCATCACTAAGGAATTCTGTCAGATGATTCAAAAATTAAGATCAATACTACACAATCACATCTGGAAAATACAAGAGAAAGGGACACTTTCCAAATCATTTCATGAAGTTAGTATTGTGATACCAAAATGAGTCAAGCATAGTATGAAAAAAGAAAATCACAGGTTAATACTTCTAATATAAATATAAAGATCCTTACAAAGTATTAGCAACTACAATTCAACTATCTGTCTAAATCTATCTATCTATCTATCATTTATCATCTATCTAGCTAGCTAGTTAGCTACACAATTATACAGCATGAAATCATGAGTGCAAGACTGGTTTTATATTATAAAAATGTATTCCTTTATATTAATAGGTTATAGAAGAAAAATTAGATAATCTTATCAATTTATGAAGAAAAAAGTATTTGACAAAATTCAATACTGATCCAGGATAAATGTCCCAGAAATATAGGAAAACAACTTCTATTGATATCAAAAACCTACAACTAACTTATTTAAGAGCAAAAAAATGAATAGTTTTTCCTGAGATTGAGAGCCAAGCAAAGAAATCTGCTCTTTCCACTTTTATTCAACATAGTGCTGGAATTCTATGCAATGCAATGAAGCAAGAAGAAATGAAACAATCCCTATTTGTAGATGGCATGATTATTTATTTAGAAGATCAAAGTGGATTTACCAAAAACCCCTGGACCTAATAAGAGTCACGTAAGTTTGCAGCATACAAGGTGGCATATAAAACTCAACTGCATTCCTAATGCCAGTAGTTAACACAGAAATACTGAAAGTCAAAATATGCCATTTATAATTACTAAGAAAAATAAGAAAATTAGGTGTAAGTCTAGCAAAACATGTATAGAATTTGAATGTTGAAAACTACAAAATACTGATAAATAATCAAAGAATATTTAAATACATGAAGATAAATACTGTGTTTATGGATTAGAAGACTAATTAAAGATGTCAATTCTCCCCCAAGTTGATATACATGATTAATATAATTCCCATAAAATTCCCAGCAAGAAATTTTGGACATATAGAAAATATTATTCCAACAACACAAAAGGCAGAAGAAACAGCATAGCTAACATATTTAAAAAGCTGAATAGACTGGGAGAATCCATCTACTCATTTTAAGTCTTATTATATAGTTTTCAGAGGAATAGACAGATACCTGAAAAACAGAATAGAGAATCCAGAAACAGACCCACACGAATATGCCCAACTTTTTTTTTAAAGATTTTATTTATTTATTTGACACAGAGAGAGAGAGAGATCAGATCACAAGTAGGCAGAGAGTCAGGCAGAGAGGGAGGAGGAAGCAGGCTCCCCACCGAGCAGGGAGCCCAATGCGGGCCTTGATCCCAGGATCCTGAGATCATGACCTGAGCCGAAGGCAGAGGCTTTAACCCACTGAGCCACCCAGGTGCCCAAATATGCCCAACTTTTAAAATAACATTATGTTACCATACAATACATTATTAATTTTTGATGTATTGTTCCATGATTCATTGTTTAAATATGCCCAAATTTGACAAAGTTGCAAAAAACAATTAAATGGAGGAAAGATACTTTTTCAATGAATGATTATAGAGCAGGAGGAAATCCACATATAAGTCAGAGTCCCTCTCCCAAATTTTTTGCTTAAGTCTCACATCTTATAAAAATATTAACTCAAAACAAATCATGGAGATAAACGTAAAATATAAAGCTGCAAAACTTAAGGAAAAAAATCTCCACAATTTTGGGCTGCCCAAAGTGTTCTTATATGTGACATTATCCATAAAAGGGAAAATTGATAAATTGGACTTCATCAAAATTAAGAACTTTTGCTTCACGAAAGACCCTAATAAACGATGATGAAAACACAAGCTATAGACTGGGAGAAAATATTTGCAAACTCCTAAAACATGATGATTAAAAAAAAAAAAAAAAAACAATCCAGAAGGGCAAGATGGCAGAGGAGTAGGAGACCCTATCTCAACTATCTCGTGAATTGAGCTAGATATCTACCAGACCACTCTGAACACCTATGAAATCAGCCTGAGATGTAAGATTGTACACTTCTGGATCTCTATGGGGGCAGAGGATCATCAGTGGAGGGGTACAGAGGAGTTGGGATTGTACGGATAGATATTGGAGGATAAACAAAAGGGGGAGGGAGGCACTAGAAGCAACCCATTGGAAAGTAATATTCCAGTGCAAAAGTTCCCTGCGCTTGGGGACCAGCAATAGCTAGGAGACTGGTGGCTGCAAGATGGGAAGGGACTGATAACAGCACTCAAAAAGAACCAAGGGACGTAAGGGACAAAGTGGCTACAGGCACAGACCTAAGACCATGGTCCCAGGGCGGCCGCAGTTGGCACCTGCCAGCGCCTGAGGGAGCCTGGCACAGGCTGGAGTCAGCAGTCCCTGGGGCTGGCGGCTGCCAGGGCTACCACAGCTGCCTCCACTGCCTCCACAACTGCAGGGACTGAGTGCACCCAGCATGGACTTGAATCTAGAGGTCCTGGGAAAGGCAGCTGCTGGGACTGGGCTCATGTGGACCAGTGTTGCTTGCAGTTGGGGTGTCACAGGTGTACAGAGACAAGCGGGGGGCTGCAGGTGATCACTGAGATGGTGGCTGGGGGTGCATACAGTCTATGGGAGGCTGCGGTGTTCAGTGGAGTTTGCAAAGGTCTGTGTGTTCTGGACCACTCAGAGATGTGGGTTCTCTCTTAGGTGGAAGTCTGAGTGTGGTCAGTTTACTTTGCTCTGACCCTCCAAGAAGGCACAAAAAGCTGCCAGAGAACAAAAACCTTCAGAGAACAAAAGCCTGAAAAAATGGTTTCCATGGAGCCCAGCCCCTTGATAGGGGGCAGGGCAACTCCGCCCAAGCAGGACCCACAGAAAAACAATGCAGCAGGCCCTCCCCCAGAAGACAAGCTGAAAGAACAAGAGGACAGCAACCACTGGGTCCCCATAAAACTGTAAAACCCCAAACATCAGGGGAAAACAATATATTAAGGTCCCAGTATTGCTTCACAGCCTGTTTATTTCTTAGATACCACTTATTTTTTAACTCTTTCTCATGATTCTTGTTCTCTTATTTTTTTACCTACTTACCATTTCAATTAGATGTTTGATACAACATATTCCATAGTAACTTTTTAACTTGAATTTTTTCATACATATACTTTTTTCTTTTTCTTTATGTACATATATATGTGATAGATAGATGATAGAGTAGATAGATAGATAGATAGATAGATAGATAGATAGATAGATAGATAGATATAAGCTTCAAGGTAGTCCTTTTCCCTATTAAATACTACCTCTCTCTATATATATATACACCAGTTTTGATTTCCCTGTATCTCTGGAAAGTTGAGTCCTCTAACAAGGATAACAAGATATACCCAGGAAGTTCTGAAATAACCTTCCTCGCCCACATGAAGGGATTAGAACCACCTTCGCATCACCCCCCCCCTTTTAATTTGTGTGTGTATTTATTTATTTATTTATTGTCAGTCCTTCTCTGTGTATGTTTTTGTTCTTTATAAATTTTATTCTTGGGGGCTGGGTTTTTTTTCTTTTGTTGGTCTTTTTGTTCATTTTTGCTTTTGTACTTTATAAATCTTACTCTTGGGGCTCATTTTGACTGTTTCTTTTTTCTTTTTTCTTTTTTTCTTCTTTTTGGTGGTGACTTCCAATTGCTCCAAAACTTTCCAGTGTACACCTTGCCTGGATCATGGTTGATATTTTCAGCTATACATCCCCTCAACCACCTCTCGCCAGAGAGACTAGGAAGAGAACCACCCCCCCCAGAGGAAAAATTCAGAGACTGTGATCTCTATCACAGAACTACTGGATATGGACATAAGCAAGATGTCAGAAATAGAATTCAGGGTAACAGTTATGCTGACAATGGCTAGTTTGGAGAAAACCATTAGTGGCAAGATAGAATCTCTAAGGGCAGAGTGAGAGCTGATCTAGTAGATCTTAAAAATGCTATCAATGAGATAGAATCTAATCTAAATACTCTAACAGCTAGGGTAAATGAGGCAGAAGATCAAATTAGTCATCTAGAAGACAAATTAATAGAAAAGAAGGATCAGGAGGAGGCCTCAAACTAACAGCTTAGAATCCATGAAAACACAATTAGAGAAATAAATGATGGCATGAAAGATTCCAATGTCAGAATTACTGGGAGGGCGCCTGGGTGGCTCAGTGGGTTAAAGCCTCTGCCTTTGGCTCAGGTCATGATCTCAGGTTCCTGGGATCGAGGCCCGCATCGGGCTCCCTGCTCAGTGGGGAGCCTGCTTCCTCCTCTCTCTGCCTGCCTCTCTGCCTACTTGTGATCTGATCTCTCTCTCTCTCTGTCCAATAAATACATAAAATCTTTAAAAAAAAAAAAAAGAATTGCTGGGATACCTGAAGGGGTGGAGAGAGAGAGAAGACTAGAAGATATAGTTCAGCAAATCGTAGCTGAGAATTTCCCTAATCAGGGGAATGGAACAAGTGTTCATGTCCTAGAGGCAGAGAGGACACACCCCAAGATAGAAAGATCAACAAGGGTAGAAAGACCTCCAGGCACGTGATTGTGAAATTCACAAACTGTAAATTCAGAGACAGTGTCTTAGGACAGCTAGGGGAAAGTGATTCCTTATGTACAGAGGGAGGAACATCAGAGTAACATCAGACATGTTCATAGAAACCTGGTAAGCCAGGAAGGGGTGGAAAGACATATTCAGGGCACTAAATGAGAAGAACATGAAGCCAAGAATACTTATCTGGCAAGACTTACATTCAGAATAGATGGAAAGATAAAGAGCTTCCAAGACCAGTAAAGACTAAAAGGTTATGTGACCACCAAGCTGAAAGAGAAGAAATATTAAGGGTGGAAAGGGGGACCTTATAAAAGAAGAAAGACCCCAAGAGTGATATACAACAGAAATTTACAAAGACAATCTATAGAAAAAAGGTCTTCACAGGCAACATGATGACAATAAAAATATACCTTTCAATAATCACTTTCAATGTGAATGGCCTAAATGCTCCCATAAAATGGTGTAGGGTTATAGACTGGATAAAAAGACAGTACCCATCCATATGTTGTCTACAAGAGATGCATTTTGAAACTAAAGTTACATGCAGACTGAAAGTGAGGGGATGGAGAACCATCTTTCATGCCAATGGGCCTCAAAAGAAAGCTGGGGTAGCAATTCTCAAATTAGACAAATTAGATTTTAAGCTAAAGACTGTATTCAGAGATACAGAAGGACACTACATCATTCATAAAGGGTCTATCCAACAAGAAGACCTAACAATTGTAAATATTAATGCCTCCAACATGGGAGCAGCCAACTACATAAGTCAACTGTTAATCAAAATAAATAGACATATGGATAAGAATACATCAATTGTAGGGAATCTTAACATGCCACTCTCAGCAATAGACAGATCATCTAAGCAGATAATCAACAAAGAAACAAAAGCTTTGAATGACACATTGGACCAGATGGACCACTTAGATATATACAGAACATTCCACCCTAAAAGAACAGAATACTCATTTTTCTTGAGCACAGATGGAACTTTCTCAAGAATAGACCACATACTGAGTCAAAAATCAGGTCCCAACCGATACCAAAAGACTGAGATTATTTCCTGTATATTCTCAGACCATAATGCTTTGAAACTGGAACTTTCTTATAAGAAAAAGTATGGAAGGAATCCAAACACTTGGAAGCTAAAGACCATCCTGCTTAAGAAAGTTTGGATCAACCAGGACATCAAAGAAGAATTTAAACAATTCATGGAAACCAATGAGAATGAAGACACCTCAGTTCAAAACCTATGGAATACGGCAAAGGTGGTCCTAAGGGGGAAATACATAACCATCCATGCCTCGCTTAAAAAAATAGAAAAATCCCAAATACGTAAACTCTCTTTACACCTTGAAGAACTGGAAAATCAACAATCAATTAAGCCTAACCCACACACGAGAAGGGAAATAATTAAGATTACACCAGAGATCAATGAGTTAGAAACCAGAGATACAGTAGAACACATCAATGAAACTAGAAGCTGGTTCTTTGAAAGAATTAATAAGATCAATAAACCACTAGCCAGGCTAATAAAAATAAATAGAGAGAGAAAGGACCCAAATTAATAAAATTATGAATCAAACGGGAGAGATCACAACTAATACTAAGGAAATAGAAACAATTATCAGAAAATTATTATCAACAGTTATATGTCAATAAGTTAAGCAACCTAGAAGAAATGGATGCACTCCTGGAAACCTATAAATTTCCAAGACTGAAACAGGAAGAAATTGGCAACCTGAATAGAAAAATAACTGGTAACAAGATTGAAGCAGTGATCCAAAACCTCCCAAAAAACAAGAGTCCAGGACCTGATGAATTCCCTGGGGAATTCTAATAAACATTTAATGAAGAATTAGTACCTATTCTCCTGAAGCTGTTTCAAGAAACAGAAACAGAAGGAAAACTTCCAGACTCTTTCTATGAAGTCAGCGTTACCTTGATTCCCAAACCAGGCAAAGATCCCATCGTAAAGGAGAATTTCAGACCAATATCCCTGATGAATATGGATGCCAACATTCTCAATGAGATCCTAGCTAATAGGATCCAACAGTACATTAAAAAGATTATCTACCATGACCAGGTGGGATTTATCCTTGGGATGCAAAGGTGTTTCAACATTTGCAAATCAATCAATGTGATAGAACAAATCAATAAGAGAAGAGAGAAGAACCACATGGTCCTCTTAATTGATGCAGAAAAAGCATTTGACAAAATACAGTATCCTTTTCTGACTAAAACTCTTCAGAGTATAGGGATAGAGGGAACATTCCTCAATTTCATAAAATCCATCTATGAAAAACCCACAGCTGTGAGCTGAGAGCCTTCCCAGTGAGATCAGGACCCCAACAAGGATGCTCACTCTCACCACTATTGTTCAACATAGTACTAGAAGTCCTAGCAACAGCAATAAGACAACAAAAAGAAATAAAAGGTATTCAAATTGGCAAAGAAGAAGTCAAACTATCTCTCTTCACAGATGACATGATACTTTATGTGGAAAACCCAAAAGATTCCACTCCCCAAATTACTAGAACTCATACAGCAATTCAGTAATGTGGTAGGATACAAAATAAATGCACAGAAATCAGTTGCTTTCTTATACACTAGCAATGAAACTGTAGAAAAGGAAATTCGAGAATTGATTCCATTTACAGTAGCACCAAAAACCAAATGATACCTTGGAATAAACCTAACCAAAGAGGTAAAGGATCTATACTCGAGGAACTACAGAACACTCAGAAAGAAACTGAAGAAGACACAAAAAGATGGAAAAGCATTCCATGCTCATGGGTCGGAAGAATAAACATTGTTACAACGTCTATGCTGCCCAGAGCAATCTATACTTTCAATGCCATTCTGATCAAAATACCATTAGCATTTTTCAAAGTGCTGGAACAAATAATCCTAACATTTGATTGGAACCAGAAAAGACCCCGAATCACCAAATAAATGTTGAAAAAGAAAAACAAAGCTGGGGCATCATGTTGCCTGATTTCAAGCTTTATTACAAAGCTTTTGATCACCAAGACAGCATGGTACTTGCACGAAAACAGACACATAGACCAACAGAATAGAGTAAAGAGCCCAGATAAGGACCCTCAACTCTATGGTCAAGTAATCTTTGACAAAGGAGGAAAAAAATATCCAGTGGAAAAAAAGACAGTCTCTTCAATAAATAGTGCTGGGAAAATTGGAAAGCAACATACAGAAGAATGAAAGGCGACCATTCTTTTACACCATACACAAACATAAACTCAAAATGGATGCAAAACCTCAATGTGAGACAGGAATTCATCAAAATCCTAGAGGAGAACATAGCCAGTAACCCCTTTGACATCAGTCACAGCAACTTATTTCAAGACACATCTCCAAAGACAAGGGAGACAACAGCGAAAATGAACTTTTGGGACTTCATCAAGATAAAAAGCTTCTTCACAGCAAAGGAAGCAGTCAACAAAACAAAGAGGCAACCCATGGAATGGGAGAAGATATTTGCAAATGACACTGCAGACAAAGGGCTGATATCCAAGATCCATAAAGAACTTCTCAAACTCAACCCCAAAAACAGGTAATCAAGTCCAAAAATGGGCAGAAGAAATAAACAGACACTTCTCCAATGAAGACATACAAATGGCATGTGAAAAAATGTTCATCATCATTAGCCATCAGGGAAATTCAAATCAAACTACATGTAAGATACCACCTTATACCATTTAGAATGGCAAAAATTGACAAGGCAAGAAACAACAAATGATAGAGAAGATGTAGAGAAAGAGGAACCCTCTTATGCTATTGGTGGGAATGCAAGTTGGTACAGCCACTATGGAAAACAGTGTGGAGCTTCCTCAAAAAATTAAAATAGAGCTACCCTATGACCCAGCAATTACACTACTGGGTATTTACCCCAAAGATACAGATATAGTGAAAAGAAGGGCCATATGTACCCCAATGTTCATAGCAGCAATGTCTGCAATAGCCAAACTGTGGGAAGAGCTGAGATGCCCTTCAACAGATGAATGGATAAAGAAGGTGTGGTCCATATATACAATGGAATATTACTCAGCCATCAGAAAGGATGAATACCCAACTTTTGCATCAACATGGACGGGACTGGAGGAGATTATACTGAGTGAAGTAAGTCAAGCAGAGAAACTCAATTATCATATGATTTCACTTACTTATGGAACATAAGGAATAACATGGAGGACATTAGGAGAAAGAAAGGAAAAGTGAAGGGGGGGGAAATCAGAGTAGGAGAAGAACCATGAGAGACTGTGGACTCTAAGAAACAAATTGCATGTTTTAGAGGGGAAGGTTATGGGGGAATGGGTGAGCCTGGTAGTGGGTATTAAGAAGGGCATATATTGCATGGAGCACTGGGTGTTATATGTGAACAGTGAATCTTGGAACACTACACCACAAACTAATAATGTATTGTATGGTGACTAACATAACACAATAAAATTTTTTTTGGGGGGGAAATACAAGAAGCAAAAGAACAAAATTAAAATTTCCTATATTCATATTAGCTAAAGATAAAAAAACCTCAATCCATTTAGAAAATAGAAAATGACATGAAGACACATTTTACCTAAGAGAATATATAGATAACAAATAAGCAAATAAAGAGATGTTCAATATCATTAGCTGATAGGAAAATACAAGTTAAAACCATAAGATATCACTACTCACTAATCACAATGGCTAAAATATAAAGTATTGACTACATCAAATATTGGCAGAGACAGAGACTAGATCACTCATAGATTGCTGGTGAGAATGTAAAATATTATAGCCACTCAAGAAATCAGTGGGGCAGTTCCTTATAAAACTAAACATTGCAACTTCTATCAGATAAAAGAATTGCATCCTTAGGCATATATCTTAGAGAAATGAAAACTTACATTAATACACACAAGAAATCATGAAAATAGGTGCATAAAGTTGCTTTAGTTATCACCACACACACACACACACAAAGTGTCCTTCAATGAATGAATGGTTTAACAAACTATGTTTTATCCATACCATGGAATACTGTTCAACAATAAATAGTAACTATTAATATATGCAGCAATATAGATTAATCTCTAGAGAATTATGGTACATAAAAAAAGCAAATCTCCAAGGGCTACAAACTGTATTATCCTATGTATACAACATTCTTGAAATGACAATATTATAGAAACAGACACAGTATTATAGAAATGCCAGGAGATTAAAAGGATGTGGGGGCAGAAGGAAATTGAATGTGGTTACAAAAGAGCAATATGGAGGATACTTGTAGGGATGAAACTATTCTGCATCTTGGCTGACTGTATCAACATCAATATATACTGGTTGCATATGATTTTATAAGATGATACCATTGGAGTAGACTGGGTAAATTGTACCTCCAGATCTCACTGTCTATATTTCTCACTACTGCATGCCTATCTGTAATTATGACAAATTAAAAATTAAAATTTAAAAATATTTTAAAATATTTTTAGAAGTCAATAGAATGTGAAATTGCAAGAAAGCATTCATTATGTTCATTATTAACTTGGGTTCTTTGAGATCTTTTGATTGTGAGACAAATATTTAGAGTTGAGTTAAATCAGAATTCATTTTGCCACATAAAAGATGTTTTGTTGAAGTCTACTTGGTCATTGCCTTTTGTAACTGCTATTCAAAAGCTTAAATAATTATCAAACAGAAAAACTAAGTAAATATTGGAGGGGTGTTAGATATTAGCAATTTGGGGGTTGAGAGAAAATACTTTTTGTTTCTGTACAATTAAGTCTCTTAGCAAATTTTACTAAAATTTGGGACTGGAACTAAAAGATAAGCCTGAGAAGATAATTTATGACTAACTAGCTAATGGGAATTCCAAAGAAGTTTACCACTTGAGGTATATGTTCACATTTTCAAAAGGGCATGAGGCCCTAAGACCCTGTAGACATCCCTGGTTGTAAAGCTGGAGACTCAAGTTTTATGTCCCTGCTGAAGAAATAATTTTTTTTAAAGACTTTGAGTAATCTGTATGCCCAAAGTGAAGCTGGAACTCACAATTTCAAGATCAAGCTCTAGTGACTGAGCCAGCCACGTGCCCTCCCATCCACTGATGAAATTTATATACATTACAAAGCATGAGGACGCAGGACACTTTTCATTATATTTCTAAGGAGACAAAAGGCACAGATTCACTTTTGGATTATTCCTTATGTACAATCATGACCTGGTATATTAGGGTGATTTCTGGTTCTCATCACATCACACTAGAAAGGGGAAAATTATGGCACAGGAAAACTGGTGCATTATTTGCCATGAGTAAATAATAATGAGATCTGTTTCAGAAACACTGTACTGGCATTTAGGAAAATATCAATAAATACATATATTTAAAAAACAACCTCAATTATTTGATTGCAAATAGATTTTATATTGGGCTTAAATTTTATTCTTATTTTTTCTGGTAGCTAAAGTAAAATAAAGTTTTCTTGGTTAACAAAAAGAAAAAAAATAAAATCTTACAGAGAAAATCATATGCAGACATATTTTTCCCTTTGAATTAAACCAAGTTTGTATTTCTTTTGAATGAAAGAAATAATTTATCATGTAAATCCTTTTATAAGAAGCATTGGATAATATTAAAGGTCTTTTAGTTTTAAATTAGGCAGAGAAATACATGGACATTTAACTATGTGGAAGCATTTCAGAGCACTGATATTTTATACATTTTTGACTGAACTGTAGGAAAATAAACTAGAAAACTTCAAAATAGTATTTCAGTGTTTGTTCTTAAATGAAAGCTTAAGACTTTTAAACGATGAATTATCAGATATTCATGATTGAATAATTGATACCTCTGCATAATAGATATAAAATATATACCATCTGAAAAAGTAACATGATTTACATATCTCATGTATTAGAAGTTAGGCAAATACTATACATATATATATGTATATATAGATATATGACTATATATGTATATGCAAAGTGATGGAACACACCATAAGATCACTTCTGACACTGCAAATTCAGGAGTTTCCAAGATCACTCTAAGTTTTATTAATTTGCTGGGAGGATTCATAGAAATCACTGAAAACAGTCATACTCACACATATAGTCTTTTAAACAGTGAAAGGATACAGATTAAAATCAGTCAAGGGGAGACCCATGGGCAAAGTCTAAAAGGTTCCAAACATGAATCTTCCAATTGTCCTCTCTCTCCAGCAGCCATGTGTGACAATGTGCATGTAGTTTTGGCAAATGGGTAAGCTCACTCAAGTCTCATGATGTCTATAGTCTTTATTCAGCTCATTACATGGATATGATTTACTGCCCACATGGCTAACCTCCTTCTCCAGGCCTCCAGTGGTCCAGCGGATACCACAAGACACAGAACGCTTACCAGAAATCACATTAGACAACCTAGTGTGTCCCAAGGTCCCCAAGTAAATACTTTTATCAGGCAAGACATTCCAGGACATTAGTGATTTCCCCAAGGAGCTGAGAGCAAAGGCCTGACCTCTCCTTGGGCAGGGTTAAATTCTTTACTACATAATAGGTATGAATTTTTATATATAAAGGGACTATAAAACTTCAACTTTCCCAAAGATCTGGGCCATATAGAATGCAGACTCTACTTTTGATTTCCAATAAATTTAGGACCAACATTACCAAGAGCCTGCTTTAATAACTGAATAGAAGATTTACACTTTTCTGTGGAATTAAGACCATGTGTTTCAATATAACTCAACTGATGGGATTTAGAACACAGACAATCTTTATCAACCTAACTTAGGTCTTTATTTCAGAAGATGCTTGCCAAGAAAATAAGTCCAAAAACCAATAAATAACTTTACAATTTGTTTCAGCAAATTCTTGAAAAGTAATTTATCTAGGCAAATAGTTTGCTCATCTGGGCAACAGTTGTCTTGTGCAATAAATTACACACAAAACACAACTGCTTTTCAAAAAATAGATTGCTCACTAAGACCCTTTTCTTCCTATGTTCACAGAGGCTAAGCTTAGAAACTAAATTATTCATCTAAAAGATAAGTTAGAATTAAAAAAAATCAAAATCCCAAACCTCCAAAGGTATGCATTTTAACTGAAATGAGGAAGCTTCCAAATAGATTCAGATTATAAAATTATTTTAATTGTGCCATCAAGACAAAGAAAAAGTATGTGAACTTAACTCTATTTCATATTCCCCAAGCAATAAATTGAACGTAATGGCTTTTATCTCAACATACACCTTTCCTTATCCTATACATTTCCAATGCTCTCTGCCTCTACCTTTCTATCTGATCTAATTTATCTATCATGCTGACCATCCAGAAAGAAACTTCCTAGGCTTAATTGCCTGTTAAAAATTAGCCATAATTAAAATAAAGCAAGTCCCTTAGAGCTTAGTAGTAGGTGAGAAGAACTATTGTTAAAATCCTAAAACCCAAAAAGATGAATGGAAATTTATATAAGAATTTAGAGTACATCTAAGAATGAAACTCACATGCACATAATGGATTGCAAATGCAGAAAAGGAAGATCCTAAGACTGATTTAAGAGACCTCATTTTGCATAGGGAACTAGAGCAGTTTCAAAAAGCTGAAAAATGCATCACAATATCTTTGGAAACTCTCTCATGGAAACAGATTATATTTTAATATAGTCCTGCAAGAAAGAGAAAACAGTCCTTAGAAGACTTCAGGAATAGGCTAACTCTTTTATGCATCAATCAGGTTTAAATTTTCAAACAGATGTGTACAATCTTTGTCTTCATGTTTTGTGACTAGCATTAAGCCAGAATAGAGAAATTAAACTTCTGCAAACCTGTAACAGGAAATTATCCTATTGCCAGAATTCCAACTATTTCTGAATTTCTAGACTAGAGGTAGAATGAGACCTAGGAAAAACTTCTGCTGATAGCCTTACAAACAAACAAAAAACAAAAGAGCAGATTCCTTCCAGTCATTACACACCGCCAAAGAGAGCCTTTGGAAAAAGACACCTGCAAAAAGTTCAATCAGAAAACAACACTGGGGGGGCACCTGGGTGGCTCGGTGGGTTAAAGCCTCTGCCTTGGGCTCAGATCATGATCTCAGGGTCCTGGGATGGAGCCCCACATCTGGCTGCCTGCTCAGCGGGGAGCCTGCTTCCTCCTCTCTCTCTTGCCTGACTCTCTGCCTACTTGTAATCTCTGTCAAATAAATAAATAAAATCTTAAAAAATAAAGAAAAAAATAAAACAACGCTGGGTAAGAAATTGCCCTGTGTTCACTAAAAACCTGAAAAATAAATAGATGATCAATGAAGGTGATCTGAATGAGAACCGAGTGCCTGATTTTCTACTTTATCTTTAAACAATCATGGAGATATTCATCTAAATATTAAAAACAAATCCACAAATTTTTGATAAATGAAGGTATGGAATATGAACATCAAACACCTGCCAATGTTTCACAAACTCTGCCTCAGAGTCTGTTTTTAATACCTCAAATTGTTCTCATACCCCAGTCTAGAATCTTTACACTGGTGTCCCTTTTCAACAAGAGACTAAATATTTTCTGGTTTTGGAAAACACAACAATGTACTGAGCCAGTTACGTCTCTGGAGTTTACTAAGACATTGTCCTATTTTTCAAATTCTTTAGTCAAGACCCTGGGGACCCTGAGATTTACCTGTAATTCTAGTATTATCCAAATATGCAAATGACCTGTATGTTTTAAATATGAGGGAAACTTTTTTTAAAAGATTTTATTTATTTATTTGACAGAGAGAGACAGATTACAAGTAGGCAGAGAGGCAGCCAGAGAGAGGAGGAAGCAGGCTCCCTGCTGAGCTGGGAGCCTGATGTGGGGCTCAGTGTGGGGCTTGATTCCAGGACCCTGAGGTCATGACCTGAGCCGAAGGCAAAGGCTTTAACCCACTGAGCCACCCAGGCGCCCATCAGGGAAACTCTAAGATTGAATACAACTGCCTACTTTCTACTTTAGCTCAGAAAGGATATTAAACTTCAATTCATGTTTTTAATATTATCAGAAAAAAAAACCCTAGGATATGATTTATGCCTAAGAGGTAAATTCTTATATCCCTTTATTCCCCCAAACACCTTCATCCAACTTTCCTTTTACTACCAAAAGGACGAACTCACGAATGTCCTAGCATATTTCTGACAACTGTCCATATTTCAAGTGCATTTATTAAAATTGCCTTCCCCAGAAAATACTGTTTTTGAGGGACCATAGTCTATGACTTGAACAGGAAAATGTCAGTCATTATACAACACAGCAAATCTGAAATTTTCCCTGGAATAGCTCTCCTTACCAGAGACAAACATCAGTTGAGATTGCAGAAATCCTGTCATTCAGTGAGCTTGCTAAGTATCAAGAAATATGAAAGCTAATATGTTTGCTAATAGCACAATGTTTTTGGGGTAGGCCATGATTTGGGATAATACAGAAACCACAAGATTTCTTGATCTCAGAAGACACTTCACTAAGAATAAAGATATTTTAAGTGCTCTAATACTTACATTTATAAAGGTAAAGCCCTATACCCAAAGGGAGTAACACCCAGGAAATGCCTTCGCTGATCTTTACACTGCAAAGGCAGCCATCACTAAAATCTAGCTAGATAATATTCCAAATTGCTCTTTGGAGAGTATCAAAGAACCCATTATGGTACAGTAAAGAAATATTTGAAAAAATATAGTTGTAAATACATTATAATCTCTGGAACTTTCAGGATAGTATTTGATGATACCAAAAGACATCAAATGGAATCTTGCAAAAAAAAATTTACATCAAATTACCCATCACAGCCAAAACAAATTGCCAGTAGTATGCTCAATCAACTTTACCAATTTACAAAAATAACTGAGGACACTCTTGGTGAACGTCTAATAGGTAACCAAGATAATTTTGATAAAAGTGTACAGGTATACCATGGAAAGAGTCTAAACTGCAGGATTCTTCTAAATATCCCCAAATAGATTTTGTACAACCACTGCCAAGATGAATTTTGAAAAATAAATTCTTAATTATCATTTCATTATTCTCCAGATGGATGGCAGTTTCACTTTGCTGTACAGGTATGGCTATGTTGCTAGCAAAAATAGAGTTAGATTTTTATTATGACAAAAAAGCATATGATATTAAATTTGTCATCATAACAATATTTAGTGTTTAGTTCAATAGTGTTAAATATATTCAAATGCTGTGCAACAGCTCTCTAGAACTTTTCATTTTACAACATTTAAACTCTTTACCCATTAGACATGAATTTACCCAGCCCTTGCAAATACTTTGTTTCCTTCATTACTTTACATATTTCATATGAATAGACTCATACAATATTTGCCTTCTTATGACTGGCTCATTTCATTTAACACATAGCCCTTAAGTTCCATCTATGTTGTTGCATGTGATAGGACTTCTTTCTTTTTTAAGGCTGCATAATTCATTTTATATATCTACCACATTTTCTTTATCCAGTCATCTGTTGATGGACGTGTGTGTTGTTTCTACCTAATAGATACTGTGGATAAAGCCATGATTAACACAAGTATGCAAATATCTGTTTGAGATCCTGCTTTGTGTTCTTCTGGGTACTCAGAAGTTGGATTACTGGATTGTGTGGTAATTCTTGTTTACATTTTTTAAAAGATTTTATTTATTTATTGACACAGAGAGAGAGATTACAAGTAGGCAGAGAGGCAGGCAGAGAGACAGGGAGAGGAGGAAGCAGGCTCTCTTGTTTACATTTTTTAAGGAAACTCCATACTGTTTTCCATAGTAGTTGTGATGTTTTACATTCCCAAAAGTGTACAAGGGCTCTACCTTCTCTGCATCCTTGATACATTTGTTATTTTCTGTTCTCTTGATAGCTGCCATCACTAGTGTGTGATGTAATATGTCATTGTGATTTTGACTAAAATTTCCCTAATGATTAATAATAAGTAGAAACTTGACATGTGTTTACTGGCCATTAGTAAACCTTCTTGGGAGAACTGTTTAAGTCTTTTGCCAATTTTTAAATTGGGGTATGTCTTTTTGTTGTTGTTGATGAGTTGAAGTTCCTTGTATATTCCTAATGTTAACACGTCTGTGTAGCCCCATTTGCTGTCTTTTTTTAATTTTTTTATTTTGTTGTCTATACTTTTGATGTCATATCAAATGAATCATTGCCAAATCCAACCTCCGGAAGTTTTAATTCTAGAATTTTAATAGTTTTAAGTCTTATACTTAGGTCTTTAATCCATTTTGAGTTCATTTTTATATAGGGTGTAAAGTAAGGTTCTGATTTCATTCCTTTGCATGTGCATATTCAGTTTTTCCAACAACATTTATCAAAGTAACTGCTTTTCCCCACTTGTATTCTTGACACCTTGTCAAAAATCACTTTGCCATATTTGCAAGAGTTTATTCCCGCACTCTCTATTCTGTTTCATGGATCTATATATCAATTTTTATGGTGGCACCACACTGTCTTAATTACTGTTTCTTTACAGCATGTTTTCAAACAGGTATGTGTGAGGCCTCCAACTTTTTTTTTTTCAAGATTTTTTTGACTATTTGGGGGTCAGGTGAGATCTTGTATGATTTATGAGATTTTTTTCTTCTATTTCTGCAAAAAGAAATAACATTGAGATTCTGATAGGGATTGCACTGAATCTGCAGATTGCTTTTCATAGTATAGACATTTAAAAAATATCAAGTATTATAATCTATGAGCATATCTTGTCTCTTTTTTCTATTTTTTTGTTGTCTTTGATTTTTTCTAAAGATTTTTATTTATTTGAGAGAGAGAGAGAGAGAGAGAGAGAGAGAGAGAGAGAGAGAGAGAGAACAAGCACAACCAGGGGAAGTGGTAGCCAGAGGGGGAAGCAGGATCCCCACTGAGCAAGGACACCAGTACATGACTTGATCTCAGGACCCGGAAATCATGATCTGAGCTGAAGGCAGAAACTTGACTGAGCCACCCAGTCATCCCTGTCTTTGATTTCTTTAACAATGGTTTGTAATTTATAGTGTACAAGTATTTTACCTCCTGGGTTTATTCCTAAGTGTTTCATTTTTATTTTTTGGTGCTATAGTAAATGAGATTTTTTTTAAAATTTGTTCTCAGATTAGTCATTGGTAGTGTATAGGAATATAACTGAATTTTGGCTATTGATTTTATATCCAGCAACTTTATTGAATTCATTTATTAGTTGTAACAGTTTTTTGTTTGTTTATTTTGTTTTGTTTTGTTTTGTGGTTGTGTGTAGAATCTTTAGGTTTTCTACATAGGAGATCTTCTCATCTATAAATATAGATAAATTTAATTCTTCTTTTCTATTTCATATGCCTTTTATCTCTTTTTCTTGTATGATTTCTCTTAAATTTCCAGTACCATGTTGAATAATAGTGGCAATAGCGTGTGTGTCATTGCTTTATTCCTGATCTTAGTGGAAAAGATTTCAGTATTTCCCCATTTTGTTAGCCATGAGATTTTCATATATGGTTTTTATTATGTTGAGGTAGCTTCCTTCTATTCCTAGTTCATTAAATGTTTTTTAACATCATGAAATATAGGATTTTTTCAAATGCTTTTTCTGTATCTATTGAGACTATCGTATGTTTTTTTATTTTATTGATGCTGTGTTATTACATGGATTTTTATACATTGAACCATCCTTGCATTCCAGGTATAATATATCTGTTCATGATGTAGAATCCCTTAAATGTGCTACTGAATTTGGTTTTCCAGTATTTTCCAGTATTTTGTTTAGGATTTTTGTATCCATATTTCACAGGGATATTGGTTTGTAGTTTCTTTCCTGTTTTATCTTTATCTGGTTTTGATATCAGGGTGATGGCAGCTTCATAAAATGTATCTGGGGGTGTCCTTTCCTATTTTATTCTTTGGAAGACTTTGAGAAGGATTGGTGTTAATTCTTCTTTAAAAGTTTGTTAGAGTTCCCTAGGGAATCCATCTGGTCTTGGATTTTTTTGTTATTGGTGTTGTGAACTTCAGGCTTCTCCCTAGTTATTGTTTTGCTCAGACTGTGTATTTTTCATGGTTCAACCTTGTTAGGTTACATGTTTCTTGGAATTTGTACATTTATTCTAGATTATCAATTTGGTGTATAATTGTCCAAAATTGTTCAAGGCAGTTTTTTATAAATTTTATTTCTTAATTTTTTTTCTTAGTCTAGCTAGTTTTGTCCATTTTGTTAATCTTTTCAAAAAACCAACCCTTGTTTTTGTCTGATTTTTTTCTATTATTTTTCCTCTCTAATTTATCTCTTGTCTATTTTGTATTATCTCCTTCCTTCTGCTGACTTTGGGTTTAGTTTGTTCTTATTCTTCTAGTTTCTTGAGACATAAGTTTGGGTCATTGCTTTGAGCTCTTTCTTAATTTTTAATATGTTAACCACCACAAACTTCCCTCTTAGTACTGCTTTTGTTGTATCTCATGGTTTCGTATATTGTGTTTCCAATTCCATTTGTCTTCAGATATTTTCTAAATTGTCTCATATTTTCTTCTTTGACCTATTGGTTGTTGTTTAAGTATGCATTTTTAAATTTCTAGATATTGATGGATTTCCCTGTTTTCCTTCTCTTTATATCTAGTTTAATACCATTGTGGTTAGAGAAGATACTTTGTGTAAATTTTAATCTTTTGAAATTTGTTAAAATAGATAGTTTGTATAGTTTTGATGTTCTTAAATTTGTTAAGACACATTTTTGTGGCTTAGCATGTGGTCTTATATATTTACCTTTACCAGGGAATTTCTACCAGCATTTCTTGTACAGCCTAGTAGTAATGAATTCCCTTAGCTTTTGTTTACCTGGAAAAGTCTTACTTTTTTGTTAAGGACAGTTTTAACAGATAATGTATTCTTGTTTGGAAGGCCCCCCCCCCCCCTGCCAGTACTTCCCATGTAAAATCCCACTCCGCTATAGCCTATAAGGTTTCTCCTGGAAAATCTACTGATAATCTGAGTTTGCCTATACATGACAGTTCTTGCTTCTTTCTCTTTTTGTGATTTTTGACAGTTTTCTTATAATGTGTCTTGGCGTAGTTCTTTTCAAAATTATCCTAGTGGGACTTCTTTAAGTTTCTTGTTTATGTGATCATTTCTCTTCTTAGATTTGAGAAATTTTAGGTCATTGTTTCTTTAAATATATTTTCTATCCCTATTCCTTTTTTTCTCCTTCTGGTGCTCCCATAAAGCATATGTAATTCTATTTCATGGTATTTCATACATTCCTTAGGACCTTTTCATGTGTCTTCTTTTTTAATTTTTGCTCTTCTGTTTCAGTAATTTTGAAAGACTTTTTTTCAAGTTCACAGTTTCTTTCTTCTATCAGATCAAACCAGTGTCCTGCCAGTAAAATTTTCAATTCAGTTATATTCTTTAGTTCTAAAATTTCTGTTTATTTTTTTAAAAATATTTTCTCTTTGGTGATATTGTCATTTTTCATGCATTGTTTTCCTGGTTTCATTTTGTTGTCTGTCTGATCTCTTTTAGTTCATTGAGTATCCTTAAATGGTAACTTTGATTTCTTTGATAATTCATTTATCTTTAGGTTCAGTTCCTGGAGATTTGAAATATTCCTTTAACGTGCCATGGTTTCCAGTTTCTTTGCATGTTTTCTTATATCTTGTTGGGATTTTAGCATTTGAAGAATCAGCCAACTCTCTCAAACTTTGTGGTCTAGTTTCCTACAGTGAAGACTTTCTCCACTCATTACTGCTGGAGATTTGGAGATCCTTCAAGTCTTTTCTGGGTATACACCCTCTCTGGGTTTTTGAATGAAATCTACAATTTTAAGAACTTCACTAGTTTTTGCTCAGAGCTCCCCTCAGGTGTCTGTGATACTGCACCTTCTTAGGTGCTGTAGTAAATCACTATTCTTGGGTTCCACCTAGTCTTTGTCTATGGTACTGTAGACTCACATGCATAGTTGATATGTTTGTTTTCAGAGACTTCAGTCAAAGGCCCCATTTCCTATCAGGAAAGACAAAAAGCAGCCTCTAGGTCAGCCTCCCTAAATATCAGTTGGATGTACATTTGACTTCCCTGCCTCAGGAAGAAGATATGAATTAGAGGTATCCTCCCAAATGTACTGCACTTAATGTGAGGTTGGAGGGTAGAAGCCTAATGAGAGAGTGGAGGATGTCACAAATTTTCTGTTAGGGATTTGATGCACTTAGTTTTGCTCTCACCTGGAATGCAGAAATCTTTTAACTGCTTTCTGAATTTCTCACAGAAGTGTTTTGTCAGTTTGTTGTTGTTAATCCATGTCTCCATGGTGACAGGGTGTCTAGGGCTTCATAATCCTCCAACTTGCTATTGTCAGTTAGATTTGAGTTCTCAACCTGGGAATTCCAACCTGTTACTCTAATGACAAGGACAACCATTTTGTTGAGACTGTAAGAAAGTTTGCAAGCCTTGTCTAGTATGAAGATATTATTGTTTCTTCACCTTCATTTTCAGAAAAAGTAGAGAGAGAAACTGACATTATTAAATCCATAGTGTCCAAACCATCTGATACCCTTGGACTTTCTTAGACAATTCTGTTTTCTCTGGCCTGTATGGCTTTCAACAATCATTCTCTCAGTAAAACTTACCCACTGTTATTCTAAGAAGTTGGGCATTTCTCCCCAATTTTGGACTTTAAATTAGTTTAAGATGACATGACGATGTCCTAAAAGGACTCATGAGATAATCTCAGCCATATTGCTTCCACGTGCAATCTGCTTGTTCTCAGGGTCCTTCCACGGAGTCTTCTCAAGCTCAAAATCTGAGGACTTTCTTTGATGTCTTTTCCAAAAATGAAAATGTCTTAGAAGCACATCAAAAAAGACATTGTCATATGCTTATAGCCACTAGAATGGAGTTCATCACCAAGGAAGTGCCTTGGATGCATGATCCCCAATTGAGAAGACACACAATTTGTTACTCTTTATCATCTTTGTCCCCATCCCAGTGAGAGAGTGAAAACTATAGACTGTCAAAAGTTATCCATAAATAGATGACATCAAATGAAGGAGCTATTCCAAGGTAATAAAATCATGTTCCTGACAATGTAAGGTACACAGATTTCACCTAAGGCATTGGATCAAGATCTTGCCTTTTTTTGTGTCTGTATCATTTTTGCTTGGCTTTGGTTTTGTATTGTTTTATTTTTTAGTGCAGTCATTCTACTCTGCATTTAGTGTCACTTTCTGTCATTTAAAGGTGAGGACTTTTTTTTTTTCACCATTCACCTTTTTCCCTATATGTACAAGTATGGGCAGCATTTATTTTCTGGTAAGATAACAATAGCTAGTTAAAAAATGGTCCATTCAATAGTAAAAATAGTAAAATGCTCAGAAAAATACTGGGTTTTAGGTATGCTCTTATTTTGTCTTGGAGAATTCTATTGTTAGAAAGATCAGAATATTCATTCTGAGACAAGACGTGGAAAAAATAGCCATAATGAGTTTTCGAAAACCATTGTCATTATAGATATGATAAAGCCTTAATCTAGTTTATGATGTGTGTTACACACAAAAAAAAGAAAAAAATGATTACTGAGCAAAGGCATACAAAATCCCAGGAGAGATATTACTGATTCAATAATATTTTCATTTATGTGGCTGTGCCATGAAGAAAGTTTAACAGGCAATACTCACCCTAAAACATTATGTGTCCTTTTTTAATCCTTCTTGTTTAGCTGAGGGTAGGGTTAGGATTTGGCAGGTGGAAAATTACCTCTTTTTAAGAAAACAAAAAATAAAATACAAGATTCTAAACAATCCCATTGCAATACTTAGGCAAGAAAATTCTCCAAAAGTTAGGTCCTAATTTATAGTACTGCATTTGTTGAACTAAGGCATTCTTGATTTCCCATAAAAAATGTGCAGGAGCATATTGCCTCAGGCACTGACTGCTCTGCTACATACCTGCTACCTTGGAGTCCAACCTCAGTTTTATTTCACAGTGTCAGTTTTAACTCTAGGACCTCATCTGGGATCCTCCTAGATTTTTACCACTATGACTTGCAAATGGAGTAATTTAAATGATTAGCCATGGGGAATGATGATATTCTAGTTCAAGAAGAATCTAACAAATTAGTGCTCAATGTGTAAGCCTGTTCACAAATGAAGAATTTTAGACAGCTATTTTCTGTTCCAATGTTGGCTCACTTCAAGCTATGAAGGATGTTCAAAAAGTTAGGATTATCATCCATGCCATGGCAAAAAGAATACCCAAGCATGGCCAATTCTACCAAGACGACTGACTTACTGAGAACAGTAACCAAAATGGACAAGTAGTAACATATAGTAGAGGCAAAATCTATCCTCTTTCAGTTGTTCAAGGAAGTTCTTGCACTGTCATTGATGAAGAATGTATTCCTAGAAATTTTTAAAACCTTAATATATCCTAAAGAATTTTAGATAGAAATATTAAAATGAGAAAAATGGATGACTTCTCAAACAGAATGGTGCCAAGGAAATTTCTCTTGGTTGTCTTTAACCTATGTTCTTTGACAAGATTTATGAAATGAGGAGACTGCCTCAGGAATACACTCTAGTTCTTAAATTGTTTCTAGCTTTTATACTTATTGCTGTGTACAAGAGTGGAATCTCCAGAATCTTAAATTTGGGATACAGCTGTTGTCTTGCCAACTGCCCCAACAAATAATTGTACAGCAGTAAGAATATGAAAAACTGATGCTCATATCTATTGAGAGGGCTACAGCTTAAAACTCGGTATACCATCACAACACCTCAAATTACAGTGCAGATCTAGATTGATCATGCCTCCAAACAGTAATGGTCTATCATCCAGCTTTGCATATACTTTAGCATACCTAAATATGTATATGTCTCCTTCTGGACTCTATTATGTTTCATTTTTCTACTACTGACTTATAGTTGCACTAATAGCACACTTACTGAAAAGCTACTGTAATTTTCTTCTTGATTCATCTTTCAAGATGTTAATCATTATAGTAATCGTTTCAAAAAAATTTTGGATTTGTTACATTTTTTAAGCTTTTTTACTCTTTAAATACTGCTATGTTTAACTTTATTCCTCTTTGGTTTTGTCTTTCTGTATTTTTCTAGCTTCTTTTTTTTTAAGATTTTAATTTATTTGACAGAGAAAGATAGTAAAAGAGGAAATACAGCATCAGGGAGCTGGAAAGGGAGAAGCAGGCTCCCCACTGAGCAGGGAAATTGATGCAGGGCTAGACCCCAGGACACTGGGATTATGACCTGAGCCAAGGGTAAATGCTTAAGGACTGAGTCACCCAGGTGCCCCTGTGTTTTTTTAGCTTCTTAATAGGCAACAATAGAACTTTGATTTTCTGGCTTTTAATATTTCAACATTGGTTATAAAACAATGTATACAGTTTACCTTAATTTTTAAAAAATATTTAATTTTGATCATAGTTCTAGTTAATAATTTTTTTCTTTCAACGTTTAAATTGTTTCCTTTAACTTTTGGCATCCATAGTTTCTGTTGAATAATGTACCAAAGATTTAATGTATTTGTTTGCTTGTTTTAAAGATTTTATTTTTTTATTTATTTCACAGAGGGAGAGAGATCACAAGGAAGCAGAGAAGCAGGCAGACAGAAGGGGAAGCGGGCTCCCCGCTGAGCAGGGAGCCCGGTGCGGGCCTCGAACCCAGGACCCCAAGATCATGACCTGAGCTGAAAGCAGAGGCTTTAACCCACTGAGCCACCCAGGCGCCCGATTTAATGTATTTGTAGAAGTGTTGTGTCTTTTTTTTTTCTCTTGTCACTTTAAGTATGTCATCTTTATTTCCTGTTTTAGAAAATTTGACTATGGTAATCTATGTATGATTTTTTCTTTTTTCATACTTTTCCTTCACAGAGCAGTCCAAATGTAATGGTTCTGTGCATTAACATCTTTCTTCAATTCTGGAAGGTCAGTAGTAGACATTATCTTTTTGAATACTGTTTCTGCCCAAATCTCACTCTACTTTCATTTTGGTATTTCATTTAGACTTCGGTATTGTTCCTGTACTCCATAGTTCTCTTATAGTTATTTCTGCATTTTCTTTCCCTTTCCTTCTTTCTTTCTTTCTTTCTTTCTTTCTTTCTTTCTTTCTTTCTTTCTTTCTTTCTTTCTTTTCTTTCTTTCTTTCCTTCCTTCCTCCTTCCCTCCCTCCCTTCCTTCCCTCTCTGTTCATCTCCTCAGTGTTTCTCCATAACTTTATATTTTGTACTCTTCCATATGAACAATTCCATATTCTGCTATTAAGCACAATAATTTTTTAATTTCATATATTATAAAATTCTAGATTAAATTCTTTAAAATATATAATTCTTCATATATTTGGTTTACATTTCTCTTTATTTTCTTGAATAAAATAATTAATTATTTTTAAAATTCAGATTAATAACAACTACATTCAAATCACCTGGTAGTCCATTTTGAAGATTTTATTTATTTATTTGAGAGAGAGAGAGTAAGCAAGAGCATGAGAGGGGAGAAGGTCAGAGGGAGAAGCTGACTCGCCATGAAGCTGGGAGCCCGATGTGGGACTCGATCCCGGCACTCCAGGATGGTAGTCCATTTTAATTTTTCTGGTTTTTGGACTTTTTTCTATTTTAACATTTTGCAATTTTGTTTCTACTTTCTGTTAATTTTTATGATACTCATAGAGATATATGAAAGATTTAATGCATAAACTTATTGGACTAGATAGGTTCTGCCTAAATCTCATGTAAATAAATCTGTCATCTCTCTTTTTAAAATTCAGGAAGTACACGTTTTTTAAAAGAAAATAAATAATTCAAATTGATGTGCCTATAATTCAACTGCTAAAAATTTTGGATTCTCAGGCATGCATTTTATTTTATTTGACCATTTATTTTTACCTTTTAACATTTTATCTTAAATAACCAAATTTTAAAGTCATAGAGAAGATGGCAGAGTTAGAGGATCCTGGGCTAACCTTGTCCTATGGACATACTAAGGTAACAGCTATATTTATGCAACTAACTCTGCAAGTGACCTGAAGATTGGCAGATCTTCCAAAGTTAATCATAGAGAGGAGGCCACATTGAAAAGGGTAGGAAGGGCAAAGACACAGTTGGGAACCAAACCCCCAGCAAGACTAAACACAAATTGGAAGAATACCACCAAGCACAAAGTGAGAGGATCTGACTCCACAGCAGGCATTCCAAGCACCAGCGATCCACACTAAGGAAGATGAGTCCCCATAACAACTGGCCTTGAAAACCAGTGGGGCTTAGGTTCAGCAGCTTTTAAAGTTAGCAGGTCTTAACTCTACATACTTTAATAATCATCTACCTTAACCCTGGGAGAACTGGAGGGTGATAGAAAACTGAGTCTCTGACCTTGAAGAGTCACAGCATAACAACACACTGATAGACAGCATAGAAGCAGCAGTTTGAAAGCAATTGGGGTATATGGGAAGACTTTTTTTTGACTAATCTCAGAACATACACTGGAAAGACAGGGATTTTCAGGAGATTTCTCCAGGAACAAAAGTGCTGGCAGATACCACTTCCCTTCCCTTCCTAGTCTAGAGAGCCAGACACTTGTAGGGGCCAGCACTATTATTCCAAACCACCTATCCTGCCAACACTATGTATCCCACCCCTATGTTCCTTTGTGAACCCACATTCAAACCATTCACCTTGGCAGGCATCCCTCCAAAGCAGCTCCTGCCCCAGTATATTCTGTAAGTGACACAGACAGGGACCAGTGTCACTCCAAAGTGATTTGTGCCCTGAGTAGAGAAGGATAATGTCACACACCAGTGTGACTACAGTTCCAGCAGCTAAACCTTTTAGCTGGCTGAGCAGGATGGAAAGCCCTATGGTTTCGGGTGTCCACAACCATGACAAAGAGGCTAATTGTGTATACTTAGTCTGACTGCCAGCCTTGCCCACCAATGTTTAGGGTGCCCACAACCATGAACACAGATGCAAAATTTTTCAACAAAATATTAGCAAACTGAATTAAAGAATATATTTTTAAAAATCACTCACCATAACCAAGAAGGACTGATTCCAGAAATGCACAGGTGGTTCAATATCTGCAAATCAATCAGTATGATACACCTCATTAACAAAAGAGAAAGGATAAAACCATATGATCATTTTGATAGATGCAAAAAAGCATTTGACAAAATACAACATCCACTCATGATAAAAACACTCAAGAAAGTGGCTTTATAAGGAACATACCTCAACATAATAAAGGTCATATATTAAAAACCCCAGCTAACATCATACTCAATGGTGAAAATATCAAAGATTTTTTTCTAATTTCAGGAACAATACAAGAATGTCCACTCTTACCACTTTCATTCAACATTGTACTGGGAGTCCTAATCATAGTATTCAGAAAAGAAATAAAAGTCATCCAAACTAGTAAGGAAGAAGTAAAACTGTCACTATTTACAGGAGTTATCTAAAGACTCCACCAAAAAACTATTAGAACTGATGAACAAATTCAGTAAAATTGTGAGATACAGAATTAAAGTACAGAAATATGTTGCACTTCTATCCATTAATAACAAAGTGGCAGAAAGAGATATTAAGAAAAGAATCCATTTACATTTGCACCAAAAAGAATAAAATACCAAGAAATAAACTTAACCACATGGTGAAAAGCATAACCTGAAAACTATAAGACACTAACAAGAGAAACTGAGGATGGCACAACTGAATGGAAAGATATTCCACGTTCATGTTTGAAAAAATTAATATTGTTAAGATGTCCATACTTCTCAAAATAATCTAAATACTTGACACAATCCTTATGAATATGCCAACAACATTTTCCACAGAACTATAACAAGCACTGAAATTTTTTGGAACTACAAAGACCTGAAATAGCCAAAGCAATTTTGAGAAATAACAAAGCTGGAGGTGTCACAATCCCAGTTTTCATGATATACTATAAAATTGTAATAATCAAAATGACATAGTACTGGCATAGAAATAGGCATATAGAATAATGAAACAGAATAGAGAGCCACAAAATAAACCCACACTTATATGGTCAATTAATCTTCAATAAGGGAGGTAAGAATGCACAAAGGGAAAAATGTCTTCAATAAATGGTGCTGAGAAAACTGGACATGCAAAAGAATGAAATTGGACAAGTTTCTCACAGCATACACAAAAATAAACTGAAAATGTATTGAAAACCTAAATGTGAGACCTGAAGCCATAAAAACTGTAGAAGAAAACATAGGCAGTAATCACTTTGACATCAGCCTTGCCAACATTTTTCTAGATGTGTCTTCTCAGGCACAGGAAATAAAAGCAAAATAAACTATGGATACTACACATAGAAAAAAGCTTTAGCTCAACAAAAGAAACCACTGACACAATGAAAAGGCAACCTACTGAATGTGAGAAGATGTTTACAATGATATATCTGATAAGGGGTTAATATCAAAAATATACAAAGAACTGCAACTCAGCACTGGAAAACAAATACTCCAATTAAAAATGGACAGAGGCAGGCCTGGGTGGCTCAGTCGGTTAAGCAACTGCCTTCGGTTCAGGTCCTGGGATCGAGCCTCATATCAGGCTCTCTGCTAGGCAGGGAGTCTGTTCTTCCTCTCCCTCTTCCTCTGTGCTGTCTCTCTCAAATAAATAAATAAAATCTTAAAAAAAATGGACAGAGGACCTGAACAGACATTTTTTCCAAAGACAGACAGATGGTCAACAGACACATGAAAATACGCTGAATGTTACTAATCATCAGGAAAATGCAGTCAAAACCATAATAAGATTATTTCCTTATATCTGTCAAAATGGTTAGAATCAAGAAGACAAGAAGAATTTTTGGTAAGGATCCAGGGAAAAAGTGACCCTCATGCACTGTTTGTGGGAATTTAAAATGTCATGACCACTGTGGAAATCATTATGGAGTTTCCTCAGAAAGTAAAAAGGGAAATACCGTGTGATCTAGTAATTCCACTACAAGGAAAACAAAAATATTAATTCAAAAAGACATATGCCCTGTTTATTACAGCATTATTTACAATAGCCAAGATATAGAAGCAATCCAATGACCATCCATAGATGAATGAACAAAGAATAATTAGTGTGTGTGTATACAACATTTTTCACAGACACACGTACATATACAGACAGAACACAAAGGAATATCAGTCATAAAAAAGAATAAGATCTTGCCATTGCAATAGCAACTGAAGGACCTAGATGATATAATGGTAAATGAAATAAGTCAGAAAGAGAACAACAAAGACTACATGTTTTCACTTATATATAGAATCTAAAAAACAACAAAAGTAAACAAACAAAATACAGACTCTTAAATAGAGAACTGGTGGTTGTTAGTCTTACTGGGTGTGTGTGTGTGTGTGTGTGTGAGAGAGAGAGAGAGAGAGAGAGAGAGAGAGAGAGAGATAGCTAAAGGGGAGTAAGAGGTATAGACTTCAAGTTATAAAATAAATACATCATGGAAATGAAAGCACAGCATAGGGAATATAGTGGATAATATTGTCATAACATTGTATGGTGACAGATGGTGTCTACACATCATGGTGAACATTGAGTAATGTAAAGAATTGTTAAATCAAAATGTTGTGCACCTGCATTGAGTAATGTAAAGAATTGTTAAATCAAAATGTTGTGCACCTGAAACAAATATAACATTGTACATTAACCATACTTTAAAGAAAATTTTCCAACTTTCAGAAAAGTTGAAAAAATACACAAAATGATTCCATGTACTCTGTCCAGACTGAACAAATTATGATATCCTCCTTTACTCCTTAATATTTTAGTGTATTTATTAAGAACCAAATATTTCAGTCCTATAGCTTTCAAGTTTAAACATGTTAAAACAACAGTGCTATATGTCCATTATTTACTATGTTAATTTTGATCATTTAGACGAAGTGTTGTTTGGTTTCTCTGCTGCATAGTTACTATATTTCCTTTTGAAGTTATCGAGTAATTTGTGAGTAAACATTTAAGATTTATTACTTCTGCCAACAGAGTATGCACATTATAATATATATTAATGTTAGATGAAATTGTTCCCAGTATATTTTCTCAGGGATTTTCTAATCAGTGGCCATAACACCCAAAGAAGGCTCATGACTTAAAAGTCTGTTATATATTGAATGATAAAAACAAAACAAAAACCTCAATTAAAAATAAATTAGTAAAATTTGACCTCTTGGTTTCTTTAACGCACTAAACCATATCTTTTTAACTCTGCTGCATAATATACAGTTATTTTTATTTTCTGTTTAGAGCAGTTACATGTTTTTGGTATGAACAAATTTAAAGAGCTATAGATGGAATATAGTGTTCTGCTATCAATTAGCAATATAATTATTTTAAAATGTGTGCTCAATTTTAAAATGTCAACTCAAATACAAAGTTTTAAATGTTGGGAAATTTAAACTTATACCTTTTTATTTTCATAATTTTTTGAAATGACTTATGACTTTTAATAAAGCCTACTTTTAGAAGTTAGTAGTATTCACTAAATATAAAGTAATCTACTAATATATTTATTTAAACATCATCATGGCAGGAAGAATATTTAAATTGGCTTTTTTTTATAAGAATGATTTCTTGATGAAACTATATTTTGAGTATCAGTAATATTAGAGATGTGGTAAAAAAATTAGGGTTACATGATGTAGGAATGTATAGCATAGTTTATTTCAACATGAAAATTCTGTATGTTCAATTTTTACTTTCTGTTCTCTGGAATATGAAAGATATTTTATAATTCACTGAAATTGTAAACTGCCTATGTTTCTATGTGAGTAGAAATGTACAGTATACTGATATTATAGTATTTCTATTAGAATTATTATTAATATGTTGATAAAATATATTGGGAATTTATTTCTGAAAGTCTTAGGAAAAATATAATGTTACCAGACTATGGTTACTAATACTTGCTAAATATTAGAGCTAAAAAGACTTCACTAAAATATGTGAAACTGCCATCATATTTTCCTTTGGTGAGAGCACTATTATATAAAACAATTTTAATGAAAATAGAAAAAATCTGCAAACAAAATTCTACCTAATGTTTGAAAAATAACATTACATCTTCTTCAATTTCTTAAAATATGTATTGATTTAAAAGCAAAATGTTCATGAAATTAAAGTAGAAACTGAACTGTAATTCAGTTACTGAATACGGTCATTCAGTTACAGAATACTGAACTGCAATGGGCGATAACTTATTTATTAGTTGGTCAACAGCTAGTAGCCAGATAGTCAGAAGGTCAAAGAAAGAGTCTAAATAGAAGATTATCGTGAACTTAAAGGATAGGCAGGCAAAAAAGATAAATAAGGAAATCCCACTTTTGAGGTGTGGAAATAATACAAAGATAAATTTTTCCTCTCCACAACTCCAGATTTGTCTCCAACTTCTCAGTATGGTAAATGACATATAATAATATAAATCATTATCACTAGGTTTTGATAATGATGTTCAATTATACCTCAAAGGGGAACTCCAGAATAATCTATCACATACTTTTTAAGTAAATAGCAATCTTATCTGTCTTCTTTCTAGAAAAATTAAAACTGGGAAAATCAATATATAAATTTTGAACATAGTAAGCAATAAAAACTTGAGAATTATATATCATTTTGGTTATAGATGAAGAACATATTTTTAAAACTTTGCTCCAGAAAATAAACTTTACTCTAATGTGATTTTCTCAATCCTGTTGATTAAGCTTTCCACACTTTCTATACTTTCTAGTATCTTTTGTATATTTTGTGGATTCTCAAGCCATATAATATTTGAAAGAATAATTAGCATGTTTAAGTTGATTTTTTTTCTTTTTCCTTTTTTTTTTTTTTTGACACAGAGAGAGAGAGAGATTACAAGTAAGCAGAGAGGCAAGCAGAGAAAGAGAAGGAAGCAGGCTCCCTGCTGAGCAGAGAGCCCAATGCGGGGCTAGATCCCAGAACCCTGAGATCATGACCCCAGCCAAAGGCAGAGGCATTAACCCACTGAGCCACCGAGGTGCCCCTAACATGATTTCTTTTTACTGCTGATTTCATTTTTCATTTCTCATACTGAACTCTAAGACTTACAGACTCAGGCAATACATATTTAAAAAGATACACTTCCCAATTAAAAATAATAATCATAAATGCAAAAGAGAAAAGTATATAAAGACAAATCCTTAAAACAATGGATAATAATATAGAAGTAGGAAGTCCAAGAGTGGTAGTTTACATTGTTCTAAAATATATTTCTTATATATACTCATCTTTTTTTCTGTTATTTAAGTAATAATTTTTTGTATTTGGTTATCCTTTTATGAAGTTATTTTCTACAAGTAGTATCATTTCTTTTAATTTGATTGCTCTTCTAACCAAATGATAAAATAAACCATAGCATTCAACTTCAGGTGTAATCATAGGAAGAAAGGACTATGATACATTAAATGACGTTCCCAAAGTCCTATTGCTGTCAACATATGAGCTGTTGCTAGGAACTAGATATATTCTCACCTTATAATTATGATAGATTAAAACAGAGAGAATTAAAGCTCCATCCCCTTTAGGAAAAATTTTTACTAATAATGATTTTATATTAGCTTATTTGCCAAAGTAATATTTCCTAAATGACAAATGTAGTCTATTAGAAAGGTTGGCCCTTCAGTCATAATATGATGTCTTTATAACACTTGATGAAATATATTAGGCAAAATTGCCTATTCATTAAATTTTGAGTTACTCTCTGATTGGATTCATTGCATAAGACATGAAATTTATTTCATAGCATAAACAGGAAAGGTTTCACATGCTAGTATTTTCATATGTAAAATGATCAGAAAACAGGGAGACAGATGGAGAATGGGGGAGAGCAAAGAGAATATGTCAAAATTTCATTTTCTAAAACAATTTTTAATTAAAGTATATTTTATTTTTAGTGTTTTCAATTCTGATTTTTTAATTGGGAAAATTGTTATCTGATTCAAATAAATAAAAAGGCAATGACTCTATATCATAACAAAAGGATTTTGACTTCAATGGCTGTGAACCAGGGCGGTACAATCATAGAAAATAGATGTGAAAAACCATGGACGTAATTGGTGTGCACGTAACTAATTAGCATTAAAATTAATGGTTGTAGGAATCTCAGACACAGGTGAAAGGTTTTGTGCTCTTAGACATAACTAGGATTGTTTAATAGGTAAAATTAACATCTTTGAAGTGATTTACTGAGAATAGGTAAGCATACGTCAGATGTAACAGTAATTACTGTGAGAGTATTTAAATCATAGTATTATCATCTGAATTAATAGTGTCTATTTACGCTCCAATCAGACAGCAATTCTTCCAACTGTGTTATTTCTGGAATTTCAGCAGGAACCAAAATAACATTCAGATAAATGCGCTGGGTTTGTGAACTTTTGTAATAGAAATACTGTCAAATTAAAAGATGTACATGTCTAAATAAGTATATTGAATATAAAGTGATTTGATACAATCAAATTTTCTTTTCATAGTCTATGTCTTCTCCATGCATTAATTATTTACAAATTGGCTAAAGTTTTTGAAGATAGTACTATGGTTAAAATTCTTACATTTTGTGTAATTTTCCTTTTCCTGAAATTTTAAACATATTAAATATTTATAAATCATTTTAAAAAGAGGAGACAATCAAATGAGAGAAAAATATCTAACAGTATCTATTTAAACTTAATATTTAAAGCAGAATTACATGTTAATCACACCATGTGTTATTGGTAGTATTATTAATAAAGAGATAGGGATCAAAAATGAATTGGCAAATAGAGGATACTTTTTAAAAATGCTAACATAACCATTTAAAATCATAAATACTGAAAAATAACTATAAATGAAAAATACTACAACTAGAAAAGATTTTCTCAGGAATGAAATAATTTTTCTTAAAAATCATTAATGGATCTATGTAGCTCTTTAAATAAAATCTGTAATTTTGAAATGAAAGCTTTTATCTTTTAGAGTAAGATTATCTGCAAATTATTTTGTATATTAAATATACTGCTTCCTTATTTTGATATAAAAAGATTTTAAATATAATCAAATTCAGTAAAAAAAAATTATGACAAATTGTTTACATGGCATATCATTCTTGCAAGTCTTTTTTAGTATGTTTAGATATTTGTCTTTTTGTAAATAACTTGCCTATACAAGAAGAAAATGGACAGAAAACCTTAATCGCTCAGCAAATATTTACTGATAGCTTTTCTGTGTAAGTCACTGAAGTGACCACCATAAACACAACCAACAAAAATCCTAGATCTCAGGGCATCTGGGTGGCTCAGTTGGGCATCTACCTTTGGCTCCAGTTGTGATCCCAGGGTCCTAGGATTGAGCCTCAGTGGGGCTTCCTGCTCTGTGGGGTGCCTGGCTTCTTCCTCTCCTTCTGCCTGGTGTCCCCCCTGCTTGTGTGCTCTTTTGCTCTGTCAAGTAAATAAATAAAAATCTTAAAAAAAGAAATCCTAGACCTCAAGGCCACATCTTAGTTTAGGTAGAGGGAAGGATAGGATCAAATGGGTTCAAATCCATCAGTCACCTAAACATGTGCCTTGTTTATCTGGGCATGTTTTTGGTTACCATAAAAATATATAGGCAGAATGATAGAAAGCATACTACTACCCTCTTTTTTTTTTATAGCTATGTGCTGTATTGAAGCATTTGCCCATTGCTATATATCCAATAGGGAGGGTGACATGGTGGGTTTAGGCGGCTCAGTTTCAGCTCCAGGCTTTGTGCAGGTATGAGGTTATGGTTTATGTCTCAGGATTTACATTGTAATCTCAACACCAAGTCCTGGAGGGGTGATTGCCCCTCAACCACCAAGGTATCACTTCCAATTTACCCCTCTCTCTGTTTTATCCTCATTTCTGGCACCTAAAGATATAAATGCATGTTGCTACTTAACGCAACATGAAGCCCCAAATGAGGACAAATTTGATGTTAGTGTCACACTCCTCTGAAAATGATTCAGGAATATGACAAATGGAACTTTCTTGCATTTGGAGATAAGTTAATCCGAGCTGTGCAATTTATTGTTGTACTTATATAAACCTTTCAAAAGTACATATAAACCAGAAAAAGCATAGTTACAATGACAGATAATTCCCCAAATCATCATTTTATTTAATTTTGTTAGTAAGAATCATCTCAAACTTTGGAGAGAAGCATGAAAAGTCTTTATTACACAAAAGCATAAAATGTGTATGGCTTCCTTTTATCACTCTAATGTCTAAACACTATGGCAAAATAGTATCTATGAAGTATCACTGTAATGACAATAATACTGGTAATGCAATTTCAGTTTTAATTGTTTACCATAATGAGACAGAAAATGAACATATAAAAACACTTCCTAGCATTTCCTTATCATTTCAGCAACAGATTTTATTTTTCTTCATATTAATAAAATGTAGCCAAGTTCAACGAGCTGACCATTTCAATTTCTCACATTAACATTTGTTTGCTGTTTTATTTTTTTATTTATTCATTTATTTATTTGCTGCTATTTCATCTCAGTAGCTCTCAGTCAAAACCTAATGGTCTGTAGCAAAGCTCAGCCTCAGAAATCAGAATCATATCCATGTTATGTGAAAGAATATTCCATTAAAAAGTACCACGCTGCCTTATGATCTAGGCTTCTAATTTCAAAATATCTTTGCCTCAACAAAATCTGCCTCTCTACCAAATATCACTAATTATCAGACATTATGTATGATGAGACTCCTTCATCCCATGTTATTAAGATACAATTTATTATCATTTCAACATTTTTCCTTCTTGCTATCCCTCCAATCCATTTCTTCCCATATATACTGAAAATATTCTCAAGGTTAATTACTCCAAGCCTATATGAGCTAAATTAAGACCTGTAAAAAGGCAGATGTCTGATCAAAATCTATGATTGCTCATATGGCTTAAGTTATGGGTAAAAAAAATAAGAGTTCCCTGGAAATGAAAAAAAGCATTTCTATTCATCTGATTTTCTAAATATCATAAAGGGGATCAGCTATTAACACATTACACACAGAATACGAAATGACCAGTACTTATCAGAGAAGAATGAGGGAATGTATTAACCATGTAACAGAGGAAAAAGAAAAATCCACAGGAATATTTGGTAAAAATATGAGTTAAAAAAGTAGATTGAGGACAAAATACATAGACCATCAAGTTATATGGAGAAGGAATCAAAACAGGGAGATGTAATGGTTTGCTTTCTTGCCACAGAAGTGTGAGTGAACCCAAAACAAAACAGGTAGTTTAATGAGATAGTGTTAAGATTCCCATGAATACTGAATTGCACACATATCTTGTAAAAGTGCACTCACTTGCCACTCTGCACTGACTTTTACATTGTTTTATATCCCATTAAGTAATTAGAAACTATGGGCTGAGGAACATGAAACTCCAGCAACGTATAATGAGAAAGTTTAGATAGGAGTGCTGATGGGTTTCTACTGAAAATAAGATATTAGAGGACTGTGTGTGTTAAAGCGAAACTTCACCTTGAGTGTTCAAAAACTTCTGGAGAACTGCAGGCCTAGTCTATCTGCCTGAGTTCTGATCACGGTCAGATGAATTAGTAAAGTTCATGTTCTACCAGCACATATTTCCTCATTTAAACTGCTGATGACGTTGTGTGGAAGGAAGCATGAGAACAAGAGGGTAGGTGGATATATTATTGGATATATTGGTCAAAATTACATTCATCTCCCAGCTGGAAACAAAAAAACATACTGCTGACAGTGGAGTTTATTTATATAATAAAGCTCAGCGTTGGTATGGGGGCTCAAAGTTGTCACTGGGAATTCAGGCCATTTCCATCTTTTTACTTTCTTATCCTTAGGGACTTGGTCTCTCACCACATTCTTTTTTTTTTTTTTTTAAAGATTTTATTTATTTATTTGACACAGAGAGAGATTACAAGTAGGCAGAGAGGCAGGCAGAGAGACAGGGAGAGGAGGAAGCAGGCTCCCTGCTGAGCAGAGAGCCCGATGCGGGCCTCAATCCCAGGAGGCTGAGATCATGACCTGAGTCAAAAGCAGAGGCTTTAACCCACTGAGCCACCCAGGCGCCCTCTCACCACATTCTTGTGGTTTTATGGTTACATGTCTCCTCCACTGAACCAAACAGGAAGAAGCAGGAAACGAGAATAAGGAATGGTTGTCATCTGCAATAGGAAATTAAGCTGCTTTCCCAGAAATGCTCATCTGATTATGTTCCATTGACCAAAACTATGTTTCACGGTCTCACGTTTTACATAGCACATTGCCACCCTAAACCAACTGTGTGGTATTTTGGAAGAAAGAATACTAGCCAGTAATAAGGTATTTGTATCAGAGTATCCAGTAACAGATTCCATACTCAAATAGGATAATTGAGGAGAGCAATATTTATAATATACGAGGAATGGTAAGGGAAATCAGAGATGTTAAAGAACTTAGGGTCAGTAATATCAGAAAGTCATTACCATGCCAGACTGAAGGAAAAGGTTAGAGGGAACTCTTAAATATTGTCCAGGGAAATGGAATTGTATTTGTAGGACTAATTTGGACAGGAACTGTGTCAATCTATAGGTTAGCACAGGAAGGATAAATACTCCAACATCACTGCCTTTCCACCTCTGATCTCTTATTGGTGTTTGCCATTGTGGGATTCAACCAGAAGGCAAAGGGTATAGAACCAGTTAAAACAGCCCTAAATTTGCACCTTCTGGGGGCGAAGTTTTGAGGGGTGGGCAAAGCATGAGTCAAAAAGGAGGAGGTAGATTTGAAGGGGTACATGAATAATATCCAGTTCAATATCTAAATGCCATATAAAATCTGTGCAGGAAATATTGACTAAGGAAAGATTAGGGAAATACATGCTTTCAATTGACATAAAGAGTGGTTATGCTTTGGGTTCAAATGGATAGTTCAATTTCATTGTCTAATTAAGATGCTCTTGGTAAATTGCACTCAAAGTAACCTATACTTCTATTTAACATTTATTTTGCATAAAGTCATTATTTGTGCCTTTGTCCCCAAACTTGATTGTGTACATTACAAAAGAAGAGCCTGTGTTTGACTTATTCTTTGCTTGTGGTAGAAGGTGTACTAAAATGTGTCCCCAGATCCCCATCTGACCACAGAACACACACTTTTTATCAGTTATTCAATTGACCATTAACCTGGATGCTGCTATGATGGTATTTTGTGGATGTAATTAAGATTTCAAATCAGGGTGCCTGGGTGGCTCAGTGGGTTAAAACCTCTGCTTTCGGCTCAGGTCATGATCTCAGCCTCCTGGGATTGAGGCCCGCATCATGCTCTCTGTTCAGCAGGGAGCCTGCTTCCTCCTCTCCCTGTCTCTCTGCCTGCCTCTCTGCCTACTTGTAATCTCTCTCTCTGTGTCAAATAAATAAATAAATAAATAAATAAATAAATAAATAAATAAATAAATAAAAAGATTTCAAATCAGTTGACCTTATGATGGGAAGATCATCATTGATGAGCTTCATTTAATCAGGTGAACTCTCACAGGGGCCTGAACTCTTCTTGGTGAAAGATCCAAAGTTAGGTTCTAAACATGAGATAGATTCAATGTGAGGGAGATTTTTCTATTACTAGCTTTTAAGATGAAGCATGTAGATGGCCTCTGAGAGTAGAACACAACCCTGAATGGACACCCAGCAAGGAAACAGGGACCTCATTCCTAGAGCTATAAGAAACACTTCTGTGGGGTGCTGAAAGGGTTAGGGATGGAGGGATGGGGTAACTGCTTGATGGACATTGGGGAGGGTATGTTCTGTAATGATCACTGGGAATTATATAAGACTGATGAATCACAGACATGTACCCCTTAAACAAATAATACATTATATGTTAATTGAATTTAAATTTTAAAAATTGTAAAAAAAATATTTAAAAATTTAAAAAAGAAAAAAGAAAAACCACTTCTGCCATCAACATCAATGTGCTTGGAAAAAAATCTCAAGCTCTAAATAAGAACCGTAATATGGCCCAAATTTAGGTAGATCACAGCTTTGTGAGAACCTCGGCAGAGACTCTTGGGCCCATACCTGACCTACAGAACCATGCTACTAAACTGTGTTGTTTTAAGCCACTGTTGTTTTAAGTCCATTACACAATAATAGTAAACTATATACTGCTATGTCCACAAGCACAGTGACTGCTCCAGGAGAGAAAAATAGTATTGATGAAATAATTTTCATGTATGAGAGAATCAAACCATAATAGCAACCTTATAGATATTGTAATTCTGACTTCTCAGTTGATAGAGAACAGAAGCTCAGAAAAGTTCATATATCAATAATCAGACAAGTAAAAAAATAGTGAACATCTTGACCAGATGAACTCCCTCTGCACTTCCTGGCCCTGCTTGTATGCTGTACATTGCTGTTTATCCAGGTTTCTCCTTGAAAATTGTTTCTCAAATAAATACCATGTCACTTTCCAGATTTTGAAATACATGATTCTTACCCAGCAAACTGATAGGAATTTTGGAAAATAGATTTTTAGCATCACTTTTAAATTGCTAGAAAATGAATAATCCACTAAATTTATGTAACGTAATTTTATTTCAAATACATTTAGCCTCCATTTCTACAAGTTGAAGAAAATAAGGACTGAAAATTAAAGTGATATGTTAAATATTAATTCTTTTTAAATAAACATGTTTAACTTGAACCATTCTAGAAATAATCCCATGTTTCTTGTTATTCTGTATTGGGTACACCACTGTTGAGTATGTCCTAACCCACAGAAACAAAAGCAAATAAATCATAGAAATGCAAATGGAAACCTTCTATTCAATAAACTAATAGCTAATAGAATGGAATCTTATGTCTTTTTAAATTTAAATATATACTTGAAATGTTAACTACATATCAGTTTCTAAATAATAACTTTCAGTTATTTATTTTTTTTAGACTTTCAGGACAAATCAAAGGACATCTAAAATTTTTAATACTGAGAATTTCTGAGAAAAGTTTTAAGTAATTTAATATGAAAAATATATATTAATGTTATTCTATCAAGTAAAATCCAAAACATAAAATTAATTCAGATAAAATTACTTACAGGAGTTAATCTTTTTATTAAGCTTGCAATGCAATTATAGTATCAGAATTCTATAGTCAATGAAAGCACTTGAACTTATATTGTGATATTTCCAACTCCTAAAGCTCAATTGGAAAAGTGTCTTTCAACTAATTCCTAAAAACAGTGTGCTTTGTGTGGTTTCTTCCTAAAACCAGCTTTGTTAAATAAAATATTTTATTTAATGATACACAAAGTTTGCCTTCAAAGTAAGTGATGAAGATGATCTTTATTTAAATATACATTTTCTAGAAACTAAAAAATTAAAATATCTCGATAATTTTTGGCACGTACAAAATAATCGAAGACTTTAATTGGAAATATTTTTACAAATGGAGCTTGAAAATCAGGGGGAAAAATTTCCAAATACTAGGTTGTACATTAGCATTACTGATAAAAGATAATGAGTTAACTGAAATTTAAGGAACTTAATTGCCAGCAAATAATTGCTTAACAGACTTTATGTAAGAGTATATTGCATTGTATGGTACCTAACTGTATTGTTTTCCTAAATTTGGACTACTAATTTTGTAAATTATCTGAAGTTTCATTTCCCAGCAAGTTCATCACTTTAAATAGCTTTCTCTTGCAAAACGTTAAGGCAAAATTAAGCTAAGAGAAAATTAACTTTTACATTTGTAAAATTCAATTAACCAAACTAAAATATACACATCATTTTTATATTTTTGTGCAACTGAATTTTGTCTTTTTTTGGGTAAATTCTCATTGCTTCCATGTATTATAATTTACCCTTCCACAACTTTTTGGGGGAAGGTAAATAGATTTATGTAATTTCTACGATAAAAATAACTTTGCAAAAAAAAATAAGGACCCTAAATGAATATTACCTAATTTAACATGAACAATAGATATTTATGACATATACAAACTAATGCCAGAACTCTAATTCAGTAAAGACATTATAGTTGTCTACTTCATATTTTGACAAACTTGATGGATTTACAAATCCATGTAAATATTTTAAATAACCATTTTTCAAATTTCATATACCCTGACCTAACATCTTTACACCCAGTGAACACCATTTAGCAATCTGCTCCTGATTTATATTAACTGAACTTCTGCCAACTGGCATTTTGTTCTTCATGAAGCTTCCTTATATATTTTGTCCTCTCCACACTAGGCTGTAAATCCACTGTGAGCTGAAGCTTGGTATAAAATCCATTTATCCATCAAAATTACATATGTTGGTTTACACACCATTAAATATTCAAGAGAATTATTATTTTAATTGGGTGTGCTTGTCAAATAATGAGGCAAATCCACAAATGTTTTGGAAATAAATAATTTATACATGCTATTTATGTAGATAGGGAGATGGACTCAAAAAACAAAACCAACAAAACCAAACCAAACCAAGAATACTCAGAAAGATTTAATTTCTTTTTGGTGAAAAGTATACTAGATGATGAAAGTAATACTAGATGATATAACGAATAAAATCTAAAAGCTCAGTGCCATAATATGTAAAAATGTAATGTATTTTCTCTTCGTTCAACTACCCTGAGGGGTATTTCCGAATAGGGGCTCTCCTGAATGAATGGAATTTAAGCAGTGACCGCAGAAACCAGGCTTCCTCCCTTCCATTTTGGTATTTCTCTCATAAGTGTCCTCATATTCTCTAAGTTAGTGGATTGGGGGTGGGGGGAGAATAAAACAAAACCCAGATTGGAGAAGATATTCCCACTTTCCAGCACCTCAGCCTAGAAATGATACCTCCACTCATTGCATTGGTGAAAACAAGTCACATAGTCATTTTGATTCAAGGAGAACCCAAAATGTAGTTTTACCATAAGAAGTGAGCACTGGTAAACTCTACCACAGTTATTATGAGTTTCCTCAGAATGTTTTGAATTCCACTGTAGAAAAAAAAGTGTAGAATATATACTTAGGACCTTTTTCTGAATTCACTTCTTTGGACAAGGCATTTTTATCCACTGTTGGAAAGCAGAATTGTTTGGAAAATTCTTTTTCTGATAAAGTACATCCTCTCCTGAGAGACTATTATTCTGTATGCTTTCGTATAAAGAGAGAATTATTTTTTCCAGCCCTCTAAATTTAGAATATATGTACTTTCTACATAATACCATCTTTAAATATTAGAAAGGCCCATATAGTAAAGGTAATATCATTAACTACATTTATTAGTATTGCTTCATTCCCTTGTTAATTGTGGGCATGAAGACAGGCTATTTGTGCTGTTATCTGGAATAGTGATGCATTGATATGAGTCTACCTTGAAGTTATTCTGCCATTTTTAAGAAGAGCTATTAAAGAATCTTTTTACTCAATAGTATGTGATAGAAATCATTCCTATACCAAATTTTATTTATGAACTTGCTTTTGGTTCATAGGGTTTGCATAGTATCAAGAGTTTTACCAGAATCTAAATTAAGTAATTCACTAGTCCAGCTGACATTGTTTTCCATTTCAAGACTTTCTCAGTGAAGGATGCAGTATACTGATTTACCTTCTGGCTCAAGCATTTTATCTCATTGTGGATCTCTCTCTCTCTCTCTCTTTTTTACTATCCATTTAATTATTTCACAGTTATAGAATTTTTCTTTTCATGGTCTACTATCTTTGTCATGTAATTATTTCAGCTATAGAATTCCTATTCCTAACCTAGCAGTTTTAAAATCCATTTTTATTATGTCAGTATGTTCTATTCCATGAATTAGTTTGAAATTTGAAACTCGCATGAAATATACAGACTCATTCCTTAAAATTGTGACAGAGACAATGAAATTTATTCCCTTTTTAAATTCCAGGATTCTCAGTAATTGAAAATTCTTTGATGTTCCTCTACTGGTGAGTTTAATGGCTCCCTATCTTCACACATCTAATAAAGAAAACCGAAACATAGAGAATCGTTAAACATTTATTATAAAAATGATAATTTTGCATTTGTCTATTTTCTTTTTTCCTTTTTGCATTCTTTAGGATTACCCATTTTTATAATTCTATTTTTATCCTAAATTCTTTTTCCAGTTTTTTTTTTTTTCTTTTTCTCCTGCACTCCCAGGTTTCTGCCTGGGATCATTGTTCTTCCTGAAGTACTTTATTTGTTTATTTTATTATCTTAGTGAATATTTCTAGCAGAATAATTCCTCAGTTCATGTTTCTATGATAATAACTTTCTTTTTTTTTTTAACATTTTATTTATTTATTTCACAGAGGGAGAGAGATCACAAGGAGGTAGAGAGGCAGGCAGAGAGAGAGGGGGAAGCAGGCTCCCTGCTGAGCAGAGAGCCCGATGCAGGCCTCGATCCCAGGACCCTGAGATCATGACCTGAGCCGAAAGCAGAGGCTTTAACCCACTGAGCCACCCAGGCGCCCTGATAATAACTTTCATTTCAATATTTGAGTATTATTTTCCCTGGTAGGATATGTCACACTGGTAGATTTCATTTTGGCACTTCAAAGATGTCATTTCTTTACCTCTGTCTCCCACCTCTCCTGTTGGTAGTCAGCTGTCAGTCTTCTTATTGCTACTTTAAAGATAACAGGCCTTTGGGTGTATGTGGATGTACAGGGCTTTTTAAGATGTCTGCTTACCTTTGTTTCTTAAGGATTTAATATTATGTGGGATCTATTTTCCAAGATTCCTATCAGGGATGTGAGTACAGATCCTTGGTGCTAAGGAAAAGTGGAATACTTCAACATATTCAAATGATTCAAGGAGTTTTATGAACTCTAGGTTTTTAGGTCCCTATGTCAGTCTCAGACACCCTGCCTTTCCCAGTCATAGATTTTACCTTGGCATATAAAACACGGAAGAGTTGAAAATCAAACTCACCATAGTCCTGTTATTTTTTGTTTGTTTGCTTCAAGTTGTTAAATTCTTGTTAGTTAACATATAAGGTAATATTGGTTTCAGGAATAGAACTTAGAGATTCATCACTTACATGCAACATCCAGTGCTCATCACAATGAATGCCCTCCTTAATACCCTTCACACAATAGCCCTGTTACTTTGATAATTAAATCCTCCATCTTGTCTTTAGGGTTTTTTTCCTGGCTCAACTAATTTCTCTCCAAAGACATTACTAAGATAATAATATTATCGTTCTAATTATTAATGTATATTTAGTAGTATATTAATATGGAATTGTATAATTTATAATAAAAAATGGATTATAACAACTTACAATGCATCAGATACTATCCTGTATTTTACCTCCATAAAAATAAAACAAAAAAAAACTTGTGACAAAGTTAAACATTATTCCTAATATCAATGTTGAAACCAAGCAACTGAATTAAAGAAACAGGTCCAAGAATATTTGAAACAGTGCTATTTAACACAGCTAGTATTTGTTGAAAACAGTATTTAACTCAGGTGTCACGACTTAAATTATTTAGGCAGAAAGCTAGGCATGAGCTTCAGGAAGATGGACCTTAGACATCCTGACTGAGAAGCCGCACAGGGGACTGTCCAGACACAACCCCATTCCACCTAGCTAGAAGTCCGTTTGCGGTCATACCACATACCAGCAGAGGAAGAGTTAAGTTTGTTGTGCTGGTTGCACTTCTGCAGAAACAGTTGCTTGTTCTTATTTGTCCTATGTCTTTAGAAATAATGTGTCTTCCTACCCTATGCGGGCATTTTAAATACATCTTGGGAAAGGATATGCGCAGTCAGCTAATGATCATATAATCCAGGCCTGTCACTCAAATGTTGGGACCCTGGGACCCACCCAAGTTTTTAATAAAAACTTGCTCTGCTTTACTTTCATTTCCCTTTCTTGCAATTCTCTACTGTGGCAGCGAAAAGGACGGAGGCTTCTTTCCTTTTTCATCTAATTTGTGGTAACGTGTAAAGGGCCTCATTTCTAGCCACTGTGGCATACTGTCTTTTAATAGTTTCCTGTGTCTATCTTTCTAAACAACATCTTTGTGCTGCAGGCCTTCAGGGTTCTTGTCTCACAGAGTTGAAGAATGAATCTCAAGGACAATGAAGTGAAACGAAGTGAAAGTTTACTAAGGGAAGGCGAGAACAGAAAGGAAAGCTCTGTAGAGTGAGAGGGGTCCTGAATGGGTTGCTTTTGAAGGCTTTTCTCGAAAACTGACCAGGGAACTTGGTAAATATGTCTATAACATTGAAGACAATCAAGGTGTATTTGTAAATATTATGAAAGTATCTCATCTGTATTTAGAACAAGGTGGATTTGTTATGTTTCCTTCTCTCCAGTTAATATCTTTTTTTCTAACATTTCTCCACATCTGAGATTTCTGTGAGGCTGGTTATGTAGCCCCTGGCATGAGCCTAGTCATGCTGCCCACTACCTGTCTCTACTTACCTAACGTTGCCTGTCCCTTCCATTTGCATACACAAAGATAATACATGAGATATATAATACTCAAATCATACTGAAGGCTTTGTTCGTGTCAGACTATAAATACCATTAATTTAATTATTTTCACTTTACAATATGAAGTATTTTGATGCCAGTACACTTTCTTCCTTCTTATTTCAATGGTTGTATAATATTTCACTTTATAAGCAATGATATCTTAGTTTTTGGTATAGTGATTAGTGGCCATTAAACTGTCATTATGTTGGTTCTTGAGTACTTGTACACTAAACTTGTGTTTATGAAATTCCTGCATATTGTTATCTTTATGTTGTTCATTCATTTGCATTATTTTAGAATATTCTATTGTATAACTATACAACAATTTATTTATTCACTCTACTGTTGATGGGCATCTGGGCTTTTTTTTCAATTTTTGGCTATTATAAATAAAGCTTACATGAATGATTCTAGTACATGTTTTTGATAAACATGTACACATTTTTCACTGTAATATTTTTAGTGAATACTGCCAAAGAGTTCTCCCAATTGACTGTATTTTGTTCTACCAGCAGTACATGAGAGTTTCAGTTGCTCCACATCCCTGGTAACACTAATTAATAGCAGGGTTGTTTTGTTTTGTTTTTATAATTTCATTCATTCTGATGGTTTTGCTGCAATATTTCTTTGTAGCATTGTCAAGGAAATGGTGCTCTATGAATATTTTCTTTGTTTGTTTATGGTCAGGACTTCCTCAGCAAAGAAAATTGATGTAATATAATGATAGTCAATTGTCTTTTTATCCTGCTTGTCTTCGGTTTGGTTGAACCATGTGCTTACATTTCAAGTGACTGAAAAATAAAAGATTATTCTCCTTTTCTCAGGAGAGGAAGGGGAAACCATGTAGTCTATCTACACTCCCAGACTGATAATTATGGGGTTCCTCTCCCATTGTTCATGACATCCTCTTAATGTATGCACAGGCATAATCCTCTGACTATCACTGCATTGTGCTGAAATGGAGAAGGCAGTGTGGAGAATGGATGTGGTTATTGTAAATAATGATAGTCGGCCTTGAACCAGAAATGTTTGCTTTCAGAATAATAAAACATGTACATGAAGAATGATGTTAAGAAGGTATCAGGCATTATTTTGCATGCTCCTCAGGACTAATGGTATTAACCAATTTCCAAATATTAATTTAGTATTTGTGTATCTCTTTAAAGTGCCTTTTGAAAACTTATATCCATTAAAAAATGACTACCTTTTTTGTATTAATTAGTACAAGTTTTGTTTCTTATAATATAGTTGTGTTCTTTGTCAAACATAATACAAATATCTTTTCTCACTCTTGGTTTGCATTTTCAGTATTTTTTTTTTAAAGATTTTATTTATTTATTTCATAGAGGGAGAGAGATCACAAGGAGGCAGAGAGGCAGACAGAGAGAGGGGGAAGCAGGCTCCCTGCTGAGCAGAGAGCCCGATGCGGGCCTCGATCCCAGGACCCTGAGATCATGACCTGAGCCGAAAGCAGAGGCTTTAACCTACTGAGCCACCCAGGCGCCCCATTTTCAGTGTTTTAAATGTGATTTTTTTTGGTGTATAGAGACTTAATTTTAATGAAGTTCAATTTATCAATATTACTCTTTTATGGTTAATATATTTGTGTGTCTATATTTTCTTTTCAAAATACATTTACCCAAATCAAGCTCATTGAATACTCAGTCTCCTGTTATTTCTAAACGATGTATTATTTTGTCTTTCAAATCAAATCTAGATCTACAACCAATATTGTTACTTTTGTTGTATGTTAACTTAGGAGTTAGTATTGCCACATTTGTATCCAAATTGACCCTAACTGATGAAAAACTCAATTTCCATTGGGTTGAACTTTTTCTTAAATTAGAACTCACTATCATTGCTTTTGTTTCAATTATATTTTATTTTTCTATTTTTGCATCCAAACTGTCTTAATTGTCAGTTTTCTTATAATCTTGAACCCGTGTGTGTAAATCCTCTCATTTGATTTTTCTTTAGTATTTTCTTGTCTATTCTTTAAAACTTTGAGGTCCACATACAATTTAGAATCTGTTTATCAATTTCCACCAAAAAATATTTTTATTGTCATTATACAATTTTGAATAGGATTGGATTAAATCTGTAGATCAGTGTAGGAGAATATTCACATCTTTACAATGCAGATTTTTCCAATTTATAAAATCCTCACCTGGGTGCTTTTATGATATCTCCACAGTGAGATCTGACCTAGTCAAATTAAGAATGAAGCAAATATCTCTTATCTAAACAAAACTTCCCTATTATTTTTCCTCACATAAAAAGCACTGAGTAAATATTTACTTAATGTAATTTATTAAGTGCTGAGAATGCCTGTACTATCTTTACCACTGGGAATATAAATTGGAAATAGGAGTGCCTGAAAAAACAAAACAAACATCTTTGTATCTCCATAGGAGGTAGTCAATAAAAAGACAAAAGACTCCACACATTGGATACTTAAATTGGCTATGCTTCATTTACATTTCATCATTTCATAATTACTTCCATGAAAGACAGCTCAAAGAAGCACACACTGACCATGATGTGTTTGTTGACATATGCAGTGTGATTAATGTCAAAGCAATATAATTGAACCCATGCAGCAGAGCAGATATATTTAATTTTCCATTTTAATGTTTAAATACAAGACAAAATAATGAAATTATCTGAATTGAAACGATTGAAGAATAGGGAAATAAAATTGAGGCTATTATTCAATAGTAAAAAGAATATTCCATGATGGTAGGAGATTCCAGGAAGTAGAGTTTGTCTAACTAAAATAGTGACAGGGCAGATAGACTTTCCAAATTCTCATTGTGAGAGAGCTCTATATAGGAGAATTAATAGGCAGAATATTGAGGCAGCCATACGTGAATAGAACAAGAGAACACATTGGAAAACATTTTGCATAACCTCTGGATGAACAAGAAGGCAGGTAAAACATCATAAAAACAACAGGAAAACTTGGAAGAGGACACAATGAATGCCTACCTTGAATCGGTATTTGAGAAAAAGAAAGAAATTAAAACATTAAATAATATGGGGCACCTGGGTGGCTCAGCTAAGTGTCCAGTTCTTGATTTTGGCTCAAGATTCTCTCTGCCCATCCCCCCTCCCTGCAATCTCTCTTTCAAATAAGTCAATATTTTTAAAAAATTTTTTAAAATTTTTTTAAAAGAATCATTAAATGATACTTGTTAGTCTGATGGGTTTTTTCCCCCTTTTGGATTTTTCATTGGTGACCACTAATTTCACAGTTCTAGAAAACTTTATTTTCAAAACAGAGACTTCTTGTTTATCAATCAACTGTTTATTCTAGGTGCTATTACAAGAGAGTAACCCTGTGGCTTGCCTGTGGTGGAATGATAAGGCCAAGGTGAGTGAAGCAGAAACTAGGGGAGATGAGCCAGACAAAAAAGCTGACATCTGTATTTTTTCCCCCTGAAAATAAAAATAATGTCTCTATTTCTTGCATATTTACAGAAGAGAAAATGATGGTATTTGCAACCACACAAATAATCTATACTTTTATTTATAAAGAAAAAATGTAACTCAAATATTTTTGGAAGTTAAAATTCTGGAATTATCTAAAATTTTAATTATTGGCTTCTCTTTGCAGCTAACATTTTGTTTTTAATCTCTCATATAAGTTTTAGAGAAGTGTTGAGAGAAATCTTTATCTCAGTTTATGAGATTAAATATTTTATATAATTGTGTAGAAGGCATGGAGAATGATCAGGTCAGTAGGAGTCAAGTCTGTAACAGTTCATATTTATCAAATATCTGAATTTTGAAAGCATTCATAACCTATGTTTGATGAACATTAAAAAAATTCTAATTTCCAGTGTATTCATTTTCATATACATTTTTTCAAACATTTTTAGGAATGGAAATTTAGTGCGTATTTCTAATTTTAAATATATTTCTCAAAAAGGAAAATCTTATATAAATTATACAGTATATATATCCTGCAAATATAAATACAACATAAATGAGATACATGGATTTTTAAATAATTTTCCTGGTATTTGATGGTGGGTGTAGGGTGGGAATGCTTATTTAAGCATATAAATTTGACCATTATAAAAATATTTAATTTCCTAGGATTCCTACACTTTGTCTTCAGAACAAGATAAAACTATTGTAACCACAAAAATCAAACTCTTCTCTTGAGCAGTTCTCTCAAGAGTAAACAACTCAATAAAAAGTAACTCCTTGCTTCTTTGCTTTTCTAACATCCCTGGAGAGGAAAACAGCAAAACAGAATACTTGTTCATTGATCTCCAGTTCAATTCCCAATCTCCCATCTCTGGACAAGTAATTAAAGATATGGTTTTAGCAGCTTGTGGTGTAAGTGGAATCACTATACCTGTGAGTCACTGTCAATTACATCCATTCCTAAGCTGAATGAAAAGAGATGAGGTCCTCTTATTTGGCATCACTTCCATTTTTGTCACTGAAACACAATGATTAATACTGCTATTTTAAAATACTTTGTGTTGGGCGCCTGGGTGGCTCAGTGGGTTAAAGCCTCTGCTTTCGGCTCAGGTCATGATCTCAGAGTCCTGGGATCGAGGCCCGCATCGGGCTCTCTGCTCAGCAGGGAGCCTGCTTCCTCCTCTCCCTGTCTCTCTGCCTGCCTCTCTGCCTACCTGTAATCTCTCTCTGTGTGTGAAATAAATAAATAAAATCTTTAAAAAATAAAAATAAAAAAAAATAAAATACTTTGTGTTGAATACTCTATTTGCACATTTCAAATAATAAATCCATCCAGAATTAATTTTTGCATTTTGATATATTGTATTTACAAGTAAATAGCTAGTTGAATTAACAACTTTATTAAATAATCCATTCTTTTACCTCTAAACTAGTAAATACTAAATTCTCAAGTATATGAAGGTCTATTTGTAGATTCTCTATTCTAGTATACTAAATCCAGTATCAGTTATCCTACCAATATCTACAATTTACTTTAGCATCTGATATTCTGGTATTTGATTAGGGTGCTACTTTCCCCCTACCACCACAATGTAAGCAAAGATAAACATACGTATCCTTCATATCTTGTTTAGTTTCTTGGATAGCATCACGTATTGTTAAACAGGAAATTAAATGGTAAGTTTCAAAGCCATCTTTAAACTTTTTCTGGTTCACAACTATATTTTTCTGTTATTTGAAAAACAGCATGAATTATTTCCCTCCCACCCCAAATACGATGACTATTTCACAAAAAAAAAAAAGATTTAACCTTTCATCTGTTCTTCCATCCTCTAAAAGAAATTGTTCAGTCCCTTCCTAGCTTTTTTTTTTCACCCTTTGAAATTTTAACAATGCTTTTAACAGTGTTTCTCAAGATTACAGTTTTGTAGAATTCATCCTTTGGTCTTAAGAAACTTAACACTTATGTTTATATATTTAAATGTAAGTTGAAATACATATATAGCAAGTTGTATTGTTCATGAGTACTTACTATTATTTTTATCTTTGCTTACATATGTCCTTTGTGCTGTTTCATTTTGATTGGACTTGACCACTTGCCTCAGATTATCAAAACACTCTTAATTCTTGTATAACTGCAATAAACTTTTTAAAGGCTATGTGAAGTAGATGATATCTTTTTTACTACTTTCTAGATTACAGGGTTATGGTTAAGAATACGACTTCCATCTGTTTTTCCTTTCAAGGTTCTTGTTGCCCCAATGTTTTAAAGACATCCTCTTTAACCATAGATTTCATATGTGACAGTAGTCCTTCAAACTCATTATAATGTTAAAAACATGGCCTCTGGGCGCCTGGGTGGCTCAGTGTGTTAAAGCCTCTGCATTCGGCTCAGGTCATGATCTCAGGGTCCTGGGATCGAGGCCCGCATCGGGCTCCCTGCTCGGCGGGGAGCCTGCTTCCCCCCCTCTCTCTGCCTGCCTCTCTGCCTCCTATGATCTCTCTCCCTCTGTCAAATAAATAAAATCTTTTAAAAAAAACAAAACAACAACAACAAAAACATGGCTTCTTACTCTGACACTCGATTGAGTTACTTGGTATGCCTGTGCTATAGATTCCCTTTCTTGAAATTCTGTTATTTCACTATTAATCTCTTACCTTTATTCTTTAAGTCTCACATATGCCCTCAAATTTCAATCTATTTTTCTCTGTTTTATGATATATGTCCTTCACGTCAACTTTGAGATCCAAATTGTCTCTCTTTCCTTCAATTTATTTGGAAATATGATTTTTAAATTAGATACAGAAAGCCTGTTTGTATTTGTGTGTTTATAGCTCCTTAAGTGATGTATTTAAGTGATGTTTTAATCAGTTCCTCCAATATAATTGTTTCATGAGTGTATGTGCTGAGTGTTCTGTCTNTTTATGCCCTCAAATTTCAATCTATTTTTCTCTGTTTTATGAAATATGTCCTTCACGTCAACTTTGAGATCCAAATTGTCTCTCTTTCCTTCAATTTATTTGGAAATATAATTTTTAAATTAGGTATTTGTGTGTTTATAGCTCCTTAAGTCATGTATTTAAGTGATGTTTTAATCAGTTCCTCCAATATAATTGTTTCATGAGTGTATGTGCTGAGTGTTCTGTCTTATCTTCATGCCTTTCCCTTATCAAAGTACCACATAGGGATTCCTTTTCTGGGACAGAGAGACACAGGTTGATTATTGCAATAGAAATCCTGTACATGATGAAAGGCAAAGCCATCTGGAATTTTTCTTCTTCTGGTGTAGAAGAGAGCTAACTAAGTTTTTAGAACAAGTGCTCAATTAACAGTGACTATGCTGGTTACGTGACAATTCTACAAGGATCCTTCTTCACTCTTCCATTGGGCTAGACTGTTTATCACTCACCATGCATAAACTGGAGAGGTTTCAAAATGCACCATAAGCTAAGTAGGCTGTCCCATTTTTGTGTTTAAAATTCCTTCCCTATTTCTTATTGATAAAGATTTATAAAAATTTCGTTCATTTTCTGGACTTTCCTCTGATTCCAGAGACTAACATTTGAAATTTAGCATAGTGAGGGAAAAAGTGGAATTTTGAGGTAAAATACTTGAAATTTTATTTTGCTTTGATCACTTACTAGCTGTGTTACCTTGGATATATTTCAATTCTCTTTCTGCAAAGTTTCTCTTTTGTAGACTCATCCAGCTCCTTAAACTTTTAAAACTTCTTGAATCTTTATGAGGATTAAATGATATATATTTTATATTCTATATGTTACTTATACTTGGAAGAAAATATTGTGTGTGTGTATATATATATATATATATATATACACACACATATATATACATGTATATACATATATATATATATATACTACCCAAAATGATCTACAGATTCAATACAATCTCTATTAAAAATCCCAATGTCACTTTTGCACAATTAGAAAGAAACCTCCATAGAACCAGATAGATCCTCAAAGGACTCTGAATAAGCAAAACAATCTTGAAAAACAACAAAAAGACAGACATATACAGGCGCCTGGGTGGCTCAGTGGGTTAAAGCCGCTGCCTTCGGCTCAGGTCATGATCCCCGGGTCGTGGGATCGAGGCCCGCATCGGGCTGTCTGCTCAGCGGGGAGCCTGCTTCCTCCTCTCTCCTCTCTCTCTGCCTGCCTTTCTGCCTACTTGTGATCTCTCTCTGTGTCAAATGAATAAATAAAATCTTTAAAATAAATAAATAAACAAACAAACAAACAAATAAATAAAAAGACAAACATATAACCAGTGGAATGGATTTGAGAGCTCAAAGAAAACATCCACACAAAAATGACCTGAGGAAAATATGATCCAAAGAACAAGACAAAAGCTCAGAAAACGAAATGAAACAAAGATAAGCAATAAGTCTGATAAAGATTTTATTTTATTTTTTTATTTATTTTTTTTTTTTTAAGATTTTATTTATTTGACAGACAGAGATCACAAGTAGGCAGAGAGANAAATAGTAATTGTAAAGGGGGCTCCTGGGTGGCTCAGTCAGTTAAGTGTCTGACTTCAGCTCAGGTAATGATATCAGGGCCCTGGGACTGAGCCCTGTGTTGTGCTCCCCACTGAGCAGGGAGTCTGCTTATCCCTCTCCCTTCCTCTCTACCCCTCCCCCTCCCTCTCTCTCAGATGAAAAAAAATTGTAAAGATGTTCATGGCACTGGAGAGAGGGTGGAAGAACTCAGTAAGACCTTCAAAAAAAGATAGACTATATTAAAAAGAACCATAGCTGAAGGATATAATAAATGAACTAAAAAAATACACAAGAGGGCATCAATAATAGATTACTGGATACAGAATGTATCAGTGATCTGGAAGACAGGGTAATGAAAAGCACTCAAGGTGAATAGCAAAAAAGAAAATAAAACATATAACATAAAGATGGGTTAAGGGATCTCTTAGACAAAATCAAGTGAACAAACATTAGCATTTTAGGGGCCCCAGAAAGAGAAGAGAGAAGGGGGCAGAAAACTTAAATAAATAATAGCTGAAAACTTCCACACCCTAGTGAAGGATATAGACTTCCAAGGAAGTACAGAGAATTCCAAACAAGATGAACCCAAGGAGGTTCATAAATTAAACATGATAATTAAAGTCTCAAAATTTAAGGATAAAAGGAATTTTAAAAGCAGCAAGAGAGAACCAAAAAGTTATATTAGGGAAACCCTATAAGGTAAACACTATAAGGCTATCAGCTGAATTTTCAGCAGAAACTTTATAGGCCAAAAGGGATATATGGATGTGTTCAAAGTGCTGAAAAGAATAAAAAACAAGGGGCACCTGTATGGCTCAGTGGGTTAAGCCTCTGCCTTCGGCTCAGGTCATGATCTCAGGNCCCTAGTGAAGGATATAGACTTCCAAGGTTTAGGAAGTACAGAGAATTCCAAACAAGAAGAACCCAAGGAGGTTCATAAATTAAACATAATAATTAAAGTCTCAAAATTTAAGGATAAAAGGAATTTTAAAAGCAGCAAGAGAGAACCAAAAAGCTATATTAAGGAAACCCTATAAGGTAAACACTATAAGGCTATCAGCTGAATTTTCAGCAGAAACTTTATAGGCCAAAAGGGATATATGGATGTGTTCAAAGTGCTGAAAAGAATAAAAAACAAGGGGCACCTGGATGGCTCAGTGGGTTAAGCCTCTGCCTTCGGCTCAGGTCATGATCTCAGGGTCCTGGGATCGAGCCCCACATCAGGCTCTCTGCTCAGCAGGGAGCCTGCTTCCTCTTCCCTCTGCCTGCCTCTCTACCTACTTGTGATCTCTCTGTCAAATAAATAAATAAAATCTTTAATAAAAAAGGAATAAAAACAAACTTACAATCAAGAATATTACATTCAGCAAAATTATTCAGAACAAAAGGATAGTTTCCCAGACAAATAAAAGTTAAACAAAAGACAAACAAAAGTCATTGCCACTAAACTCTCCTTATAAGAATTGTTATAGGGACTTCTTTAAGATAAAGAGGAAAGCGCTAATTTGATGTAAAAATATTATGAATAAAAAGATGCAAAATATGATGACAGATACATACAATGTGGAGAAGGATGTAAAAAAAAGTTTTTAAAGAATGTGTTCCAGTTTAAATGACCATCAACTTAATATAGACTGCTATATACTTAGAATTTATATATATATATACACACACACACATACACACACATACCTCATGTTAACCATAAACCCCAAAACTGTAATAGAAACACAAAAAATAAAAATAAAGTCATATATAATAGAAAAGTCATCAATCACAAAGAAAGAAAGTGGAAAAGAAAGGAACAGAGAACTATATAAACTAGAAAACAATTAACAAAATAGCAATAGGTACTGATTTATCCATAAATGCTTTAAATGTAAATGGTCTAAATGCTCCTACCAAAAGCCATTAAGTGGCAGAATGAATAAAAAGAAAAAAAGAGATCAATTTATATGCTGCAAAGAAGAGATTCACTTCAGATCTGAAAACAAATATAGACTAAAAGTAAAGAAATGAAAAATATATTCTATGCAAATATAATGTGAAAAAAAGAGCCAGGATAGGAATACTTAAACNTATATACACACACACACATACACACACATACCTCATGTTAACCATAAACCCCAAAACTGTAATAGAAACACAAAAAATAAAAATAAAGTCATATATAATAGAAAAGTCATCAATCACAAAGAAAGAAAGTGGAAAAGAAAGGAACAGAGAACTATATAAACTAGAAAACAATTAACAAAATAGCAATAGGTACTGATTTATCCATAAATGCTTTAAATGTAAATGGTCTAAATGCTCCTACCAAAAGCCATTAAGTGGCAGAATGAATAAAAAGAAAAAAAGAGATCAATTTATATGCTGCAAAGAAGAGATTCACTTCAGATCTGAAAACAAATATAGACTAAAAGTAAAGAAATGAAAAATATATTCTATGCAAATATAATGTGTAAAAAAGAGCCAGGATAGGAATACTTAAACAAAATAAACTTTAAAGATTTATTTATTATTAGAGAGAGAGAGGGAGAGACAGTGCACAAGCACACATGAGTTACGGGAGAAGCAAAGAGAAAGGGAGAAAAATCTCAAGCAGAAATCTCTGCTGAGCACAGAGCCCAATGCAAGGCTCAATTTCAAGATCCTGAGATCACAAGCTGAGCTGAAATCAAGAGTCAGAGACTTAACTGAGTGACTCAAATACCTCAAACAAAATAGACTTTAAAACAAAGACTGTAACAACATACAAAAAGCGCATTAAATAATGATAAAGGATCCAAACCCAGAAGAAGATAAAACAATTGTAAATATCTATGCACCCATCACTGGAACCTAAATGTATAACAGAATTGATGGTAATACAATAGAAGTAGGAGAAATAACACCCTATTTACATCAATGGCTGTATCATCCAGATAATCAGTAAGAATGTGGTGTCCTTGAATGACACATCAGAGCAGATGGCTGTAAGAGATATATATGAACATTCCAACCCAAAACAACACAGTACCCATTCTTTTCAAGTGCACATGGAACAATCTCCAGGATAGATCACATGATGGCCACAAGTCTCAATAAATTTAAGAAGATTAAAATCATACCTTGCATCTATTCTGATCACAATGATATGAAACTAAAAATCTCTCTCTTTCTCACACACACACACACACACACACACACACGCACACACACAACCTGTAAAAAACACAAACACATCGAGGCTAAACAACATGATACTAAACAACCAATGGGTCAATGAAGATATTAAAGCAGAAACTTTAAAAAATACATGAAGACAACTGAAAATGAAAACACAATGGTCCAAAATCTTTGAAACATAGCAAAAGCAATTCTAAGGCAGAAATAAGCACATAGAGCAATGGAACAAAAAGAAGGCCCAGAAATAAACCCATGCATATATAGTCAATTAATTTATGACCAAAGACGCAAGAATATACAATTGGAATCATCTCTTTAATAAAAGGTGTGGGAAAACTGGACAGCTATATGCAAAAGAATGAAACAGAACAACTTTCTTATATCATATACAAAAATGAACTCAAAATGGATTAATGACTTAAATGTGAGACCCGAAACCATAAACATCCTACAAGAGCACAGATAATAATTTCTCTGATATCAGTCATATTGTTCCAGATATGTCTCTTAAGGCAGGGGAAACAAAAGTAAAAATAAACTATTAGGACCAAAATAAAGGCCATTTGTTCAGAAAAGGAAACCATCAACAAAACAAAAAGGCAAACTACTAAATTGAAGATATTGCAAATGACACATCTGACAAGTGGGTAATATCCAAAATATTTATTTTTTAAAAGATTTTACTTATTTGACAGAAAGAGAGAGAGAAATTGATTACTAGTAGGCAGAGTGGCAGGCAGAGGGAGAGAGAGAAACAGGCTCCTCACTGAGCAGAGAACCTGATGTAGGGCTCAATCCCAGGACCCTGGGATCATCAACTGCAGGCAGACACTTAGCCGACTGAGCCACTCAGATGTCCCATTATCCAAAACATTTAAAAAATATATAAATTCAACACAAAACAAAATATTCTAAATAAAAATGGTCAAAGGACCTGAATATTTTTCCAAAGAAGACGTATGTTGACGAAGAGACACATCAAAAGATACTCAACATCACTAATCACAAAATGCAAATCAATCTACAGCGAGATATCACTTTATACCTCTCTGAATGGCTATAATAAAAAACAAAACAAAACAAAACAAAAAATAAGAGTTGGTGAGGATGTCGAGAAAAAGGAGTGCTTGTTTACTATTGGTGGAAATGTAAATTAGTGCAGCCACTGTGGAAAACAGTTGAATTTCCTCAAAAAAATAAAAACAGAAAAATCATATGATCTAATAGTTTTACTATTGAGTATTTACCCAAAAGAAAATGAAACTACCACTTCAAAAAATATATGCATCCCTATGTTTATTGCAGCATTATTTACAATAGCCAAGATATGGAAGCACCACAAGTGTCTATTCCTAAATAAATGGATAAAGCAGAAGTTGTATATATAAATACAATAGAATATTATTTCGCCATTAAAAAGCATGAGATCTTGCCATAGCGACAACATGAACAGATGTATAGGGTTTTAGGTTAAGGGAAATAAGTCAGTCAGAGAGACAAATACCATATGATTTCACTTTTATGTGGAATCTAAAAACAGAAGAAATGAAAAGCACAATCAGATCTATAAAAACAGAGAACTGATGGTTGCTAAAGGAAAGGGGCTTGTTGGGATGGGCCAAATGGGTAAAAGTCAATGGGAGGGTTCCAATTATGGAATAAGTCTCAGGAATAAATGAAATAAAAGGTACAGTATAGGGAATAGAGTCAATGGCACTGTAATAGCATTATATGGTGACAGATGGTAGGTATACTTTTGGTGAGTATGGCATAACGTGGGGTCAACCTATCACTATGTTGTATACCTGAGACTAATGTAACACTGTGTCAACTACACTAAAAAAAAAGTTGTATATAAATACAGTGGAATATTATTCAGCCTCTAAAGAAAAGAAATCCTGTAATATGTAACAATATAGATGAACCTGGAGGTCATTATGCTAAGTGAACTAAGTTAGTCACAGAAGGGCAAATACTGAATCATTTGACTTATATGAGCTATCTCAAATAGCCAACCTCATAGAAACAAAGAATGGAATAGTGGTGCTAAATATGTGAGAAGAATGAAATGGGGAATTGTTAACCAAAGGTATAAAGTTTTAATCATGCAAGATTTATATGTTCTAGAAATCTGAACAATATTGTCTAATTGTCAACAATACTATATTTACATTTAGAAATCTGTTAAAAGGATAGATATCATGTTGTGTTCTTATCACAAGAAAATAAAAATAATGGCTGGTGGGAATATCTTCATTTTATTCTACAAATTTTATTAATTTTCAGAAATATATTTGCATACCAAAATAGAAAGTTTTTTAATCCAGCCAGTATTTATTATTTCTAACAGAGATAAACACAAGATTCAATAGAATCATCAAATATCTTTATGAAACTAAGTGAAATTTTTATTAGAACCTTCCTTCTTTCCTATTTGCCTCTCAGCCTTCTTCTTTATATACCCAATGCTGACATAATTTCCATATTTTTCTTATGTAAACCTAAATATAACCAAAATAAGAGTGTTTCCATGAACAAGGTATGTTCTTTTGTGCCTTTATATATTGATAAAAATTTGTGGTGCCTGCATACAAAATATTTTCTTATTCTCTTCTCAAACTCTTTTTCCTAAGTTAAGACTCACAAGAAGGGCAGGGTGAAAAAATAAGATTTTCTGTGAATGTTCCTTGACCCAATTTTCTCTCCTCCTATGCAGTTATTCTTGTTGTTTTCTTTTTATTATGTTATGTTAATCATGATAAAATACATCATTAGTTTTTGATGCAGTGTTCCAAGATTCATTGCTTATGTACAACACCTAGTGCTCCATGCAATACATGCTTTCCTTAATACCCAATACCAGATGGTTTCTGTATTGCGTTTCTTTCACTGTATTTCATGATATTTCAAAATGAACACTATTTCCACTCAAACATCCTCTTCCGTGTTTGAATTTCTTGGGGACAGGAATCATTTTTTATTTCCTTTACCTAGAGCCTAAACATAGATTAGGTACTCAGTAATAATTTGCTGAATTGATAGTGGAGTAATGAATGCATGCATTTGTTCAGTACTTTTAATATTATGAAGCATGCTCACATATTCCTTCCATGAAAGAAATCTCCCATGGGAGTTCCCTGCTTTATGCAAATACAGCAGAGTCCTCCAAAATTCAATCCTTAGTTTTATAAAAAGGGCAAACTAAAGAAAGAGAAGTCATCTCTAAAGTTAGTAATAACAAATGTAAGATTGAAAACTGGAATCTTGAAGTATGCAGTCAAGAAGCTTATAATTTCCAGAAAATTTACTTATAGATTTTCAAATTGTACTTGGTAGATATAGAGGCAAATTATTTTCTCCATATGTTTTTTTGACCACCCTGTCCCAGTCTATTCTCCTTAAAATAAGGTGGGAAAACCTCAGCGAACTGGTCAGAAGTTTCCTACCATTGCACTTCTCCCCCAATTAATCAAAAACTACAAGAATTCATCCTCAACACCTCTCTGGTAAGGGCTGTAGATCTGGAGGTGGGGTGATGAGGGTAGTGGGAGTGTAATCTGTGGCCAAATAACCTTGGGAAAATATGAGTTAATCATTTTTCTTTAAAAACAAAAACAAAAACAGAACTCTAGAACTTTTGAGGCACCTGGGTGGCTCAGTCAGTTAAGTGTCCAACTCTTCATTGCAGCTCAGATGATCATCTCTGGGTAGTGAGAACAAGCCCCTACTTGGGCTCTGTGCTGTGTGTGTGCAGTCTTCTTGTCCCTCTCCCTTTGCTCCTCCTCCTGCTTGTGCATGCTCTCTCTCTCTCCCTCTCTCGCTCTCTCAAACAAATGAATAAAATCTTTAAAAAATAAAAATAAACCGTAGAACTTTGGTGACCCTCCTATCAAAAAGTATCTAGTGTATGATTAACAAATATTAATGCTTATCGTTAATCTTTAGAAGGGCGTTACAGAATGCAGAGTTCTACAATACATTCTACTATAATTTGCTAATTTCTGAATATCACTTCTGTGTGTGTATATCATTCCATAAAGACCTCAGTATACAAGTTACCTCTTGTGATCATGCCCTCTCCTTTAACTTCAAAAGTTTTTAATTTACACATCTGCAAAATGAGACTTAGACTGTAAGTGCTTTAAGGTATCTTCTAGATTTAGAATATGATTTTATAATACTAAATCAAATATTTTATCTTGTTGATAAAACCTGAGTGCAGCAAATAGCCTTAATTCATAATTCAGATCTTTTTGATTATTTTTAAATGAAAACATGCACTGACCTAACAAGAAATGAAAACCATTTATCACTACGATTTATGTGCACATTTCACTTTACTGAATTGGATTTATGCCAACTTGAATTGCAAGGTCTGTGGAATGACTTAACCACATCCATCTTTAGTTTGCAGATTTAGCTCTCATGACTGTGAAACTTCTTTCAGTTGTCATGTGTAGTCTCCTGACTTGAATAACAGGCTCAGATGTTCCTGCTGTAGCATATGCCATACATTGCTTTTTCATTATGGAATTATTAGAAATAATGAAGCTATGATCATTCTAATATATTCCCACTGCATTTGTGCATGTAATGCTGCTAGGTATATGTCTAGGAATGAAAGTACTGGTTCAAAGATATGCATATATTCAGCTGAAGCAGACAGTCCCAAAACAGTGATTGAATCAGTACAATATGAGTGGGGGAATCAGGCTTATTCTTATTTCTCCATATGAAAATCCAGATTACCCAGTAATATTTATTGAAAATGTTGTTTCCAGTATCACACTTAAAACAAATTGAGTGCCCATATGTGTGACACCTAGTTTTTGTATTCTATTCTGTTCCAATTTTCTTTTAATATTGCATTTGAAAAATCAAATGGATTTTCTTGAATTTAAAACAACTGACATGATCCTAATTATTTTAAAAATACATTTAGCAAAAAATAAATCAAAAATTATCTTGTATGGAAAGACATATGTAGAGTTCCAGAAGGTCTTCAAGATCCTGTATGGCATTAATTGGAATATACTGATACATAGGAATGCACCAAAATCTAATGTTCTTGGAATATAATCCAATGATCATGACTTTACATCACAAATTCTGCCAGAAAATTACTGATTTTTCAGGGTTCTGAGTTACATATAAGAGATACATGAAAGTAGGAGTATTTTAGAATAATCTTTGAAACCACCATTAAAAGTTCTCTTTATCCCAGGCAAAATAGAGCTGTCCTTTTTGAACAAGCTTATCACTTTTAATGACATGAACTCAGACCTACGTGTGTGTGTGTGTGTGTGTGTATCCTCAGGCGAGCACATGAAGATGTCCATCTACTTTTATGATGAGCATATTTGTTAAATTGAGATTCTAGGGCCACTGGTGATTTGTTAACTGTTTGTCCCTAAGGAATATTTTTTAAAGATTCTATTTATTTTGAGACAGAAAGTGAGAGAGGGGGAGAGCACAGAAGAGAAGCAGACTCCCTGCTAAGAAGAGAGCCTGATGCAGGGCTTGATCCCAGGACCCTAAGGTCATGACCTGAGATGCCCAACTCACTGAACCACCCAGGCTCCCTGATAAGGCATCTTATGATAAAACATATTGGTTTATTACAGGACATGTAACATCAGATTTGAGGAGAGCGTTATTGAGAATCACAACGGTTAAGAGATAATATTTCTATCAAAATTAAAGCATCCACTTAAAAATTGAGGTAACTGAGGTATACATCGTAACTGACAAATATGAGGCAAGTCAAAACTCTTCCTAAATCATCAGTTATTTCACCAATTGTGACTTTGATGACCCAGAGCAGATATGAAATAAATAGTTCACAAGAGCTTCAAGTATTCTTCACTTGAGGACTCAATATATTTGGATTGACTTTTTCAAGTAAGAAAATAGGTTAACATTTTAAAACTAACTCAATGAGCGATTATTTTAACATTATTGTGTTTCTAAATTGCTTATCTATTTGTAATATACTTAAGCAATTATTGTCCAGCTTCTAGTAACTCAATTTAGGAATGTGCTTATCTCCACAAGGTGATCTTATCCTGAAAGTATGTGAAAATGCCAAATTTCTCAAAAGGAAATAAAAATACCACAACATATTATTTCTCTTATTAACTGGAATTAGTTTTCCCATGATTTTAATTTTCATTAGTCAATTGTAAGCTAAGTTATGTTAGGGATCCAATAGAAGTTTCATTGAACTCTGAAAAACTAAACATGAAACAAGATTAATTCCTGACTGTGAAAATAATTACACTGTCTCTAACGTGTGTATTTGTAATTAATCTTTTTACCAGCTAACAGTAAAATATGTCTTAAAGACATACCCAAATTAACATTATTTGAATCCTCTTCCATTTCCTTGTGCTAATATATAACTGTTTTACAATCCTGTTTCTCAAATGTTTTCAGGAAATTGATATTGCATAAATGCAAACATTTAAATATTATGTTAGAAACATTTATTATTACATTTTATATAAATAGAATTTTGTAACTCCTGATATGGGGCACCAAAAAAATTGAGTCCTTATGGGAAACATACATATACATGTGTATAAATAAAATCTTAATGACTCGAATACATTTTAAAATTTAATAAGAGAGCTCACTTAAAAGAAGCCCTATAGGAATTATTTTAATCACAATAAAACCATTTATTTAGGCTGATCCTAGTACTAGTATTTTGTTTTGAGAGACAGGTTATATATAATTGTTTTTTTTTTTATACTTGTTCTGTGGCTTGAATCATATCTACTCCCCCACCTCCCCAAAATATATTCTAATCCTATCCCCAGGACCTATGAATGTGACTTAATTTGAAAATCAGATGTAATCAAGTAAAGATGAGGTCCTATGTGACTATGGTGGACCCTAATCTAATGACTAACATCTTTGTAGTAAGAAAGCAATTTGGACACCATGGGAGGAAAACTGTATAATAATAAAGGCAGAGATAGGGTGATGTGACTGTAGACCAAAGAACACCAAGGATGGCTGATAATCCCCAAAAGCTAGAAAGGAGGGAACCTACCCTAGAATCTTCAGAGAGAACATGAACTTACTCACCTCTTGATTTTGGCTTCTGGATTTCATAAGTGTGAGAAAATTTATCTCATTTTAAACTATCCAGTTTGTGATAAATTTTTATGGAAGCTCAAAGAAACCAATACAACTTGCTAGGAATTTGCTCACACAGTTACATGTTAAAAGGATAATTTTCTCTTACACTCCAGGGCCTGTGTTAAGTGCTTTTTATTTCAATCTTTCATACTCAGACTATAACTAATACAATGGGGAGAATATTAGTATCCTCAATTTGTACACAACTTAAATCACAGAGAAGTCACTTATTAGACAAGTTCAATGTAGGTCTATGTAACTTCAAGATGTACTACTGCTAAGAATTTGCCATACCTAGGGGAATCCATATTGTTAATTTTTAATGCATTTCATCTTCAATTTTGAAAAATAGTGGTGATGTAGCTTTTGTTGTATATATTGTTTTAATATGTGAAATCCAACTATAGTGATTCTAGGATATAGAAGTCACATACCATAATATTTTTTTTGGTTTAAACATACAATGATTTTTAGTAAATTCAGAATTGGGCAATCATTATAATCTAATTTTAGAACACTTTTTCACCCTGAGATGATCCTTATGCTCATTTCCAGTCAATATCCTTTCCCATTCATGGCCCAGGAATTTCTCATCACTTTCTCTTTCAGTAGATTTGTCTTTCCTGGACATTTCATATAAATGGAATTACATTATATGTGGTCTTTTACACCTAACTTCTTTCACTTAATGTTTTTTGAGGTTCATCATCTAAGTTGTTGCAAGCATCAGTACTTTGCATTTTTATTGTTCAATGATCTTCCACTGTATGGATATACCACAGTATATTTATCCATTCTCCAGGTGATGGATATTCAGGTTATTTCTACATTTTTGATTAAACATTCACATGTGAGTATTCATGGGGACACATGTTTTCATTTCTCTTCCTGAGAGTAAGTTCATGTTTAAGACTTTTAGAATGCCAAGCTATGTTTCACATCAGCTGAACCATTTTACATCCCAATCAGCTATGTATGAGGATTCATTTCTCTCCATCCCTGCCCACACTTTATTATGTGTGCTTTTTATTACAGTCATTCTAGTAACTGTGAAGTGTTATCTAATTATGGCTTTAAAATGCATTTCCCTAATGACAGGTGAGTTTGAGTATCTTTTCATAGGCTTATTGGTCATTCCTATATCTTCTTTGGTAAAATGTCTATTCATATCTTTTGATCACTTTTTACTTGGATTACTTCTCTTTTTATTTTTGAATTATAATGCTCTTTTCTATATTCTGGATGCAAGCCCATTATCAGATATGTGATTTGCAAATATTTTCCTACTCTGTGGTCTCCCTTTCTATATTATTAGTGTCTTAAGCACAAAATTGTTAAATTTGATCATCTAATATTTCAAATAGTACTGTTTTGTAACTCCTTTGCACATTTTAATCACTTGAAATTTTAATAAAGAAAAATCACATTTTCCACCTCTTTTTACTTAAGATATCAGTCACTCTGAAATGCTGTCAGTTTGAGAATCAGTACTCTATGTGGAAAAATTATTGCATGCAGAGTACATTCCAGAGTTCTCTTTTGGGGTGCAGAACTCAGATAATTTCTCCTATAAAATGCAATAAGAGATGGAGACTAATTTGTACCTTTCAAGGAATTTTCTAAGGTCAAGCTCATACTAGGAAAGAAGACTATTCTGAAGGGTTGTTGTGTTGTGGATTAGGATTTTCACATGTTTATATAATATATATAATCTGGGGTATATTATAACATTTATAAGCATCAGGAGATAAGCAAAGTGGAAGTGAGAGGAGTTTCTGAGAGAATGCAAAAAAAGAGTTTCTCTTATTGATACAAGAGGGACTTATGGGGCTACATTCTCAAGGGGCCTGTGTTTTAGTGGGTTTTCTTCGAGGAACCCTATAAATTTTGAGTTCTCACTGTGAGGATTCAAGAAATATCCCCTCTTGACTCTGACAGGAAGGGCGGGACAATTTATGAACCACAGCAGGGCAAAGGACCGCTCTCCAGGGAAAAGTATTTTGACAAAACAATTATGAAACCTTATTCCTGCTGGGAAAGAGATGATTTCCAGTTTAATTCTCTCCAGTATGGACTCCCCAAAAGGGTAAAAAAATAACAGTCAATAGGAGACAAGGCTTCAAGGAAATAGAATGGGAGCTTTGCAGACAGAGAAAAAAGCAGGGGACAAATTATATCACTGGAGAAATGCTTATGAAAGTCTTAGCGCTGAAACACACCCCCACTAAAACACTGAATCTCAGATTTTAGAACACCCCCTTTCTTGTCATTTTATTACCACATAAATAGAATTCCAGTATAATTATAGTGAATTTAGATGAAAGAGATGTATAATACAGACTCTCTGTGAAGATAAATATGTATATCTTCCAAAAATCAAGATAGGACATAGAAACACCAAAAGAATTTGAAGCCTCTGGTACATAAAGCTACAAAAAACATAAAACATAACTAAACTCCTACCCAGATTAACTTAAATCCTCATACTAAAGGCATTTTTATCTCATTTTCTGTTCCCCTACTTCTCAGAGAGTATGTTCATCTTTCAAAAAAGTGAAAACGTGATAAAAGGCAAGAATAAGTGCAACCTAAAGAAACAAAGCAATCATGAGAACCAGCCCGAGATATGACATTGATGTGAGAATTATCAGACAGGAAATTTAAGGTAACAATGATTAACATCATAAAGACTCTAATGGAAAAATGGGTGATGGGTATTAAGGAGGGAACTTGTGATGAGCACTGGGTGTTATATGTAAGTGGTAAATCACTAAATTCTACTCCTGAAATCAATATTACACTATGTTAACTAACTAGAATTTAAAAACTTGAAACAAAAAAAAATTAGATAACATGAAAGACTACAGCAATAATATAAGCAGAGAGATGGAAACTAAGAAATAGTAAAGAAATGTTAGAAATAAAAGACAGGGCGCCTGGGTGGCTCAGTGGGTTAAAGCCGCTGCCTTCGGCTCAGGTCATGATCCCAGGGTCCTGGGATCGAGGCCCGCATCGGGCTCTCTGCTCATCAGGGAGCCTGCTTCCTCCTCTCTCCTCTCTCTCTGCCTGCCTCTCTGCCTACTTGTAGTCTCTCTCTCTGTGTCAAATGAATAAATAAAAAAAATTAAAAAAAAAAGAAATAAAAGACAATAGGGACACCTAGGTGTCTCAGTTTATTAAGCATCTGACCCTTGATTTCAGCTCAAGTCATGATCTTAGTGTTGTGAGACTGAGCCCTGCATCAGGCTCCATGCTGGGTGTGGAGCCTGCTGAAAATTCGATCTTTCCCTATCCTTCCCCCTTTATCCCTCTTCTCTTCTCTCTCCCTAAAAAAAAAAAATAATAAAATTAAAATTAAAGAAATACAAAACAATACTACAAATAAAGAATTCCTTTCTAGGGCTCATCAGTAGACTCACAGAGCTAAGAGAATCTGTGAAATTGAAAATAGACCAGTAGAGGGCACCTGAGTGGCTCAGTCAGTTAAGCCACTGACTTTGACTCAGGTCAGGACAGAGTGCGGCATCAGGCTCCTTGTTCAGTGGGGAGCCTGTTTCTCTTTCTGCCTGCTGCTCTCCCTGCTTGTGCTCTCTCTCCCCCTCTCTCTCTGACAAATAAATGAATTAAAAAATCTTAAAAAGAAAATAAGACCAGTAGAAATTCCCTACAGTGAAAATAAAGAGAAAAAAAAAATTAAAAACAGAGAATAAACCATTGGAGAACTATGGAACAATAACAAAAACTTTAACATACAAATAATTGGAATGCTAGTAGAAGAAAAAAAAAAGAAAGATTAGAATATTTAAGTTAGTAATGGTAGAGATCTTTCCAGTATTATTGACAGACACCAAACTACATCAACGGAAGCTTAGACAACACCAACCAGGATAAATGTGTGTGTGTGCGCGCACACACACACACCCCAAGGCATAACACATTCACAAAAAGAAAGTATTGAAAGAAGCTAGATAAAAAAACAAAACAAACAAAAAAACATCCTATTTATAGAAGAATAAGCATTAAAATCACAGTGGACTGCTCATCATAAACAGGGCAAATAATAAGAAAATAGAGTGAAATATTTAAAGTGTTAAAGGAAATAGAAGGGTATAAGTCTATAAATTAGTGAAATTATCCTCTACAAGCAAATGAGAAATAAAGATCCTTTCAGACAAAAGCTGGGGAATTTTATTGCTAGCAGACTTGTCCTGTTATAAATGTTTAAAATAAGTTCTTTGGGGAGGTAGAAAATGATATAGGTTGGGAACTTTAACTTGCATAAAGATGAAAAACACCAGGGGACAAATAAATAAAAGTAAAATATGTATTTTTATTATAATTTACCTAAAAGATAAGTCTGTAATTCAATAGTAGTGACCACATATTTGGTGATTATAGCATACAGACAAATGAATTAAGTGACAGTAATGTCATAAGGGACAATAGGAAAGAACTGGGACTACTCTATTAAAAGGTACCTGAACTACCTATGAAGTGGTACAAGGTTATGTGAAAGTGGATTTAGATTATTTGAAAATGTATACTGTCAATTCCAAGACAAGAAGTAAACATTTTAAAAGATATAAAATTGATATGTTAAGAGTAAAATAAATTGACATAAAATGTTTAGTTAAAGCCAAAGGAGAAAAGGAGGGAAAATAAGAACAATGAATAGAAAATGGTTACAAACATGGTAATCCAAAAATATCAATAGTCACTTAAACTGGGAATGTCTAAAAACCCCTATTAAAAGATAGAAATTATCGGGCGCCTGGGTGGCTCAGTGGGTTAAAGCCTCTGCTTTCGGCTCAGGTCATGATCTCAGCGTCCTGGGATCGAGGCCGCATTGGGCTCTCTGCTCAGCAGGGAGCCTGCTTCCTCCTCTCCCTGTGTCTCTGCCTGCCTCTCTGCCTACTTGTAATCTCTCTCTCCGTGTCAAATAAAATAAATAAAATCTTTAAAAAAAAAGATAGAAATTATCAGAATGGATTACCTAAAAATAAGAAGCAACTATATATTGCTTACTAGAAATCCATGTTAAATATAAAGACATAAGTAGGTTGAAGGTAAAAGGATAAAGAAATATGTACAATGACAACACTAGTAAAAAGAAAGCTGAATTATCTATACCAATTTCATATAAATTAGACACGAAAACAAGGAAGATTACCAGAAATAAAGTGGGATCATTATATGGTACAAAGTTGTCAATTCTCCAAGCAAACAAAACAATCTTCTGTATGTACAATGACAACACTAGTAAAAAGAAAGCTGAATTATCTATACCAATTTCATATAAATTAGACATGAAAACAAGGAAGATTACCAGAAATAAAGTGGGATCATTATATGGTACAAAGTTGTCAATTTTCCAAGCAAACAAAACAATCTTCTATATATTTACTTCACAAAAATGAAATACATGAGACAAAACCTGATAGAACTTCAAGAACAACTAAGTTATTGATGGATAAGCAGGCACAAAATTAGTAAGGATATAGGTCACTTTAACAACACTCTCACAGATCATTGATCTAAAATACACATATAGAAAACTCTATTCAACAAAAGAATAGTCTTCTCAAGTGCACATGAAACCTATCAAGACTATCTACTTACCATAAAAGACCTGTAATAAATTTAAAAGAATAGTTCTCCACATAATATGCTTTCAAACCACAAAGGGATTAAAGAGTCAATAGCAGAAAGATAACTGGAAAGTCCCCAAATTATTTACAAATTATGCAACACACTTCTCAATAACATGCATCAAAGATGATGCCTCAAGATAAGGTAAATAAAAATAAAACAAAATTTGTGCGGTGCATCAAAATATGCACTGAGAAGGAAATTTATAGCATTAAATGCATATATGAGAAAAGAAGGCCTGAAATAATTAAAGTTCCATCTAAAAATCCAGAAGAACAAGAGAAAATTAAGCCTAAAGCAAACAAACAAAAGAATGAAAGAAAATAATATATTACAGCAGAAATCATAACACTGGAGATAGGAAAGCTATAGATAAAATTAAAGCAATCCAGAGCTGGTTCTTTAGGGGAAAAGAAAAACAAACAAAACAAAACAAAACAAAAACCAAAAACTACCTCTACCCAGGTGATGACAACAATGACAATGAAGAAGAGAGGAGGCATAAATTACTAATATCAGAAATGAAATTAGGTCATTGCAACTGATTCCATGAAAATTAGAAGGACGATAAGGTTATTTTATGAACAATTTTGTGCTGACCTCTGATAAATTAAAGGAAATAAACCAATTCCTTAAAAGGACAAAACTGTCAAAAACTCACAAAAGGAAAACAGATAACTTGAAATTCCTTGTATTTATCAATTAAATTGAATTGATAGTTAAAAATATTCCAAAAAAAAAAAATTCCAGGTCCAGATGATTTCATTGGTGAATTATAACATATAAGGACAAATTTCTACAGTATCACCCAAAAATAGAAGCAGAAGGAACACTTAACTCATTTCATGCAGCCAGCACTACCTTGTGGTCAAAATCAATGAAGACATTTAAAAAAAAGTTACAGACCAAAATCTCCTATGAATAAAAGCAGCAATAGTCCTTAACAAAATATTATCAAAATAAACCCAACAACATATAAAAAGGATTGTACCTTTTAACCAAGTTCATTCCATGAAAGATTATTTTAACCTTTGTATATCAATGTATTCATCAGATTAACAAACTGAGTAAGAAGAAAAATATAATTACATCAACACAATGTAGAGACTTGTAAATTATCATTCTACTTGAGTTCCTAATGTTGTTTGCCATCGTGCATAGATTAACAGCCTTGAGAACACTACATATAAGTATACAATAATTGAATGACTCAGTAAATTGGTGGCTGATGGTGGAAGCCAATTTTCTTACTGTTTTAGAAATGTTAAGACAAGTAGGAAGAGAAGACTAGAATGATCCATGTGGTAATGGATTAGAACTGAAGACATCAACATAAACTTACGTTAACCTTAATACAGACTTATATATAGAAATGTTTATAGGCAATTATATATTTTTTAAATATACATATTCAATATATTTATGTATAAGTATATAATTATATTCATATAATTATTCTTTTATTATTCTTTTATTTGTTGAGGTGGCTTAGACACAATACCCCAATAGCAATAAGCATGCTTAGGTACTAAGGTCTTGGTTTCTAATATCACTTTCTAATAGAATAAATCAGAGCTCCTGGTGAAATAGATGATTTTAGGGTTGGGGCAGGTAATATACAAGATAATCCTGGAATACCTTGTAGTATAGAAAGTAAGGAAGTACTAACATAAAAACTCAATTAAAGACATCTACCAGGGGAGACAGGAGCCAAATGAGAGAGTTCATGGCTAAAGCTGAAAGAATATGAGCAACAAAACATAGCAGTATATAGTAGTAGTATTGGATTGTGGCACAAAGAATAAAATGAATATCCATGCTATAAATAAATGACTGACCACATAAACAAATGGGTAGATAAATCTTCCATGTAAAAGAATTTTAAGTAACTTATATAGCACTTCTTTTTTAAAGAGGTGAAGCATATATGTTCCCACTTCTTAAGCGTATAATAATTTTAGAGTACAGTATGTAAAGGAAGGAAAAAAGAGTAAATTTGCAGTGAGTAAAACTGACAAGCACTATCTCAAGGTCAACATCAACAATGATAAGTCATATTGATTAGTAAATATCCTTAATATAATGTGATAAAAATATCACTTTCTCTTTCTGGTCTTCTTCCCCAAAGCACTGTACCCCAATCTAATCATGAGAAAAACATCAGAAAAATAACAGATTAGGAACATTCTACAAAATATCTGGCCAGTCCTCCTCAAAACTGCCAAGGTCATCAAAAACAAGGCTATCTTGGGGCACCTGGGCGGCTTAGTCAGTTGGGTGACTGACCCTTGGTTTTGGCTGGGGTTGTGATCCCAGGGTCATCAATCTGATCTCTGTACTCAGCATGGACTCTGCTTGTCCCTATTCCTCTGTTCTTCCCCTCACTTGCACACTCTCTTTATCTGAAATAAATATGTAAATAAAATCTTTAAAACAAAACAAAAAAGAAAAACAAAAATAAGGAAAGCCCAAGAAACTGTCAAAAAAGAGGAGCCTAAAGAGACATGACAACTAAATACAATGTGGTAAACTGATTGGGGATAATGACAGAGAAAAGGAATATTAGGAGAAAACTGAGGGAATCTGAATTACATATTCTTTTTTTTTTTTAAAGATTTATTTATTTATTTATTTGACACAGAGAGAGAGATTACAAGTAGGCAGAGAGGCAGGCAGAGAGACAGGGAGAGGAGGAAGCAGGCTCCCTGCTGAGCAGAGAGCCCGATGCGGGCCTCGATCCCAGGATGCTGAGATCATGACCTGAGCCGAAAGCAGAGGCATTAACCCACTGAGCCACCCAGGCGCCCTGAATTACATATTCAACAATAGATTAAAAAGGTATCATTCACCATGATCAACTAGTATTTATTCAAGTGCTGTAATGGTGTTTCGGTATTAGAAAACCAGTGTGATATACACATTAATAAGAGGAAGGATAAAAGCCATGATTACCTCAGTAGATGCAGAAAAAGCATTTGACAAAATGCAAAATCCATTCACGATAAAAAAAAACCTCAACGAAATAGGTTTAGAGGAAATGTACCTCAACATAATAAAGGCCACGTATTAAAAACAGCTAACATTATATTCAATAGTGAAAAAGACAACTTTTTCTCTAAAATCAGGAGGAAAACAAGGATGTCCACTAATACCGTTTTCATTCAACATAGTAAGGAAATTCTTAGTAAAATAATAAGCCAAGAAAAAGAAATAAAAGGCATCCAAATTGGTAAGGAAAAAGTAAAACTGTCACTATTTGCAGATGACATGATACTCTATATAGAAAATCCTGAAGAGAAATGATAGGGAGAATAGGAGGATCCTAAGCTTACCTGGTCTCAATGGATACACCTAGAAAACAGTTACATCAGTGCAACCCAGAAATCAAACTGAAGACAGACAGAACAAAACTCCACAGTTAATCACAACAACATTGAAACATTGTCAAGGGAAGAGCTCTAGCTGGGAATGATATTAAGCTGTGAGACGAACTACAAATGGGAGGGACACTACAGCAATGGGGAAGGGAGAGGAACCAGCACCACACCAGGCATCCCAGACACGGGGGACCTGCGTGGGTAGATGCTTACCTATAACATTAGGCTTTGAAAACCAGAGGGGCTTCACTTACAGAGTGTTTATAATCAGTGGAATTTCACGCTGGGAAATTTAGAAATCAGCAGGCTGCACTCTGGGAGAGTTGGAGGGTCACAAGAAATAGTCCTTGCCCTTAGATAGACAGCATAACAAACAACCTCACAGAGGCACAGCACAGAAGTAGCAGTTTGAGAAGCATCTTATGTATACTGGAAAGATATTTATTTACTAATTTCAGAAGGTGTGCTGGAGGGGCAAGGATCATTAAGAGACTTTTCCTTGAACAGAAAACCCTAAGGACTCCACCAAAAACCTACTAGAACTGATAAATGAATTCAGTAAAGTCACAGGGTGTAAAATTAATATCCAGAAATCGGTTGCATTTCTATACACTAATAACAAAATAGAGAAGTTAAGAAAGCAAAAATAATTGCAACAGAAAAAATAAAATACCTAAGAATAAAGTGAGAGGTTAAAGACATACCCTGAAAACTCTAAGACATTGTTGAAATAAATTGAGGATAACACAAAGAAATGGAAAGATATTCCATGTTCATGGATTAGAAAAATTAATATTGCTAAAGTGTCCATACAAACCAAAGCAATCTACAGATTCAATGCAATCCCTGTCAAAACACTAATATCATTTTTAATAGAACTAGAGAAATACTTCTAAAAATTAGTATGAAAGCAGAAAAGACCATGAACAGTCAAAACAATCTTGAGAAGGAACAAAGCTGGAGGCATCACAATCCCAGATTTCATAATACACTACAAATCTGTAGTATCCAAAAGAGTATGGTACTGGCACAAAATAGACACATAGACCAAAGGAAGAAAATAGAGAGCCCAGCAATAAACATACACTTAAATATGGTCAATCAATCTACAACAACAAAAACAACAACAACAACAAGAATATGCAATGGTGAAAGGACAGGCTTTTCAAAAAATGGCGTAGGGAAAACTGGACAGCTACATGCAAAAGAATGAAACTGGACTACTTTCTTACAGAACACGCAAAATGAACTCAAAATGGATTAAAGACCTAAATATGAGACCTGAGACCATAAAACTCCTAGAAGAAAATATAAGCAGTAATCTATAGGACATAACAGTAAGATATTTATGGATTTGTTTCTTAAGGCAAGGAAAACAAAAGCAAAAATAAACTACTGGAACTATAAAAAAAAAGTTTTTGCACAGCAAAGGTAACCATCAGGAAAACAAAAAGGTGACCCAGTGAATGGGAAAAGATATTTGCAAATGATACAACTAATAAGAGTTAATATTCAAAACATACAAAGAAACAAATGGTGTTGGGAAAACTGGACAGCCACATGCATAAAAATGAAACTGGATCATTTCCTTACACCACACATAAAAATAGACTCAAAATGGATGAAAAACCTCAATGTGAGACAGGAATCCATCAAAATCCTTGAGGAGAACACAGGCAGCAAGCTCTTCGAACTCAGCCGCAGCAACTTCTTCCTAGGAACATCACCAAAGGTGAGAGAAGCAAGAGCAAAAATGAACTATTTGGGCTTCATCAAGATTAAAAGCTTTTGCACAGCAAAGGAAACAGTCAACGAAACCAAAAGACAACTGACAGAATGGCAGAAGATATTTTCAAATGGCATATCAGATAAAGGGCTAGTATCCAAAATCTATAAAGAATTTATCAAACTCAAAACCCATAGAACAAATAACCCAGTCAAGAAATGGGCAGAAAACATGAACAGACATTTCTCCAAAGAAGACGTCCAAATGGCCTACAGACACATGAGAAAGTGCTCAGCATCACTTGGCATCAGGGAAATACAAATCAAACAAAAACCTCACACCAGTCAGAATGGCTAAAATCAACAAGTCAGGAAATGACAGATTTTGGCGAGGATGCGGAGAAAGGGGAACCCTCCTACACTGTTTTTGGGAATGCAAGCTGGTGCAGCCACTCTGGAAAACAGTATGGAGGTTCCTCAAAAAGTAGAAAATAGAGCTACCCTACTCAATTGCATTACTGGGTATTTGCCCTAAAGATACAAAGGTAGTGATCCTCAGGGGCACATGCACCTGAATGTTTATAGCAGCAATGTCCACAATAGCCGAACTATGGAAAGAGCCTAGATGTCCATCAACAGATGAATGGATAAAGATGTGGTATATATATATAATGGAATACTATGCATCCATCAAAAGAAACGCAATCTTGCCATTTGCAATGACGTGGTTGGAACTAGGAGGTATTATGCTAAGCAAAATAAGTCAATCAGAGAAAGACAATTATCATATGATCTCTCTGATGTGAGGAACTTGAGGGGCAGGGCAGAGGGTCATGGGGGGTAGGGAGGGAAAAATAATGAAACAAGATGGGGTAGGGAAGGAGACAAACTATAAGAGACTCTTAATCTCGTGAAACAAACTGAGGATTACTGGGGAGTGGGAGGGTATGGATAGGGTGGATGGGTTGTGGACATTGGGGAGGTTTTGTGCTATGGTGAGTACTGTGAAAGTTGTAAGCCTGATGATTCACAGACCTGTATCCCTGGGGCAAATAATAAAAAAAATTTTTTTTTTTAATTTTAAAAAGTAGCTACCATAAATATTTGTTGTCATGACCTCAACTCTGTATACATACAAACATCTGTATACATACAAATATATGCAGATCCTCATCTTCCATTTTGCTATTATATTTGGCTCATTTTCTTAGCATCTTAAGAGTGTTACATATTTAATCACTCTTTTTTTAAAAATGTATTTATTTGAGACAGAGACAGTGAAAACACATGAATGGGGTGGGGGTGGGGAAGGGCAGACAGAGGGAAAAACAGACTCCCTGAATCCAGGCTTGATCCCAAGACCCTGGGATCATGACCTGAGCTGAAGGCAGACATTTAACGACTGAGCTACCCAGGCACATCTATTTAATCAATTTTAACAAGTATTTTTTTTTTGTCATAGTGGTATACTATTTTTCTTTTAATTTTCCTTGAATATTACTCATTTTGTTTTTCCTTAGCCTTATTCTAAGTAATAATATCCTTGAAATATTATGATACATTAATGATAATTTTTCTATTTTATACTACACTAAAAAGAATATTAAATGTTTTAAAAGTTTATTCAGTTTTTATGCCTATAATCATTTTCCTTTTTCTACCTGATTATGGAAATCAGAGCTAATAGTTTTGAACTAAGGACAAAAATTAGGGAAATATTCATCTCCACAAACAAAACTAAAATACTCAACAGAAATAGCATATCAACTCACAGGATTGAAGGAACCCAAAGTAAGACCAGGAAACAGTAAAGACCCAGGCTTTCAAAAACAGCAGGAGATCTTAGATCTTCTATTTAGTAAATTAGATTATGCTCTCATTATTTCTGGTCACCATTTACATTCCTAGTGAGAGCCTGAAAATAGCCTAATCTGGCCCACACATATATTTTTGAGTTTGGCATCCCATAGTTATCTTACCTTAAAATTCACACAAATTAGGGGCACTGGGGTAGCTCAGTCAGTTAAGCATCTTCCTTTGGCTGAGGTCATGATCCCTGAGTCCTGGGATCAAGTCCTGCAACAGGCTCCCTGCTTAGTGGGGAGTCTGCTTCTTCCTTCTCCCTCTGCCTCACCCCCGTGCTCGTGCTTTCTCTCTTGCTCTCTCAAATAAATGAATAAAATCTTTAATAAAAAAAAAAGATTTACGCAAAGTAGAGGGGGAAAAAAAAGTCCTCCATTGGAAGGAAATGTTTTTAAAAAAGAAAAGAAAATAGAAAAAGAAGTTGCCTTATGTTGCACCCTTGGGTCACTGTGCATTCAAACTATCTTTTAATGCATCCAAACTCAGAAAATTGTTCCACTAAGTATTGCAACTTTTCCTCAAACCAACAAAATAATAGATCCATTCCCTTTCCAGTGAGAGAAACACATGGGTGCAATTTGCTACTGAGTCCAGGAGATAGTATCATGAAGCCATTGCTCTCAGAGTCTAGAACCACTAACTGATGGCACTGCTCATTTTCCTTCTCATTCTTACTAACAAACCCTATGTAATATTATAATGGGAAGGAAGATAATGTTTTTATTACATAAGGGTAACACAGGACTTTGGTGGCCCTGCCTGTGTTAGGTGAGGAATGCCTTCTGCCTCCTGATAATCATTGCCTCTAAGCATAGGGATACCATGAAGTATTCCAAATGTGTCATAATTACAAATTTCATTTAGGTCTTTATTGGATAAACCAATCCCCTTTCTTTTTCATAGTCATGGTCTGTCACCAAATATCGATTTTACCCTGTTTCCAATGGCTCAGTGAGAAGTACTGGCTGCAATGAGACAGTTATCAGGGTGCCCCAGTGGTATCATCCTTTGGTCACTAAGACCTGCAGCCTAGAAGAGCCCAGAATCATAGTAGCAAGCCATAAACCGACTCAGAATAAGCAGCTAGTATAAACCTGAGAGGCATATCTCTTAGGAAAAAACATTAATGCCCTTACACTTGATTTTCCTGAACCATTTCATAAAATCTTGTCGATCCCTATAGAGAATGTTCTTTTCAACAACTAAAGCATCTACTTTAAATAAACATCAACAAATCCACTTAGTTTATGTTAATAATGACTTGCATTATGATAATATATTCTGTTTAAAATATGCATTTCATGTTTTTAGATTATTTGACATTTTAAATACCATTCTTTTAATTACAAAATTAATTAGAGTACAATACTCTTCTCATAAATGATGAAAATTAACATGCCATTCAATATAGATTGTTTTCAAATATGAAAAATTATCAGTGTTTACTGAAATCTTAGGTAATTTTCATTAAAATATGCATAATTGCATCCATTCATAGGAAATATTTTCAGGAAATTATGTTAGACTTTTTTTTCTTTGAATGTGCCTCATATTTTTGAGGAATAACTGAAAACCTGATTAAGATACATTATAAAATTAGGAAAAGAGACTTTTATCAGCAGTAATCCTCCTCTAAGGTCACAAAGTTAAAGCACTGAAATGTTTCATTTCTTTACTTGTAAATTTGGAGCAAATAAATTCCTTTATCAGCATTTTTTTCCTTAAAAAGCCAGCAGTTAAACCCACAGAAGATTTATGGGTTCGCAGTTATAGATGTAAGCCAACTCCTTGGGGTACTGGGACAAGAGATATAGAATAAGTCACTCTAGTCTTCAGAAATCATACAAAGTGAAAAATGCACAAAGTCTTCAGAATTGTATTACATATTAGTTTGCTAGAATACCTCTTTATATCTGGTCTCATCCCTACAACATTCAGCATGAAAAATAAAAAATATATATACATAAACACACACACAGAAGCAGTAAACCAATTTCAAATTGAGTAACAACTTATGGTCAATTTTTACGATTATAATTTTATTAACTCAGCTACCATTGACTGAAAGAGTATCTTTACCAGAGTTTTCTATGACTGCATAATAGGTTGATGTGTCTTGTGATAGATTAAATAAACTAGTTGCTCATTCATTTCTGGAAACATACAGGTCAGGACTGGATACCACTCTAACGTACAATCTATTTTGGTAATTTCCATCTTTCCTCTTACCATGGAGTGCCAATCTTAGTCTCTGGTTTTTGAGAATACTATCAATCCCACCAGTACAAAGCAAACTAGTTCCATGGGAATACCATGGTAATTGGAACAGCAAGGTAAATCAGTTTCTACTGTCAACTCTAGCCTCCTGAGCTTCTTAAATATCCTCATCCTTCTTAAATATCCCCAATACATTTATTATTACCTGGAAGAAATGTTTCTTCTGAGCCTTTCCTGGGAATCTAATAAAGTTGAAGTTGTTCCCAAATTAATCTGTGTAGCAACCTTAGCCTGTTTGTTGGTTTAAAGACAAAATGAAGATAAGCCTGGACATTGAAATGTTGAGGTAGACATAGAGCATCTTTGTGACAATTGCCTCAAGTGAGATCTCTCCATGTTTTGCAGGTAAGAGAAAGCTATTCTCTCATAACAAGGAAGGAACTATTTCCCTTGGGCAGAAATATTGGGATTTCAATATTCTTAGCTATGTTGGCACAAATTTTACTATCATATATACCAGCATTCTACTCTTTCCCTATCTGGGTCCTGATTTTGGCATAGCTCTCCAAGGATGTGCATTTGGTGTCCTTTGAAGCTCTCCCACAACTAAAATTAAATTTCACCTTGATTTTTCTGCACAGTTTACCTTGCGAGTGTTGGTAACATATTTCTTAAAACGTTCCCATGGTTTTATTCTGATATTTGTAGTGTGTCATTGATAGTTTGCTAATCTGAGCCTATCATTTTCTTTTTTTTAAAGATTGTATTTATTTATTTGACAGAGAGATCACAAGGAGGCAGAGAGGCAGGCAGAGAGAGAGGGGGAGGCAGGCTTCCTGCCAAGCAGGGAGCATGATGTGGGGCTCGATCCCCGGGCCCTGAGATCATGACCTGAGCTGAAGGCAGATGCTTAACCATCTGAGCCACACAGGCACCCCCTATCATTTTCTTTTAGGCCTATTAAAATTTATCTCAAGCTACTAACTCAAGTCCTTATAATGTCCATTGTCTCAAAATGTTCAAGTATAATCCCTACAGTATAAGTCAAACTTTCACAGTCTATCTTGTTGCATTTAGGAAGTAGCTACCACAACCCAGAAGAGAGACATGGGATAGATTCTCTCTTAAAGCCCCTGGAGGAAGCATAGTCTTGCCAACTCCTAGATTTCAGACTCATGACCTCTGAACTGTGAAAGAATAAAGAATAACCTTATTTGTGGTCATTTGTTATGAAGGCCACAAGAAACTAATAACACCTCATCAAAATGTTCCACCAGCGAAGTTCTTAGTAATGACAATTCTTCTGCATTCCAGGGGTTATTATTACTACTACTGTTAACATCAATGGAGTCCTTATTGCTCTCTGTCCTGTGGGTGATAACTCACCAGAATGCCATTTTGAGCATCTGCTTTCTAAGGCCACTATGATACCTAATATCTCATATCAATTGTCTATGTTCCAAACTAGAGCTTGCAATAAGGGTTAGAATGCAGGTAGTTTATGTGAGGATGTTCTCCCAGGTACAAGGACAAGGTGTCAGAGAAGTGTAAAACAGTTAAGTCAAACCAAGAATGTGTTATTGTGTTGGTTTCTGTTCTGGACAAATAGGGCTCAAACTCTATGATGGGCTATTTGATCTACCAACTTGGCCAGGTCACAGTCCTAAGTTATTTAATCATACATCAATCTAATTTTTGTTCTGAAGATATTATATAGATTTAATTAAAATGGAATTTTGGGGGGGTTGCCAGGGTAATACAGTTGGTTAAATGTCCAACTCATGGTTTCAACTCTGGTCATGATCTCAGGATCATGGGATTGAGCCCCATGTCAGGCTCCATACTCACCGTGAAGTCTACTTAAGATTCCCTCTCCATCTTCCCCTCCCCCTGCTCCTCTCTCCCTCTCAAATAAATAAATCTGAAAAAAGTTGACTTTTTAAAAAAAGGTTTTTTTGTTTGTTTGGTTGGTTGGTTTTTAGAGAGAAAGAATGCACACAAGCATGGGGAAGGGGGGAGTAGAGGGAAACGAAGAGAGAAAGCATCTCCAGTAGACTCCCCACTATGTGGAACCTGACATGGGGCTAGATTCCATGACCCTGAGATCACAACCTGAGCCCAAGTCAGGAGTCAGATGCTTAATTTACTGAGCCAGCCAGGTGTCCCATGATAAAAATTGACTTTAATACGTGACCCTAAATGAAGGGTATTATTCTAGATGATCTGGGTAGCCTTGATTCAGTCAGTTGAAAAGCCTTAACAACAGAGATGAGCCTTCCTTGAAGAAGAAATTTCAACTATGGGCAGCAGTTCAGCTCCTGACTGAGAAGTTCCAGCTTGCCCTTCCTAATGGTCTGCCCTATGGATTTTTTTTTTAAGAATTTACTTATTTATTTGACAGAGAGAGAGAAAGAGAGAGAGAATACAAGCAGGCAGAGCAGCAGGCAGAGGGAGAGGGAGAAGCAGGCCCCCCACAGAGCAGGGAGCATGATACCGGGCTCCATCCCAGGACTCTGGGATCATGACCTGAGCTGAAGGCAGATGCCCAACTGACTCAGCCACCCAGGTGCCCCTGTCCTATGGATTTTAGAATTGCCTAACCAACCTGCCTCAAATGCATAGGACGATTCCTTGCAAAAAATCTATCTATCCATCTATCTACCCATCCATCTACTTCCTAATGATTCTACTTCTTTGGTTGAAACTTGAAGGACATGAATCCTCTGGAAGTAGCAATTCAGCCTCAGGATTTTTAACAGAAACAGAAAACTATGCATCCACAAACTTCTATTTTCAAATCATCAACTCTTCCTCCAGGAGCTATTAACTACTTTACCTTTCCAAGTTTGTGCATGAACTAGAATGGCTGAGCAAATCTTACAGGTAAACCATGTAGTGATGATAGATAAATAAGCAAGAGATACAATGCGGACTGAGAAAAATCACCAGTGGATTCATGCAAACTGCTGGTTCCTGAAGCAATGACCTGATTAAAAAGGTGGTTCAAAGTGATGTGAAGATAATGGGTATAGGAAGTAACATTTACATAGCTATCTCTATGTAGATACAGAAAGCTACAATAAACAAGCTTTTTCTAAAAGACAAAATTTAAATTTTTTTCCATAATGATCATGGTAAAGAAAAAGATAGTTTGATTTATTATGCTTTACTGCACCCAGTTTAGCAAAACATTTATATAAAAAATGTGAAACATTAAGTACTCAGCCATTCATATTAATTAACACTTATTACTATATAATATTTCTTCTTTATATAACCCTAATTTCATTAGTGTTAATTGGGAGTAATTATGACTGATTAATTGAACACTTCATTAAATGATTTGTCTATTAGTCTAGCTGTGATCCCTAATACTAAAATACCACATATGCCAATATCAAACTACTATTTCAGAATTTAGACAAAAATCTCTAAAATACATAACAAAATATTTAAATTAAAAATAACATTTATAGGGTGCCTGGGTGGCTCAGTGGTTTGAAGCCTCTGCCTTCGGCTCAGATCATGATCTCAGGGTCCCGGGATCGAGGCCCACATCGGGCTCCCTGCTCAGCGGGGAGCCTGCTTCCCCATCTTTCTCTGCCTTTCTGCCTACTTGTGATCTCTCTCTCTGTGTCAAATAAATAAATAAAATCTTTAAAAAAATAACATTTATATATACATATATAATATGTACACCTATGTGTATATATACATGTGCTTATGTGTCTATTCATATATTCAGGTTGAAAGGTAAATCAATACACACACACAAATATATACAGACACATGAACATGTGTATGTATATTCCTGTGTTTAGAGGAAAACCATATTTTTTCTTAACACAACCTGAAATTTTCCTCTGAACACAATGATAAAAATTTTATATGTATATTCCTTTCCACATCTCTACTATCTTAAATAGTTAAGTTTTTTAGATTGTAAAATTTTGAAGTTATTATTAAGTTGTATGATCTAGAAATTCCATTTCCAGATATATATGCAAGGGAAATGAAGAGTTCAAAGAGAGATCTGCACTTGCATGTTTACTGCAGCATTATTTACAATAGCCAAGATATGGAAAAAATCTGAATGTCTGTCAGTGAAGGAATGAATAAAAAAGTTGTGATTAACATATATAATGGGATATTGCTCAAATATAAGAAAGGAAATCCTGCCATTTGTGAACATGTAATATGCTTAGGCAATATGCTAAGTGAGATAAATCAGACAGATACTGTAAGAATTTTTTTCTGAGTGGGTTAATCCATGAAAATACAAACTAATTATTATGCCTATATTTATACCAGAGTTATCATGAATTAGTTGCAGAATAGTCATTGATTTCCTAGTGATTTTAATAAATAAATCATTGATTCTCAAATCCTCCAGAGCCTAGAAAATTGGCGTAAATGTTATAGTTTAACTTAGGTTATCTCACCCTATCTCCCCAGGTATCTGTAATGATTATTGCTATACCCTACTCCAGTGATTCTTCAATTAAAACTCTTCACTGTTAATCTTTTATCCATAGTAATCAGAAAGAAAAAAAGAGAATTACCCCAAATCTATTTTGTAAAACCCAGAATGACTTATATTAATTGAAATGTGGCCTTGTCTTTACAGAACATATATTATGAATCAATAATTATATCAGGTGGACAAGGAAGAACTGTGTGGAGATTACCCATGTTACGATTCTACATATAAGACAAGTACAATCTTTAAAAACAAACAACTCAAAGGAAATAATACATATTTTAGTGATGAGTCTGATTAATGTTACTGAGTGTATATATGTTGTAAAATGCTAATTCATGTTAAAGTTACCCATTTTTAGTTGGAAGAAGTTATGGATAATAAAATAATTTGATAGGACTATATTTAACTGTTGAACAGACAAATCAAAACTACTTAATTTAAAGCATAAAATATAATACATTAACTACTGTTTCTCCAATTCATAATTGTTTCTTTTTGTGTCTCTCTCTCTCCTTTTTTTCCCTTAGCCTAAGAGCATCTTTGAGACAGTGCTTTTATTAATTCCCAAATTAGTGATAAGCCTTTGTTTTATCTTCAAAGTACGGAATCACTGATATAAATTCTTTGATTACCGTGCACCATTTAGAAAATAACTACCAAAGTGATTTAAACTTCTTTTCTCTCATTGGAATGAGAAATGCAGGTAGGCTAGTAATTATGGCTATGGTTACAATGGCAAATGAAAGCATACTACTCAACCTCATGCAGTTCATGAAAGGATCATCACTCAAAACTCCAGGATGATTTCTCCTGGGTACCTCTAAATGGTATCTTTTCTACCAACCTATTATTTCTATTTTATTTCTCTTTTCTTGGAAATGCTACTGCTTCTTAGATTTGCAGCCTTCCTAATATCCATCCTGTGCTTTGTGCCTGATGACAGAGTCTACAGGGACTCCCTTTGCTATCTACTTTTCTTCTCCAACTGAAATAGAACATTCTGAATTACTGACCTCCTCTCTCCTAAATGAACTTCACTCATTTGAAATGCTGGCAGTGATAAACTTCAACTTATTATCCCACAAACTGCTAAACCTAAATAATCACTGAAGTTGTTTTAAGTCTTTTGAAAACATCGTATCAGAATTTCACTCCTGTAGGATACCCACCAGGTAGAAACTGAAACAAAGTCCATTTAAATACAACAAAATGAGATGGGGGGAAAAATCACAAAAGAGGAACTGAATGCTCACAGCTTTATGCAGTCCAAGTGTCCAATGTTCTGTAATTTTGTGACATTGACAAAAGCTCAGCCAAGTGAAAAGAAAAATGTTACTGGTGATTGATGTGTTTCAGATTTTTTTATTCTTTGTCACTTGTTACCAACCCACAGTAAAACCACATCATGTTCCCTGAAGAATAGCAGGTTTCCATTTGGTCTTATTGTAGTCACCATGATGTATTCAGTACTATACTGTGGCATTGCAATTAACTACCAAAACATATTAATAAATTTTAAAACTAACAAAAAGATTACTCCTGGATATGCCTGCAAGATTTCCAAGATTAAGGAAGCACATTTGCTTAACTATTATTAAATGAGCGAAGCTGAAGAAACAAGTGGGGGAAATGAATAAATATTAAGTGTTCTTTGGTGTATACCTTTGTTGCTTTAAATACAACCCAGTAAATATTGATTTATTATTATTCACTTGAAATATATTCAAGGAATTTGTTAGATATCAATATCTTTGTCAACTAGACTGGGTAATATATTCCATTAGATGGCACTTATATATATTTGTGTCATGGTGAATATACCACATTGTCCTTCTAACTGAAATTACTGAACCCTCCTTTTATAGTTCAGAACAGGAGATATTGGGGAAAACTGGGGGGCACAAGATAACATTGGAGAACTTTGATAAATGTTTGTATTTCTTGTCTTAATATTTTTTAAGGGGCACCTGGGTAGCTCAGTAGGTTATACATCTATTGATTTCAGCTCAGGTCACAATCTCTGAGTCATGAGCTAGAGTCCCACATCTGGCTCCACACTCAGCACAGAGCCTCTATCTCCCTCTGCTCCTCCCACTAGTGTTCACGCTCTCTCCCTCTCAAGTAAGTGAATAAATAAAATCTTTAAAAATATGTGTTTTTTAAGAATGTAGGTTACTGGGGGAAGGAGCAAGATTATGGAGGAGTAGGAGACCTAAATTTTCTCTGCTCTCAGGAATTAAGCTAGATAGTTATCAAACCATTCTGAACACCTACAAAATCAGCAGGACATCAAAGTAAAGAATAGCAGCAATTCTATGAATAGAAAAGCAAACACTTTCTGGAAGGTAGGATATGCAGAGAAATGAATTTGAGGTGATATATGGGAAGATAGACTATGGGGGGAGGGAACCTTCATCAGCTGGCCCCCAGCAAATTATAGAGCAGCAGAGCACAAAATCAGAACTTTTAGAAGCCTGCTCCACTGAGGGACAATGTTCCAGTGGCTAAATGGGGGGTGGAGTGCTTGCTGGGACAGTGTGGTCTCAGGACCCTCAGGGTCACAGAAAAGCCAGGGGTGCCTGTGTGTGGCAGAGCTCCCTGGTATCAGAGAGGGGAAGCCAGATGCAAAGACAGAGGCAAGGAGTGGGCTCTCAGATTGGGGTTGTCGTAAACTGTGATCTGAGGCACATTTGGGCCACTACCCTTTGAACAGGGACCCCAGAGGTGGAAGATCCGAGGAGACTCCCCCTTCCTTCATCAGGAGGAGCAGTGCAGGAGCACACCAAAGGAATCTGCTGGGTTTGGAGACTCCAAACGTGGCCGTGCACCAGAAATAGAAAAGCTCGGTCACAGGCTGGGTGAGCTCAGAGGGTTGCCAGAGAACAGGGAGACAGGCATGATTGACTTATTTTCTCTGAGGGCTCACTGCAGAGGGTGACCCTAAGCTCAGCTCCTCTGGGGCCAGAGATTGGGAGGCTGCCATTTTCATTCTTGTCCTCCAAAGCTATATGGAAAGCCTTCAGGGAACAAAAGCTACCTGGAGCAAACTGGAGCAGATTACTTAGCCTGGCCCCTGGCAAGGGTGATGCAATTCCACCTCTGGCAAAGACATTTTAGAATTACTGAAACAGGCCCTTCCCCCAGATCAGCAAGAACATCCAACTAAGAAGAAGTTCACCGATCAATGAAAACTGCAAAACTCCAGCGCTAGGGGAATACAGTACACAGAATTCATGACTTTTTTCCTGATTCCTTAGTCTTTTAGAGGTAAGTGTTTTAAATTTTCTATTTTTTTAATCGTTTCCTCTTATAATAATATCTTTTCAATACATTTTTAAAAAATTTTTAATTTTCACTTTTATAATCATATACTATCCCTTCATTGTATTTAACCTTCTTTTTAATATACATATAAGTTTTTCTTTCTTTAAAATTTTGGGACACTGTTTCTTCTAACAGACCAAAATATAGCCTAAATATAGTGTATGGCTTTGATCTAGTCTCACATTCTTTTTTTAATTTAAAATTATTTTAATTTTTTCTTTTTTCAAACTTATCAATTCACTTTTTAATATCTTTTTTTTTTAAATTTTCATCATTACATTCCTATTCCACGCCTTCATCATATTTACCCTTATTTTTGTATATGTACAAGTTTTCCTGTCTTTAAAATTGGGGGAGGAAATTCCTTCTATCAGACCAAAACACACCCAAGATCAAGTATGTGACCCTGTTCTATTCACCAGCCTGATCATATTTTTTTTTCCCTTTCTTTTCCCTCTGGTTTCAGGTCTCTTCTGATTTGTTTAGTGTATATTTTTCTCAGATTGTTGCAACCCTTTTAGCATTTTGTTCTCTCATTCATCTATTTTTCTCTGGACAAAATGACAAGGCAGAAAAACTCACCTCAAAAAGAAGAAAAAGAGGTAGTACCAATGGCTAGGAACCTAATCAATACCGACATTAGTAAGATGTTGGAACTAGAGTTCAGAATGACAATTATAAAGATGCTAGTTGGGCTTGAAAAAAGGATAAAAGATACTAGAGAATCCCTTTCTGGACAAATGAAAGAACTAAAATCTAACCAAGTTGAAATAAAAGCTGTTAATAAGGTGCAATCAAAAATGGAACCTCTTTCTGCTAGCATAAATGAGGCAGAAGAGAGAGCTAGTGATATAGAAGACCAAATAATGGAGAAAAAAGAAGCTGAGAAAAAGAGAGATAAATAACTACTGGATCACGAGGGGAGAATTTGAGAGGTAAGTGATACCATAAGTTGAAACAATATTAGAATAATTGGGATCCCAGAAGAAGAAGAAGAAGAAAGAGAGAGAGAAGCAGAAGGTATATTTAAGTAAATTATAGCAGAGAACTTCCCTAATTTGGGGAAGGAAACAGGCATCAAAATCCAGGAGGCACAGAGAAGCCCCCTCAAAATCAATAAAAATAGGTCAATACCCCATCATCTAATTGTAAGACTTAACAAGTTGCAGAGTCAAGGAGAAAATCCTGAAAGCAGCTCGGGACAAGAAATATGTAACCTACAAAGGTAGAAATGTTAGATTGGCAGCAGACCTATCCACAGAGACCTGACAGGCCAGAAAGGACTGGCGTGATACATTCAGAGCATTAAATGAGAAAAATATGCAGCCAAGAATACTATATGCAGCTAGGCTGTCGCTGAAAATAGAAGGAGAAATAAAAAGCTTCCAGGACAAACAAAAACTAAAAGAATTTACAAACACCAAACCAGCCCTACAGGAAATATTGAAAAGGGGTCCTCTAAGCAAAGAGAGAGTCTAAAAGTAACATACCAGAAAGGAACAGAGACAATATACAGTAACAGTCATCTTATAGGCAAATACAATGTCACTAAAATCGTATCTTTCAATACTTACCTTGAATGTAAATGGGCTAAATGCCTCAATCAAAAGACACAGGGTAACAGAATGGATTAAAAAAACCAAAAAACAAAAAACAAGACCCATTGATATGCTGTCTGCAAAAAAGTCATTTTAGACCCAAAGAAATCTCCAGATTTAAAGTGAGGGGGTAGAAAATAATTTACCATGCTAATGGAAATCAAAAGAAAGCTGGGGTGACAATCCTTATATCAGACAAATTAGATTTTAAGCCAAAGACTATAATAAGAGATGAAGAAGGACACTACATCATACTTAAAGGGCCTGTACAACAAGAGTATCTAACAATTTAAAATATCTATGCCCGTAACATGGGAGCAGCCAATTATATAAACCAGTTAATAACAAAATTAAAGAGAGCATCAACAACAATACAAAAATAGGAGGGGATTTTAACACCCCTCTCCCTGAAATGGACAGATCATCTAAACAAAAGTTCAACAAGGAAATCAAGTCTTTAAATGACACACTGGACTAGATGGACATCACAGATATATTTAGAACATTCCATCCCAAAGCAACAGAATACACATTCTTCTCTAGTCCACATGGAACTTTTTTTAGAATAGATCACATCCTAGGTCATAAATCAGGTCTCATCTGGTACCAAACATTGGGATCATTCCCTGCATATTTTCAGACCACAATACTTTGGAATTAGAACTCAACCACAAGAGGAAAGTTGGAAAGAAATCAAATACTTGGAGGCTAAAGAACATCCTACTAAAGAATGAATGGGTCAACCAGGAAATTAAAAAAGAATTTTAAAAAATTCTTGGAAACAAATGAAAATGAAAACACAATTGTTTAGAATCTTTGGGACACAGGAAAGGTGGCCCTGAGAGGAAAGTATATAGCAATACAAGCCTTTCTCAAGAAACAAGAAAGGTCTCAAGTACACAACCTAGTCCTCCACCTAAAGGAGCTGGAGAAAGACCAGCAAAGAAAGCCCAAACCCAGCAGAAGAAGAGAAATAATAAAGGTCAGAGCAGAAATCAATGAAATAGACATCAAAAGAATAGTAGAACAAATCAACGATACTAGGAGCTGGTTCTTTGAAAGAATTTATAAGATTGATAAACCCCTGGCCAGACTTATCCAAAAGAAAAGAGAAAGGACCCAAATTAATATAATTATGAGTGAAAAAGGAGACATCACAACCAACACCAAAGAAATACAAACAATTTTAAGAACATATTATGAGTAACTCTACACCAGCAAATTAGACAATCTGGAAGAAATGGATGCATTCCTAGAGACATATAAACTACCAAAACTGAATAGATCCATAACCAGTAAGGAGATTGAAGCAATCATCAAAAATCTCCCAAGAAACAAGAGCCCAGGGCCAGCTTCCCAGGGAAATTCTACCAAACGTTTAAAGGAGAATTAATACCTATTCTCCTGAAACTGTTCCAAAAAATAGAAATGGAAGAAAAACTTCCAAACACATTTTATGAGGCCAACATTACCTTGATCCCGAAAGCAGATAAAGACCCTATCAAAAGGGAGAATTATAGACCAATATCCCCAATGAACATGGATGCAAAAATTCTCACCAAAATACTTGCCAATAGTATCCAACAGTACATTAAAAGAATTATTCACCATGACCAAGTGGGATTTATTCCTGGGCTGCAAGATTGGTTTAACATCTGCAAATCAATCAATGTGATACATTAATAAAAGAAAGAACAAGAACCATATGATACTCTCAATAGATGCTGAAAAGGCATTTGACAAAATACAGCATCTTTACTTGATCAAAACTCTTCACAGTGTAGGGATAGAAGATACATACCTCAATATCATCAAAGTCATCTATGAAAAACCCACAGCGAATATCATTCTGAATGGGGAAAAACTGAGAGCTTTTCCCCTAAGGTCAGGAACACAGCAGCGATATCCACTATCACCACTGCTATTCAACATAGTTCTAGAAGTCCTAGCCTCAGCAAATTTATAAAATTTACAAAATTTATATGGAAAGAGAAAAGACCCCGAATAGCCAGAGGAATGTTGAAAAAGAAAACCAAAGTTGGCAGCATCACAGTTCCAGATTTCAAGCTCTATTACAAAGCTATAATCATCAAGACAGTATGGTACTGGCACAAAAACAGACACATAGATCAATGGAACAGAATAGAGAACCAAGCTGGTGCAGACACTCTGGAAAACAGTATGGAGGTTTCTCAAAAAGTTGAAAATAGACCTACCCTACGACCTACCAATCTCACTACTGGGTATTTAACCTAAAGTTACAAATGTAGTGATCTGAAGGGGCACATGCACCTCAATGTTTTTTTTTTTGTTTGTTTTTGCACCTCAATGTTTATAGCGGCAATGTCTACAATAGTCAAACTATGGAAAGAATCTTGATGTCTATCAACAGACAAATCGATAAAAAAGATATGGTATGTGTATATGTGTGAGTGTGTGTGTGTGTGTGTATACACACACAATGTACTATTATGCAGCCATCAAAAAAATGATATCTTACCATTTGCAATGACATGGATGGAAGTAGAGGCTATTATGCTAAGCGAAATAAGTCAATCAGAGAAATGCAAGTATCATATGATCTCACTGATATGAGGAATTTGAGAAACAAGACAGAGGATCAAAGGGGAAGGGAGGGAAAAATGAAACAAGGTGAAACCAGAGAGGAAGACAAACTATCAGGAACTCTTAATCTCAGGAAACAAACTGAGGATTGCTTGGGGGGGGATGGGGGTGATGTACTTTGTAGTAGGTATGTGCTATGGTGAGTGCTGTGAATTGTGTAAGACTGATGAATCACAGACCCGTACCCGTGAAACAAATATTATATGTTAATTAAAAAAAAAAGAATGTAGATAGAATACCCCTTAATTTGTATACTTCTGATGTTTCTCCATGACTCTATTTAGGTCATGTATGTGGGGTGGGGTTACTTTAAGAATTTCCAATATTGGTGATGTTAAATACTAATCACTGGAAGTTGTACCTGTCAGGTTACTCTGTAAGTACTATTTTTCTTTTTCTAATTAACATTGGGAAAAACTCTAAAAATATTTCAATATTCTCTTTTCAAAATTTCAATGAATAGTTTAACAACCATTGATGATTTTCCAGTTTAAACATTCCTAATACATTCATCAGCTTCCATTTTAATAAAGAGATTTTCTTTTTTGTGATATTTAATATATCAGTACAGATTTTATGATTTGTCATTTCATTTGATGGATTATTATTTTGAGGCTTAACTTCTCCCAAATTTGGCCAGTGGAAGCCTAAGTTTTTGGTGTCCTTTTGACATGGTCCTTTAATTCTTTAACTACTTCCTTACTCTCCAGTGTAAAAATAAGTACTAGGTTTATCCAGTACTTGGCTGGCTTTACCAGCCACACCCTGAAACCAACTATTGCACTTGGTTTATTTAGTGGGGAATTTTATTTAGAAACCAAGAGCTAGATGCTACATATGCTCATTGTCACTGGTGTAGCATTGCTTTTAGGTCTTGTGCGTAAAGGGATATAGGAGGAGATATACTGATGTATGTGCGGGTATATGTATATATGTGTGTCTGTGTGTATCTATACTGATATCTCCAATTCAGTGCAACAAACCAAGTTTCATTCTAGCGTTTTCACTTTCCGTATCTTTAACTCCTTCCTCCACATTGAGAAATACAAATTTTACTATCCTCACTATATATATTTATTTGCTTAAGATTAGCATAACAAATAGTTTTAGGATTTTTTATCCTTACTGATGTGAAAAGAAAACTTAGAAATTAAATACTTATTCCCATTTTGTTAAGTAAAACTTGCATTTAGTGAGTGAACACATTTTAATAGTGAAATTCAATGAATTTTTAATAATGCATATACCTCGCTAAACTATGTACCTATCAATAGGAAAATTCCATTAGAAAAATTTCCAATAGAAAATTTCCAATATAAATTTCTGTCCTATCTCTTCTCAGTCAATATCTGGGCCAGAGAAAAACTTTTAAACTATAGACTAGTTTTAGGACATCTTATAAATAGAATTGCACAGTGTGTACTGTTTTGCTTTCATTTTCTCACATTCAGCATATTCATTTGAATCATTCATAGTTTTAGTCGTATGGGTAATTTGTTCCATTTTAATGCTGTGGAAGTATTGGTAAGTGATCAGATTTCAAATTTTTTCTGAAGTGATAGAAAAAAAAATGTTGTCTATGGATCAGTGATAGAGGAGATGGAAAAGAGAATCAAGGTGGCAGCCCAAATATTTGTCATGAGTGACTGGAAGCCTAGAGTTAACTTGGACTGAAATGAATGACAAGGTCAGTAGGCTAGAGTTTAAGTTCGGACATGTGAATTTGAAATATGTTTTAGAAAATTTTGAAATGCATGTTAGAATAACAAATTGAATAGAGCTGTTGTTTGTTTTTAGAACTTGATAGAAATTACAGCATGCTGAAGGAAATTCTTTACTATAAACCACCAAAGTTTATATTGATCTTTTTTCATTTTGCTGTTTTCTCCTAAGGTCTTACCCTGAACACTTACTCTTTGTTTTCATAATTTTGTACTACTGCATCAGCTTCAACCCATATGTGTTTTTGGATCCTTATCATAAGTATTTTTAAATTTTCACAATTATTTTTATTCAGAACCATGAATTAAAGTATGATATTTAATTCAAAAACATTTTTGTTCAATCATCTATTTTTTAAATAGGCTTTATTTTTTTTGTATAAAACTATGTGGTGGCCACAATTAAAGCCTGGGTACTCTGCATGGAAACTCTGGTGTGGGTCTTTACAAGATGGTCAGTGAATTCCTGATGGGGACACTTGATGAACACAATCCCCATCTAGAGATGAGGGATGAGACAGCTGTAAGTCTTAGAAATGGCATCAAAAGTGGCTTTGGTGTAATTGCCCAGAGTAGCAGTATAGCCCCTGGCTGAAGTGTAGCAGATGTAAATATTGGCCATCATTGGTAGCTCCTTGGACAATGTCAGTACCTCTGGAGCAAGGACGAGACACACCAGCATAGAGCCACAGTGGCTAGTCACCTTGCATAAGACAGTGTAGGGCTTGCTCATCTTGTTACCACAGTAGCCTCACTGCACAGGGTGATTGAAGCTTGGCCAGGATGATGTCCCCATGGGTGGCAGTGGCTACCTTCTTGGAACATTTAACACCCAGACCAATATGTCCATTGTAATCTCTGATGGCAACAAATGCTGGCCTGGGTCTGCTTTTGCATAGGCATAACCTTCAAAACTTTATCCTTGGGGGTATCCCCAGGAAAAAGTTAATGATCTCAGATTCCTTGAAGGGCAAAGAAAAGAAATATATCTCCTCCAGGAACTTCTCTGTGAGCTTCAGCGCCTCAGGAGCAGCCCCTACCCAGGCCCCGGATACTTCTGCCAAGCCTTCTAGTGGCCTCCCATTCCAGGGGCCTTCAGCAGCACTGGCATCATCTGCTGTTTAGTTCTTGGAGAAGAAGTATTTGATTATCTCTTGTTATTTCTATTGTCTATTATCGTGATTAGAAAAAATGGTTCTATTTTTTTTGAGATTTTATTTATTTATTTGGCAGAGATAGTAAGAGAGGCAACACAACCAGGGAGAGTGGGAGAGGGAGAAGCAGGCCTCCCACTGAGCAGGGAGACTGATGTGGGGCTAGATCCCAGGACCCCATGATCATGACCTGAGCCAAAGGCAGACACCCAAAGACTGAGCCACCCAGAAAAATTGGTTCTATAAGTTCGACGATATTTACTGAGATATGATTAGATGATTTCTAAAAATTCATCATAGTCTTTGCCTAATATGTTTGCAAAGAATCTGTATTATTCAAAATTTATGACTCAGGATTTTCACATATTTGTTATATCAAGTAGGCAGTGATTAGTAGTATTAGTACAAAGAAAGTTGTTAAGCTATGTTAACTAAAATAAAAAATAAAGAAGTGAAATGGGGAGGGAGGGAATCACAAAGATTTAACAGAGGGACACCTGGGTGGCTGAATTGGTTAAGCATCTGACTCTTGGTTTTGACTCAGGTCACAATCCCAGGGTTGTTAAATGAAAGCCTGCATCAGACTTATGCTCATCATTGATTCTTCTTGAGATTCTCTCTCCCCTTCTCTCTGCACCTCCCCCAGCTGTCATTCTCTCTCTTCTGAATAAATAAATAAATCTTAGAAAAAGATTTAACAGATACTCTTATTTTGCATTCATTACTGATTTTTCTTTTTTGTTTTTAGTAATAGATTTCTTGAAGTTTGAATAGGCAAATAGCTTCTCAGTTACAGATTACATCCTCAGTTTCCTGAGCAGTGACATACTGCCATGATAGTATTTCAAGCCAATGGAATATGAGATGTGATATCTGAAACATCCTTTAAGTCAGGCTTTCTTGCCCTAGATTCTCTCTCAGCTAATCCTATTATCTGGAAAGGTGTTAATTAAAGCAGGTGGTTTTGATGCATAGCTCAAAGTCATATACTTAGAATGGAACAAACAATTTATTTGATTCAAAGTTCATAGTCTAGTTCTGTGAATTAGCTCAAGTCTGTGAAGTGAGTAAACTGTAAGATTTTCCCACTTGATTTTAAGGAAATACTCATGTATCTCAAGCCTACTGTCCCTATAATCAATTAGTCCTTACCAAAGATCTGTGTCAAAATATTTTGATTACTGCAAACCTTGTTGCCCCTTATGATGACCATGCTCATATAGCTTCTTATTACTAAGTAGTATCTGCAGCTCTGGGATACTATCATCCCACTTAAGCCTGAGAACTCACTGCAATGACATTATCTTCAACTGTAAGCTTTGGGTTGCAGATAACAGCAAATAAAGATAGAGTTTTTTCAATGATGTTGATGTTTTCCAAAGAAATATATTGCTCAAGGTATTGGTGGAGGACACATCCTCTGGACAGTCCCAGATGACAGAGTTAAGGGATAGGAAGATCCTACATAATAAATTTATAAGTACACTCATCTCCTTAAATCTTTAGATTTTCCCTTTAGAGTATAACAGTTACATTCTGAAATCTCAACTTCATTTAATGCAGGTCACTTTTGAGCCCATTTATTCAAGCAAGTAAGTAAATTGTTAGAACTACTTTCATATATTCAAAATAATGCATTCACTATTGTTAATTCAATATTGTTCAGGATCTTTTTGGTGAGTGTACCCATATTAATAAATTCAGCCAGACATAACAATACATTTTTCATCCCTTTATAGCACTCTTAGACTTATTCTCACCCGAATTCATCAGGTTTGTGTCAATATAGCTTGATAAAATTTTGTAATTCTTTGTTGCATCTGTTGCATCCTGTCAGATTATGTTTTGTAGTCATCCTTTTGTGGTCTGTTGCATCTAGTTGTAAGTCTAAGTGCAGGGAAAAGTAATGGATGTAGGAACTGAGAACTGACATCCACCTAAAAAGCCACTGTCAGGGCTTTTTTAGATCCCTAGGGGGATAATAGGCAATACTTAGCTAAACCATTGACTGGGGAGGATTCTGCTACTTCTGCCATAAGAGAGGCTCAAAAAAGTTCAAGGTCTTCAATTCATCAGAATCCACCCAAAAGTCCACATTTTGATTCAAAACCCAGTCAGTCCTGATCACAAGAAGGCAGCTATCTGAAAACCAAGAAAATAAGTCTCACCAGGAATCAGCTTGCTGGTACCCTGATCTTGGAATTCCAGTGTCCAGAACTGTGAGAGGATAGTTATCTGTTACTTGAGCTACCCAATCTGTGATATTTTGTTATGGCAGCTCAGGCTGACAAAATACCATAAAATCAAGCTTTTGAGAAATACTTAAAAACATGAAGTAAAAGGAGAGAGTAAAAACAATGTGTCTATCACCATAATATTGAACACAGAAAAATAAATACACATAGACATTATACATTGAAGACAGACTGGAAAGAACTACTGTGAAATAAAAATGGGTTTAGTAAGAGTTCCTGAAAACCACTCTTGTTTTGGAGGAGGAAAGCCTTCTTTTCCAAAAATGTTGCACCGTGATGAGTCATTAGAATTCAGTTCCATTCTGGCTGGCAATATCAGTTCAGAATGTCCTAGTTTATTTCATCCAATCTGGGGATGCTCTGTGTTAGTCTGACTGTATGAAGCTAAGTTTGTTTAACCACTGGAAGGTGGAGGGATGGTGGTGTAAGAGTAAGAGATGACACTGTAATTGATTATAAAGCAAAAATGATATGTGATTCTAAGTTTAGACTCTTCAAAAAGAGATAATAATAGAGTCTTTTATAGTTTGAGTGCTTCCAGTATTAAACCTAAGACTTGCTGTTCAGAACATGTTCTATTGCATCCAGCTATTTTAATTTAGAAATAAAAAAAAGAGTCCTTGGTCATTCTATCAGTCCAATTTTTGTTGATGTTGATTTAGCGTCTATATGGAGTTTTACTTTAGAAGCCTTTTGGAAAAAAAATCTCATTTTTAGTAATTCAATTTTCAGCTTTAAAATATTCATAACCTACTTAAAAATTACTCTATGGAGCACCTGGGTGGCTCAGTCATTAAGTGTCTACTTGAAGCTGGGTCCTGGGATCAAGCCCTGCATCCGGCTCCCTGCTCAGCAGGAAGCCTCCTCCTCCCTCACCCACAACCCCTGCTTGTGTTCTCTCTCTATCTCTCTCTTTCTCTCTCTCTTTCAGTCAAATAAACTTATGAAGTTATTCAGAAGTGCCACAAAGGGAGGCACTATGAAATGCACCTACAGCACAAAGATGCTGTTGCAATGCCAACTAACACTATACAATCCCCTCTTGCACCCAAAAGCAAGTGAAATTATCTTGCACACAAATATCTGATCCTAATCTCAAGCAGCTGACACTCCTCTGGAGATTGTCTATCCCTCTAAAAATTTACACAGTGTAAGTCTTCATGCCCTACTTTCCAATGCTAGTTGGTTATCCATTAAAAACCAGTTTCTGACCTTTTAAAAGCTTCATAACTTTAAATGAGGGAGTGAATAAAAATTAAAGCAAACTCACCAGGTTTTCTTTTTGATTACTGTACATGCCTTTTGAATTATCTGTGCTGGATTTGTTCGCAAGTTAGAAATCCAATATGTGTATGGGTGTGTGTGTGTGTGTGTGTGTGTGTGTGTGTGTGTGTGTGTGTGTTTTGTTTGTTTGTTTTACTATTGTTCTTTCTTTGTTAAACACCAAAAAGTAGTTACCATTTCCTCCAGGAGCTAAAGGGGAAGGACTAAAAAGTAGAGAACTATTAAAGTGCCTTTTTTCCCACACTTGGCTCTGCTTGATTTACAAAACTCATGGATGAGCACAGAGTAAGTCAATTTTGTAATTTATGTAACACACTTGCATAAGTGTCCCTTCTAGGCTCTCGTTCATACTTGTATCTTAAAAGAAGGGCCTTGATACTTTCAAGGAGATACCTTTACCATTACATATTTCAAAGTGCTTCTGAAAGAGATCTTTGAGTGTGTGTATGAAAATCTACTAAAATAACTGAAAATCAAAACAGACTGAAGAACTCAAGCATGGTCTTGACATATTTGCTCTTTTTGATGAGATGCATTATTTCATATCCTTTTCAGATAGCAGCCAGGAAGTATACCATATATAAGGATAAATCAAATACTTATATTATAAAAACTAATGTATAGGTTTTGAGCCCAAAGAAAAAACATGAAAATCCCCCTCTAATTCAAATGCACCATGTCAAATTAATGCAAATAATATTTTAAAGTTTATTGTACAATAACAAAGAGAAACCCCAATGAATGAAAATACTAGAGGAGTAATGTTACCAAGATGGCAACATAAATTCTTCCTAGCTTTGCTTTTCCTTGCAAGGACAACAGCTAACAACCATTCATGGACAAGGCGCAACTGAGAAAATTCTAGAACACTGAGGTAAGACTGAGGCAGTCCTTAGTAACATAGAGACCAAGACAGATCACATTAAAAGGGTAAGTGGAGTGACTACATGCTGATGAAATTGCCCTATGCCCAGGCTGGCGCAGCACCACACTGACTGGTCTCGATTCTAAGGTACACCAGTGGAAAAAGAGAGGTCAAGGTGGACATTCAACTCTCCCAGTGTCATGGGTCCCTTCTTGGGAGCCTCTAATCCAGTCTCATTCCATAAGGACTCTGTGAGAATCTGCAGGGCTAACCATTGGGAATCAAATTGTGAAGAAAAAAAAAAAGACAGAGGTTTGCAATAACCAGCACTCAGATTTTTCGCAGACCGAGTTCCTACCTGCAACATTCAGGTAGTAACAACCACCACATTTGCTCATCTGCAGAGTCAAGACAATGGAGCAGTCTGACCAGGAAACTTAGCAGGGTGCAGGTATGCCTGATTTAGGCCTTCAAACAGAGAACCAGGCTCTGAAGACTGATCTGTCCCTGCCTAGGCAGGGTAACTACTTGAAAACCTTATCCACTGCTAAAGTATAGGTCCCAGACATGCCTGACCAGAAAACCTGGCTGGAATACCTCAAAGCTATATAGTCCAGCAACATTGGAGCAGAGAATCTGGCAGATAGAGTGAGTCACTCAGAGAAAAACCAGTGGCCCCATTCAGTCAAGGAACCTGGAGAGTGGGTAGACTCCAGTCAAGACCACAAGCAAAGAGGCTTGCCAGCCTTGGAGAAAGTTCTCCTGCCTGGGATAAGCAGTGAAATTAATTCACAGTCCTACCCATTGTTAAATACATCCTTCAGATTGCTTCATAAGGGAACCAAACCAGAGCACATTGGAATCTGTGTAACCCATCCAACAGCACAGCATACAGGGCACTTGAACAAAGAGTACAGCCCATGGCTTAAGCCATCTGCAGAGCAAAACAGGTATATCCATCTCACTGGGAAATTCAGTGCACAGTCTGGCCTTATTTATACTCCCAAACAATGAGCAATTCAGGCCCTGGAAAACATACTGCTACTCTACCAGGGAAGGGGAGCTAATTCATGGTCTTGCCTATTGCTGAATATAGTACCAGTCCTGACCACCTTGGAAGCCTGATCAAAAAATCTGGGAAACCATGGAGCCAATCCTATGGCCTCATTTGGGTGGATAACCAATCCATCAGTCCTATCAAACTGTTCATAACCAGTGGTACTCCCACCCCAACCTCAGAGCTCAGGCCGCATTCTCACCAAAATATAGACCCCAAAAGCAAGCCCTCCTGCCCAAGGACGTTACAACAGACATGTCAAGAATTCTAAACTGAGTTGGCTGGTGAAAATATATCTCTGACGGGCACCTGGGTGGCTCAGTGGGTTAAAACCTCTGCTTTCGGCTCAGGTCATGATCTTGGGGTCCAGGGATCAAGGCCCGCATTGGGCTCCCTGCTTGGCGGGGAGCCTGCTTCCCCCTCTCTCTCTCTGCCTGCCTCTCTGCTTCCTTGTAATCTCTCTCCCTCTGTGAAATAAATAAATAAAATCTTTAAAAAAGAAAAAAGAAAATATATCTCTGCCAAAGTGAACCTGTAGAGTCTGGAATAGGAGACTGTTTATTCAAATGTGCAGATACCAACATAATAAACAGGATCACAAAAATAAGGTAAGAATGGCACCACCAAAATATAAAGCTCTGATAATTGACTCTAAAGGAATAGAGAAGTATGAACTGTCAAAAATTCAATATAATTCTCTTAAAGTTTAGTGAACTATGAGAACACACACACACAACTAAATACAATTAGAAAAAAATGCATGGACAGAACAAGAAATTCAATAAAGAAATTGAAACCATTAAAAAAAAACCCACAGAAATTGTAGAGCTGAAAAATTCAGTAACTAAACTGAAGAATTCAAACAAGATCTTCAAAATGAAACTTGAAGAAAGAATCACTGACCAAGGGATACCTGCATGGCTCAGTTGGTTAAGCATCTGCTTTCAGCTCGGGTCATGATCCCAAGGTCCTGGGATAAAGCCCTGTATCTGACTCCTTGCTCAGGAGGGAGCCTGCTTCTCCCTCTCACTCTGCCTGACACTCTCCCTGCTTGTGCTCTCTCTCTCTTTCATCTCTGTCAAATAAATTAATAAATAAAATCTTAAAAAAAATCACTGACCTAGAAGACAGAACATTTGAAATGATCCAGTTAGAGTTCTATAAAGAAGAGAATGAAAAGAAAGAAGAAAGCTTTGGGAATTATAGAACACAATCAATATTCCAGACAGAGAAGAAAGAGAAAGATAAAGTACATTTAAAGCAATGATGACTGAAACTTCCCAAGCCTGGGAAGAGAAATGGACACACAGCTCCATAAGGTCTAAAGATCCCAAATAGAACTAAATTGAGATACATTATAATTAAACTGTCAAAAGTGAAAAACAAAGAATTTGGAAAGCAGCAAGAGAAAAAAGGGAAGCTATATAAAGGAACCCTCATTCAGACTTCAGTAAATTTCTCAACAGAAACTTGTCAAGCCAGGATAAAATGAAGTTACATAATCAAAATATTGGAAGAAAAAAACTTGTCAACCAAGAATCCTATACCTGCCCAAACAAACTAAATCAGAGGAAGAGCATAACCACTATACTTACTTGCCTTACAGGAAATGTTAAAGGGAGTTGAGTGGCTGTAAAAGGACACTAGTTAAATCATAAAAACATAAGAAGGTAGCATAAAATTCACTGATAATGGTAAATATATTTTTAAAATTAGGTAGGGTGTCTGGGTGGCTCAGTGGGTTAAAACCTCTGCCTTCAGCCCAGGTCATGATCTTAGGGTCCTGGGATCAAGTCCCACATTGGGCTCCCTGCTCAGTGGAGAGCCTGCTTCCTCCTTTCTCTCTGCCTGCCTCTCTGCCTACTTGTGATCTCTCTCTGTCAAATAAATAAATCTTTTTAAAAATAGGTAAATAAAAGTTCAAAAATGTGCTAAAAATAACCCTAAATATGACAATGTGTTATTGGTTACACACAGTAAAAATAAGTAAACTGAAACATCAGTAACTCAAAATGTGATGAGAAAGATAAGTAAAAGTGTAAAGTTTAGGGATGCTATTAAGTTGTCATCAGTTTGAAAAAAAGGTTTTATAACTTTTAGATTTTTTGAATGTAAGCCTCATGATAAACACAAGGAAAAAGCCTAAGTAATTACACAAAAGAATATGACAAAACAGTCAAAGTATACTGATACAAAGATATCAAAACACATACACGCAAACACACACACACACACACACACACACACACACACACACAGAGTAGGATAAGAAGAAAGGGAAAAAATGGATCTATAAGCATCCACAAGAAATTATCAAAATGGCAGTGGTAAATCCTTACTTATCAGTAATTACATTAAATGTAAATAAATTAAATTCCCTAATCCAAAAGTATATAATGAATGGATAAAAATACAAAATTTAATGATATGCTTTCTATAAAAGACTCGATTCATTCTTAAAGGCACACACAGAGTGAGACTGAAAAGATGAGAAAAGATACTTCAAGCAAATAGTAACAACAACAAAAAAAAGGCAGGGGGGGAGCTGTACTTATATTAGACAAAAAGCAGCCTTTAAACTAAAAATGGTAAAAAGCAACAAAGAAGGTTATTATGTAATGATAGTGGGATAATCCATCCAGATGATACAACAAATTTAAGTATTTAGGCACACAGTAAAGAGCATCTAAATATAAATAGCAAAACTAACAGAGATAAAAGAAATAAACATCAATACAATGGTATTTGGGGATTTTAAATATGCCACCCTCAACAACGAAAACTGCATTGAGACAGAGGATCAATAAGGAAACTAAGATTTGAACAAATGACCCAAAATGGGCCTAAAAGGCATATTCAGAATATTCTATTCAACAACAGAAAAATTTATTTTTCTCAAATGTAAAAGAAACATATTCTAGGATTGATCAAAAATGTTAGGTGAGGAAACAAGTCTCAGCAAATTCAAGAAAATTGAAATCCTAACAGCTGCAATGTCTTATTAAATAGTATGAAACTAGAACTCAATAACAGGAGGAAAACTTGAACATTCATGAACACATGGAAATTAAACAATAATGTCCTAAAAACCAATGGATCAAAGAAGAAATTAAAATGGAGAGATAAAAAAAATCTTCAAATACAAAACTGGAAACAAATTACACAAAACTTACGGAATCCCATGAAAGCAGTTCTAAGAGGGTAGCGTATAGCAATAAGTGCCTACATTTAGAAAGAGGGAAGATCTAATAAACAACCTAACTCTACACCTCCAGGAACTAGAAGAACAAACTTTTCTGCCAAAATAAGCAGAAAAAAGAAAAGAATAAAGATTAGAGCAGAAATAAATGAAATAGAAAACAAGAAAATAATAAAAAAGATCAACAAAACTAAGAGTTGATTCTTTGAAAAGATAAAGAAAACTAAGAAGGCTTTAGGTAGATTAACCAAGGAAAAAAGTGAGAGGATTTAAATCAACAAAACTGTAAATTAAAAAAGAGACACTGCAACTGGTACTGAAGAAATGCAAAGAATCACAAGAGGCTTTTATGACCAACTCTAGGGCAACAAATTGGACTGCCTATAAAAATGGGAAAATTCTTAGAAATATACAACCTACCAAAAGTAAATTAGGGGGTGAAAAAAGAGTCTGAACAGGCTAATTACTAGTAAAGAAATAGTTATCAAATATCTCACAATTCTGAACTTCAAGCTATATTATAAAGCTGTAATCATCAAGATAGTATGTTACTGGCACAAAAACAGACACATACATCAATGGAACAGAACAGAAAACCCAGAAATGAACCCACGACTATATTGTCAAATAATCTTTGACAAAGCAGGAAAGAATATCCAATGGAGGAAAAGACAGTCTCTTTGACAAATGGTGATGGGAAAACTTGCCAACAACATGCAAAAAAAAAGAAAGAAAAAAGAAAAGAAAAGAAACTGGACTATTTTCTTACACCAAACACAAAAATAAATTCAAACTGGATGAAAGGCCTAACTATGAGATAGGAAACCAAAAAAATCCTAGAGGACAGCCCAGGCAGCAATCACTTTGACCTTGGCCATAGCAACTTCTTACAAGACATGTCTCTGGAAGCAAGGGAAACAAAAGAAGAATGAACTACTGTGATTTCATCAAGATAAAAACCTTCTGCACAACAAAGGAAACAATCGATAAAATTAAAAGGCATCCTTTGGAATAGGAGAAGATATTTGCAAATGATAGATCTGATAAAGTGTTGTTATCCAAAATATATGAAGAGCTTACATAAAGAAGTTATAAAGAACTTAAACTCAGCACCCCCCCAAAAAAAGATCAAATTAAGAAATGGGCAGAAGACAGGGAAAGACATTTTTCCAAAGAAGACATCGAAATGACCAATAGACACATGAAAATATGCTTAACATCACTCATCATCAGGAAAATGCAAATAAAAACTACAATGAGATCACCTCACACCTGTCAGAATGGCCAAAATTAACAACACAGGAAACAACAGATAATGGAAAGGATGCAGAGAAAGGGGAACCCTCTTACAGTTTGTGAGGGAATGCAAACTAGTGCAACCACTCTGAAAAACAGGAAGTTAAAATAGAACTACCTTATGATCCAGCAATTGTGTACTACGTATTTATCCAAAGGATAAAAAATACTTATTCAAAGGTTCATATGCACCCTGATGTTTATAGCAGCATTATATCAGAATAACTAAATTATGGAAAGTGCACCCAAATGTCCATCGACTGATGAATGGATAAAGATGTGGTGTACATACACATACAAATGTGTGAGCATACACACACATAAATGCGCACATCCACACACACAGTGGAATATTACTCAGCCATCATAAAGAATGAAATCTTGCCATTTACAATGACAAGTGGATAGAACTAGAGTATTAAGCTAGGGGAAAGATTCAAGTCAGAGAAAGATAAATACTATATGATGTCACTCACATGTGGAATTTAAGAAACAAAATAGATTAACATAGGGGAAAGAAAAGAAAGAGAGAGAAAGGGAAGCAAACCATAAAGGACTCTTAACTAAAGAGAACAAACAGGGTTGCTGGAGAGGAGGTGGATAGGGGATGAGCTCAATGGATGATCGGTATTAAGGAGGGCATTTGTGATGAGCTCCGGATGTTTTATGTAAGTGACAGTTCACTAAATTCTACTGAAACAAACACTATATGTTAGCTAACTAAAATTTAAATAGAAACTTGAAACATTAAAAAACAATCTTCCAATGAAGAAAAGCCCATGCCCAGATAGTTGTCTTCACTGGTGAATTTTACCAAACATTTATAGAAAAATTAGTGTCAATCCTTTTCAAATTCTTCTGAAATACTGAAAATAAGGGAACATTCCCATACTCATTTTATGAGGTCAGCATTACTCTGATACCAAAGCCAGAAAAGGAAAAGGCTTTAACTATATTAAAAGAAAACCACAGGCCAATATCCCTTATGATTTTATTTTATTTTTTTTAAAGATTTTATTTATTTATTTGACAGATAGAGAGAGATCACAAGTAGGCAAAGAGGCAGGCAGAGAGAGAGGAGGAAGCAGGCTCCCCGCCGAGCAGGGACCCCGATGCGGGCCTCGATCCCAGGACCCTGAGATCATGACCTGAGCCGAAGGCAGAGGCTTTAACCCACTGAGCCACCCAGGCGCCCTCCCTTATGATTTTAAATACAAAAATTCTCAATAAAGTATTAGCAAACTGAATTCAGCAGTACATTAAAATGTTCATTTGCCATGATCAAGTGGGATCTATCCCTGCATAAAAGGTCCAACATACACAACTAAAAATGATATGTTACACTAGTAAAATAAATGAAAAAAATCAAATGATCCTCTCAATAGATGCAGAAAAAGCATTTAACAAAATTCAATATCTGCTCATGATACAATCTCTTAACAAAGTTGGTACAGATATAAAGAACCTCAATAGATGCCACATAGGACAAGCCCACAGCTAATATTCTCAATAATAAAATATTAAATACTTTTCTATTAAAATCAGGAAAAAAGACAAGGGTGCCCACTTTCACCACTTCTATTCATATAGTACTTGAGGTTCTAGCTAGAACAATCAGGCAAGAACAAAATAAAAGACCTCAGAATTAGAAAGGAAGAAGTAAAATTGTCTCTCTTTGTAGATAGCATGATTTTATATAGGAAATTCTAAAGACTCCACCAAAACCCCTTAGTTCTAATAAATGAATTTAGTAAAGTTGCAGGATACAAAAATAACAAAAATCAGTAGTGTTTCTATATAATAACAAATTATCTGAAAAAGAAATAGAAAACACTATAATTTACAATACCATCGAAACCAATAAAATACAAAGGGTTAAAATTAAGTAAGGAGCTGAATTCTCTCTACACTAAAAACAAGAAGACACTGATGAAATAAATTGAAGGTGAAACAAATAAATTGAAATTAATCCATGTTCACTGATTGTAAGTATACTATTAAAATGTCCATGCTACCCAAAGCTATCTATAGAGTCAATGCAGTACCTACCAAAAGTCCAATGGTATTTTTTTTTTACAGAAGTAGAAAATAATAAAATTTATATGAAGACTTCAAATAGCCAAAGTATTCTTGAGAAAGAAAAGGAGATACCACACTACCACGCTTCCTGATTTTAGGTTATATTTTAAAACTATGGTAATTAAAACAGAATAGCATTGGAATACAAAACAGACACATGGAACAGATAAGAGCCCAGTTATAAACCCACATATATATGATCAACTAACACTCAGCAAGGGAACCAAGAATACTGAACGAAGGAAAGGCAGTCTCTTCAAAAAAATGGTGCTGGGAAAATGGATGTTTACATGTAAAACAATATAACTAGACTCATATCTTATACCATTCAGAAAAGTTAACTCAAGAAAAAAAAGATTCAAATATGAAATGAAAAACCATAAAATTCAGAAAAAAAAGGAAAAAAGCTCTTTGATATAGGTCTTGGCAATGATGTTCCTAATTTGTTTAGATACAATAATGAAAGCACAAGCAAAAAAATGAAAAATAAACAAGTGGGACTAAATCAAACTAAAAAGCTTCTGCATAGCAAAAGAAACCATGAAAATGAAAAGGCAACTTACAGAATGAGAAAAATATTTTCAAACCCTGTATCTAATAAACAGTCCCCGAATATATAAATAACTCCTATAACTCAAAAGCAAAAATCCAAATAATCTAATTTAAAAATTGGCCAGGACCTCATTAGAAATTATACATATATATATATGTATATATATACATATATATATATGAAATATCAATAGATACATGAAAAGGAGTTCAGCATCACTAGTCATAAGGCAAATACAAACCAAAGCCCCAGTGAGAAATCACCTCATACCTGTTAGAATGGGTGTTATAAAAAAGAAGACAAAAATAACAACTTCTCGCATGGATATGCAGAAAATGGAACCCTGGTACATGATTGTTGGGATTGTATATTGATGTAGCTACTATGAAAAACAGTATGGAATTTCCCCAAAAAACTAAAAAGAGAATTATTATATGATCCAGTAATTCTTCTTGTGGGAATATATCCAAAGGAAATGAGAACACCATACTGAAGAGAGGCATACACCACCTACTCACAGCAGCATTAGTTACAACAGCCAAAACGTGGAAACACATTAAATGTCTCTGGGTAGAATAACAGATAAAGAAAGGATAGAATAGATAAAGAATGGATACAGATACACACACACACACACACACACACACACACACACACACACACACACACACAAAATGGAATACTATTCAGTCTTTAAAAAAGGAAATTCTGTCCTTCATGAAAAGTGCATGGACCTAGAGGGTATCATGCTAAGTAAAATAAGTCAGAGAATGAGAAATACTTTATGATCTCACTTATATGTACAACCCCCACAAAACAAACAAACAAAACACCCATTCAATAAGAGATCAGATTTGTGCTTACCAGAAGCAGGGGGTGGGAGGGTGAGGGAATTGGATAAAAGTGGTCAAAAGGTACAAAACTCCAGTTACAAATAAATTTAGGGATATAACATATAACATGATGACTATTGTGAACACAGCTGTATGGTATATTTGAAAGTTAAGAGTAAATCTTAAAAGTTGACATTACAAAGAAAAAAAAACATTTTCTTTTTTTTCTTTTTGTATCTATATGAGAAGATAGGTGTTAAACCAAATTTATTGTGGTAACCATTTTACAATATATTTAAGTCAAATAATAATTCTGTATACTTTAAACTTATGTGGTGCTGGATGTCAATTATATATCAGTAAATGGGGGATAAAAGAAAATACCAATGAGCAAATACCAATCAAGTGGTAAACTAAAATGCGTAATACATCACATGCATTCCAAATCTTGCATGCTGTTTTTTACTCATGTGTGTCTGATATTTAAAAACCTGAGGATTTCTCAGAATTGATCAAAATAGATGTATTGAGGATAAATTTAATGCTCCCAAGTGTCATCGTATAGGACTTTGTCTTCATAACTGATTTATACAGGGACAGACTCTGATTCTAGGGACCTGATGAACTGGACAGTAACTGTGTCTGCTTATCCTTTATACAGCTGCTTTCACATCCAATAACATCCTCCGTTACCCAAAAAACAATCTGGATATCTACACTTACTACTGAGATTGCCATCATGAATGAGGTATTTTTATTATTTCTTTTCTTGTTTAGAAATGGCCAAAGTTATGTAAATAAATGCCAACATTCCTAAATGAATGGCTTATCAGATTATATAAGCGTTCTTGAAAATACAATGGAAGAGGTTATAAAACCATTTGATTACCCGCCAAGATGTTTGAAGAAAGCAAGCAAGCAAGCAAGAAAGCAAGAAAGAGAAGGTGCAGTTTATAAAAAATAGAGCTAGGCCAACTATTTGAAAATAACTTATTAGCCATTCTCCTTAGAAACATCATTGCTGGGAGAGATAGTATAAAGATTAGGATTCAAGTGAAGGACATTCTCCTACCTTATCACTAACCAGGGAAGCACACTGGCTTCTGGCAAGTGCAAATTTGTTTTGTTTTGGGTTTTTTTGTTTGTTTGTTTTTTAGCAGCATAAGGAGGCTAAGCTTTGGGAATTTAACTGAACTAGCTTTGCTTTCAGGCCTTACCCCTTGGTAACGCTGTGACTTGTAACTTAGTCACTTTGAATCTTAACTTCCTATTTAAAAAACAGTATCATAAGTATAACTAGGCCATAAGGTTACTAAAGTTTACAGAATAAATTAATATATGTAAAAAACCTGGAAAAAGATAGACCCTTAATCAAGATGGTTCTTTAATTCTGTCTTCTAATAGGTATGTCATATGGAAACGAAGGGAGTTCAACTTGTGGAAACAATTTACAAAGGAAAAAAGATAATGAAACTTTATTTCTATCATCACCGTCATCCACCCATTGTGAAACAAAACGTGCACTGGAATCTATGAAAAATATTTTCACCCTTCCCTTTCCTCCCCAGTTTCATTTTGGACTATTGCAAAAATAATAAAATAGGACAAATAGCAATCTATATCCTTCCCCAAACATTCATGGACTGTTAACATTTCTCTCTTTCTCCCTCTTTTCCGTTCCCTACCCTTTCCCTCTCACTCTCTTTATATGTACAGCATTCGGTAACTAATTTTGCATTATTTATAGATATGATAGCATTTTGCTCCTACTTTAGTATTTATCATGATGAAAAAAGTTTCTCCTTTGTAAACATAATAACCATACACACACACACCCCTGAACGCAATATTATCATTTGATATACATTATCATTTGATATTTCATTTCACTTGATATACAATCCCTATTCCCCCATTATTCCAATGCCTTAACCACTGCTTATTTTCCAGGAATTGTCATGTCTTATAAAAGTATTTTAAATAAATTTGTAATTGTTTTATTTATACTTTTAGATAAAATTTATAAGAGATAGAGATTTTTTATTAATCATAATTTCTAGAGCAAATCATGTTATCTCACAGATTTTTTTTAAAAATAGAAATTAAATAAAAACCAATGATAAATTTTCAGACATGCTAGACATAATGAAAAGATATTTATACATTGGAAATTACTGCCAAAATATAAGACATCCATGACAAATTATGATGTATCATGAGACATAATGCAGAGTAATGGACTGAGAGTTTGGGGTGTCTCCCTAACATTCATACGTTGAAATCTTAACCCCCAATGTGATGGTATTAAGAGTTGGGACCATTGGGAGGTGATTAGGTTATGAGGGTGGAGCCCTTATGAATGTGATTAGTGTCCTTATAAAAGAAACCGTAGAAGGTTCCCTCACTCCTTCTGCCTGTAAGGACACAGTGAGAGGACTGTTAATATACCAGGAAGCAGTCCTCACAAGACATGGAATTTGTTGGTACCTTGATCTTAGACTTTCCAGCATGCAGAACAATGAGAAATGTCTATTATTTAAATACCACTCGGTCTATGGTATTTTGTTATAGCAACCTAAACAGACTAAAATAGAAATAATATGGAATCCAATACATAAAGGAAACTTAAGCAATGTTGGCTTATATAAAAACCTCAAACAATTATTCTTAATTGTCATTTTGTCTTGAAATTCTTGGGATAATTATAAGCTGAGTAGAAACTGTCTAATTAAACACTATTTAGTTACTTACAACAAGAAAACACTTAAGCTCTACTTATTAGATATAAACTATAAAAGGCCACATCTTTATTCATTTACACAGGAGAAAAGTCTAATCTAAGTTAGTATTTTTGTTTTAACTTTAGTACATTTTAAAAAAACAGGCACATATGCTCTTTATGAAATGTTTCTAAATCTTCCATTATTATTTTCTTTAAATCTTTCTTCTAGGGTAAGCCTGACAGTTGGGACAGAAAAAGAAAGTTCAGATAGCTCATTCCCTACAGAGATGTATCAAACTGTGCGCAAAACAGGTCACCCAAAGCCAATAGCATAGAAATGCTTACTGCTGATTACTGCTCTGTGAGTATCCTATGGTGGAAGAAGAACTGGAAGTACTAATCTTCCTAAAGTTTACATATAGTTCTATAGCTTACTATATTGATTACTAGTTTAAATTTCATTGTTCTTTTTTTCCACCTCAGATTTCTTTTCACTCACATTTGATTAGTTTGTATTTTTACAAATTAATTTGAATTTTTCAATAAATTATTAAAACAAAAATAATTCTATGAGTTGTCAGCTTAATATTTAATATTTTTGTATACTGTAGAGAAACCTCAACCTGAGAGTCTTATGTAAATGTGAAAATAAAAACTTGGATCCAATTGAAATATCTTTTCCTCAAATATTTGTGTGCTACTTTATTCTGCAAAAGTGGTTAAGTTCTTTCAATTTCATTGCAAATTTTATTTTTTTTTATTTATTTATTTTTAAAGATTTTATTTATTTATTTCACAGAGGGAGAGAGATCACAGGAGGCAGAGAGGCAGGCAGAGAGAGGGGGGGGAAGCAGGCTCCCCGCTGAACAGGGAGCCTGATGCGGGCCTCAATCCCAGGACCCTGAGATCATGACCTGAGCCGAAAGCAGAGGCTTTAACCCACTGAGCCACCCAGGCGCCCTGATAATAACTTTCATTTCAATATTTGAATATTATTTTCCCTGGTAGGATATGTCACACTGGTAGATTTCATTTTGGCACTTCAAAGATGTCATCGGTAAAATAAGTGTCATGATAACTAGAAGCTCTCAAATTTTAGGAAAAAATAAACAATTATAGCAATCTGACAATTCTATAATAGATATATATAAGGCATATTAGGCCTTTACCTACCCTGGGTTATGTTATAAGCATTTACTGGAAGTTTTTATTTTGTATGTACTACATGAAGTTCAAATGTAAATCCTGCATCACAAACATTAAAATAATTTTTAGGTACACTTAATAATTTGTTTGCTTAATTCCTTTCTTTATGCTATTATACTTGTTGACAACTTTTATGTCTTTTTTTCGGAAATACCTAATCAGGTTCTTTGCACATTGTTTAATCTTGGTTATAGACTGATTTGTTTATTGCTATTGAGTCACATGAATTCCTTATATATTTTAGATATTAACTCCTTACCAGATATATAGTTTGTAAATATTTCTCTCATTCTGTTGTTTGCCTCTTCATTTCGTTGATTATTTTCTTTGTTGTGAACTAGCTTTTTAGTTTGATATAAACTCGCTTGTTTATTTTGGCTTTAACTATCTGTGCTTTTGGTGTCATATCCAAAAAATTATTTCCCAGGCCAATATCAAAAGATATTTGCCGAGCACCTGGGTGGCTCAGTGGGTTAAAGCCTCTGCTTTCGGCTCAGGTCATGATCTCAGGNACAAAAGATATTTGCCGAGCACCTGGGTGGCTTAGTGGGTTAAAGCCTCTGCTTTCGGCTCAGGTCATGATCTCAGGGTCCTGGGATCAAGGCCCGCATCGGGCTCCCTGCTCAGCAGGGAACCTGCTTCCCCCTCTCTCTCTGCCTCCCTCTCTGCCTCCTTGTGATCTCTCTCCCTCTGTGAAATAAATAAATAAAATCTTTAAAAAAAAAAAAAGATATTCGCCTCTGCCTTTTTTTTTCTTTTAGTAGTTTCAAAGCTTCAGGTCTTAAGTCTTAAGTTACTCCATTTTGAGTTTTTTGTTTTGTTTTGTTTTTCTGTATATGATATGAGAGGTCTCCAATTTTATTATTTTGCAAGCGGATATTCAGTTTTTCCAACACTATTTATTAAAAAGACCATTCTTTCCCCATTGTGTGTTCTTGCCACACTTGCCAAAGATCAGTTGACCATAGATGCATGAATTTCTGGGCTTTCTATTCTAGTCATCTCGATGTCAGTTTTTGTGCCAGTACTATACTGTTTTGATTACTATAATTTTGTAGTATAATTTGAAATCAGAGAAAACTTTGTTATTCATGCTCAAGATCACTTTGGCTAATCTGGGGTATTTGTGGTTCCATATGAATTATAAAATTGTTTTATTTCTGTGAAGAATGGCCACGAGATTTTGATAAGGATTGCACTGAATCTCTCGATTCTTTTGGGTAGTATGGACATTTTAACAATTCTTCATATCTGTATAAAGCAAGTCTGCCCACTCTCACCACTGCCAACAGAGACACTTTTCTTCTTCCTTTCTGATCTGGATGCCTTTTTTCTTGCCTAATTACTCTGACTAGAAATCTAGTACCATGTTGAAAAAAAGTGGTAAAAGTGGGCAGACTCACCTTATACTAGATGTTGGAGAGAAAGCTCTGTTTTTCCCCTGAATTTCAGAGTTAATGGTGAATGTTTCATATGTTGACTTCACTCTATTGAGGTAAGTTCCTTATTTTGTTGAGACTGTCATGAATGGATGTTGAGATTTGTCAAATACTTTTCTGCATCAACTAAAATAATCACGTGGTATTTGCCTTTCATTTTGTTAATGTGTTAGATCGCATTGAGTAATTTGCCTATGTTCTAGACAAAACCCACTTGCATCCCAGGGATAAAACCATTTTGTCATAGTGTATGATTATTTTTAATGTGATGAATTTGATTTGGTAGTGTTTTATGGAGAATTCTTGAATCTATGGTCATCAGGGGTATTGACCTATAGTCTCTTGTAGTGTCTTTGTCTGATTTTGATATCAGGAAGATGCTGGCATCATAAAATGAGTTTGAAAGGATTCCATTTTCTATTTTATGGAAGAGTTTAAGGAGGATTGGTATTAATTCTTCTTTAAATATTTGGTAGAATTTACCTGTGAAGCAATCTCATCTTGGGCTTTTATTTTTGGAAAAGTTTTTAATTACTAATTCTTTGTATTTGTTACTGGTTTGTTCAGGCTAGTATTGTTCAAATCAGTCACTTATTTTGGCTATAAATTCTATCAGAATTGTAAGTGGAATATTGAATTCAATTTCTACCTTGAAATATGTCAATACTTGCTTTATATTTTTAACAGCTCTCATGTTGGGTATATATTTATAATTGTAATTTCTGGTACATTGACCCATTTATTATTATCTAATGACTTTTTCTGTCTCTAGATAGTTCTAAACTTATAGCTATAAGTTTATATTTTAACATATAAACTTATATTTTGTCTGATATAAATGTAGCCACTCCTTTCTTTTGGTTGCCATTTGCATGAGATACCTTATTGTATTCCTCTACTTTCAGTCTTTGTGTATCTCTAAATCTAAATTGGTTTTCTTGTAGATGGCATATCACTTGATTTTATACTTATTTAAAATCAATTTAGCTACTCTATGCCTTTTAAGTTTAATCCATTTATATTTAAAATAATTATCAATTGTGGGTTTAATACTGCTATTTAAAAAAAAATTTGCAGTTGTTTTGTTCCTTTCCTCCTCTCTTGCTGTTTTTTTTTAGTTTGAGATATAATTGACACAAAACACTGTACAAGTTACACAGTGTAACTCGACTATATATAGTGAAATGATTATTAAAATAAATTTAATTAACATCCAGCACTTCATATAGTTGTAATTTTTTTTTCCCTTTTAATAAGAACTTTTAGGATTTTCTCTCTTAGGAACTTTGTTCCTAAGAGCAATGCTAACTGTAGTCTTCATATTGTACATTATAATCCCAGTACTTATTTATAAGTTTGTACCCTCTGACTACCTTCTCCCAATTTCCCATCCCCCATCTCCATGCCTGGTAACAAGAAATCTGACCTCTTCCTCAATAAGTTTGTTTTTATATTCCACACATAAGTGAGAACTTACAGAATTTCTCTTTCTCTGATTTTACTTACCAAAATGCCTGCACGATCCATCCATGTTGTCACAATTGTAGGATTTCCTTTTTATGGCTGAATAGTATTCCATTAACATACATCACATTGTCTTTATCCATTCATCTGTCAATGGACACTTAGGTTATTTTTATGTCTTTGCTATTGTAAGTAATGCTGCAGAAGAACATTCTCATGTCTTCAGACATCTCTTAGACATAGTGACTTGATTTCCTTCAGAAATAGTCCCAAAGTTAGAACTGCTGAGTCAAAAGTTAGTTCCATTTTTAATTTTTTTAGGAACATATATACAGTTTTCCATAGTGGCTGCACCAGTTTACATTCATGTCAATGGTACGAAAAGGTTCCCTTTTCTCCATACCCTTGCTGGGCATCTGCTATCTTATCTTTTAAATGACAGCCATTCTACCAGGTATGAGGTGATATCTCATTGTAGTTTTGATTTGCTTTTTCCCTGATGATCAGTGATGTTGAACATCTTTTCATGCACCAGTTACCTATTTAAATATATTTTTTGGAAAGAATAAAGTCCTTTGCCCATTTTTAAATTGAATTATTTTACTAATTATTTGACTATTATTGAGTTATGAGTTATTTTTAATATTTTTTATATTAACCCCTTAATAGATATACAACTTACAAATATGCTCTTCCATTCCATAGGTTGTCTATTAATTTTGTTGACTGTTTCTTTGGCTGAGAAATTAGCCCTACTTTTTTGTTGTTGCTTGTGCTTTAGGTATCATTTCCAGAAAAATCATTGCCAAGACCCATGTAAAGAAGCTTTTCTATATTTTACTGAAAGTTTTATAGTTTCCAGTCTTAGATGTAAGTCTTTAATCCATTTCAAGTTAACTTTTTGAGTGGTGTAACATATGGGTTTAGTTTCATCCTTTCACATGTAAACATTCAATTTTTCTAACACAACTGACTGAAGAAACAGTCTTTTCTCCATTGAGTTTTCTTGGCTTTTTTGTTAAATATTGGATGACTCTATATGCATGGGTTTATTATCAGGCTCTTGTTCTATGTGCCTGTTCTATATCAGTACCACACTGTTTCACTTAGTATAACATTATAATGTAGTATGAAATCTTTGTTATTTTTTGTACTGGTTTCCTTTGATTCTTTTCTGCTTATCTTTTGTTCATCTATTATGTTTTCTCTTTGCAATTAGTTTGAGGTTTACATAAAACATTTTGTTATAACCATCTAAGTTAACTACTTCAATTACACATAAAATTCTTCCTTTTTACTCTTCCTACATGCTTTTGGTTCTTATAGTAAAGTATATCTTTTATACTGTGTACTAACAAATTTTTATCTTTTAACTTTTATATTTGTGTTAAAGTAATTTATATGCTATCATTACAATATTACATTAATCTCTATTTGTCTATATATTTACATTTAGCAATGATGCTTATGCTATCATGTGCTTTTACATTGCTCTTCAGGGTATTTTCATTTTAAATTGAATAATTCCCTTAAGCATTTTGTATCAGGTCTGTTGGTGATTATTTAGTTGTGCAATTTTGCACAAAATTTTTTTGTTTTGGCCTGGGAAAGACTTGCTTCTTCATCTTAAAATATTTGGCATGTAAATTATTCTTGATTGTGTGTGTGTGTGTAAGTTTTTCAGCACACTTGAATGTATCATCTCACTTTATCCTGGCCTGTAAATTTCCTATTGAGTAATTCACTGATAGTCTTATATATAGAGTCAATTTTTTCTTTCTGCTTTCAAAATTCTGTTTTTCTCCTTAATCTCTGACAATTTAATAATAATGTGTCTCACTGTAGTCTCGAGTTGATCCTATCTGGGGACTTTTAAGCCTCATGAATCTATATGTTCATTTTCTTCTCAAGATATGAGAAGTTTTCCAGGGTGGCTTTGGCTGGCTCGAAGGGACAATAGTATAGACTCCAGGCACCTTATCAGCTAAGTTCAGAATCAGCCAAGACTGTGGGTGTCCTCAGCAGCCAAATTTTGAGTAACTATGGCAATAGAAAGTCTTACTGGGGTTCTCAGTGGCAATGGTGGCATGCATTTCTACTATCTTTTTCTTGACCACTGCAGTTGGTATGGGGGTGGGTGTAATCATAGCCTAGAGGATTTATCTTAGCATAGGGTGTGGGCCTACAGAGTTGGTGTTGGTTCAAAATGCAGGTGTGGACAGACTAATAGTGGTATCTGTGTCTGAGTCACAGGTGTATATATGGTGGTGACAGTTCTGGGGCACAGATGCACATGAGGTTATGGTGACACCACCATCTGGGGCTGAAGAGGTACAGAAGGACGACAGAGCTAGAGTTTGGGGGATGGGAAAATACAAAGCAGTGGTGACACCAGGGACTGGTATAAAATACATGGTGGTTGTGACACTGGGTCTCTTGTAGAATGGCCATGGCATCAGGATTCAGTACGTAGATATATGTGGAGTGACCACAGACATGGAGTGTGGGATGCTGGCACATGCAAAGCAGCAATGACACTTGGGGATTCATGATGTGGGCAGCTGTAGAACAACTGCAGAGCCAGGGTCTGGGATGCATTCATGCATACAGCTATGGAAGCACCAGGGTCCAGGGCATGGGAACACATGGAAAATCATAGATCTGGCATTTTGATCTGCCACCAGGATGGGGTGTGGGGCACAAAGCAGTAGTTTGTTCTGTGGGTACACACTGGCATAGACTTCAAGTAGCTCTTTCAGCTGTGATCTGCACTGGTCAAGACTAGACATGGGGGTAACTGATGATGAAAGTGATGATTTTCCACTAGTAGTATAGACTTCTGGGGTCCCTCTTTTTTTCCATTCCTTATGGGGATGCCAAAGCAGATTGGATTTCTCTTGGTGCTGGCTATGCTGCAGTGGGTCATGCCACTGCATGACACAGTAAAATTCCTCCTACCCTTTCCTATTTGTTTTTATTTGTGTGTTTCAATGGGTGCTCCAGCTTCTTTTTTATCTGTTCTGGTGGTCTCCCAGAGCTATTTTCTTCAATAAGTAGTTTTTATTTTTTATTTTTGTGGGGGTCAAGCATTGGGATTTCCTGGTACATCATTCTTGATCTTATCCTGCTTAATTCCTTTGATTAAAAAATATATGTTTTAACAGCCATATAATTTTTAATTAATTTTATCAGCAAAAGATGTATTATATAACAATAAATGGATCAAGTATGTATGGATGAGTGAGAAATAAGTAATGAATAAGGAATTATATTATGAAAAACTAATGTTTTCCAGTTTAAGTATGTACCATGGTCTTCAACTTCCTAAATATTTGTCAATTTGAATTAATGAATGTGAATCGTGAGAATAATTACCAAATCCAAAGGGTGATGTTGGATTATCTTATCTCTAAAATAATTTTAACTGTTTACACACTTAAGACTATTAGTCCTCTGGGGCCATTGCTCTCTTGATTCATTAATGATTGTAGTTTAATAGTCTTTGTTCAAAAATATCTTTATTCCTCAATATGAACCTTAAAATAACTTTTGTGTTCATATTATGGTTAAATAGGATTGTATAGGTTATTGGACTTCAACATTTATATTATCCAGGATTTCATGGAGTTTGCCAAGAATGATTGGCACAATAATGGAGGTTGTCATATGGTAAAATTAAAGATTGGTAAGAGGGAGACTTCAGAGTTTACAGTTTTACTTACTACTAAAGCTGTTTGCTATTTAAGAGATTTTTATTAATATTAGAGAAATATTGTATAAATTTGCCAAATTATATATAAAAAGCTTATGCTATTTACTGGTCTTGTCCAAAATTACCATATGACTCATTTGTTGTGATTTTAATAGACTATCCTGTAAAAAAAATGTTGATTCACTATGGTTTACCAATTTATTATTTCCCTTTCAAAACCTATTATCTAGAAGAATATATTTTATAGTCATCATAATATAGGCACAATTTTGATATATCAAAACTATTCAACTGGATTGCTACATAAATTTCATAATGATAAAAGAAAGTATATATTAATAGATTTGACTACCATAACTTTATACCCGTTCTTCTAAGTTTTTAGATACTACTAAGTATGCACCTGATACATTTAAAATATTAAAATATTTAATAATCATTGAATTGGTATTTTGCAAGTTTAAAACCGTAAGAATTTTTAATATATGTGTGGTTAAACAACTTTTTTTTTCCACACAAGCACAGTCTTATTTTATCCATGGATGATTTTGAATGGCTGCTTTAATTAATTTTCATTATCAACCATCATTCTTGCTCTCTCTGATATATGTAAAAATAACTTATAAAGTTTCAATCATATTGAACCAAAAATTTTATTTTCTCCAAATTTCTAGTCATGTGGAACATGTCTGTAAAATCAAACACTGGCTTAATTTCAGGCTAGCAAAATTCAAAAGAAGCCCAGTTATACTGTGTTATAGGTCCCACCAGTAAACCTAAAGAGAAGTGTTCTTGATTTCAAAAGTCAGTTTTAACAAACGTAGAATTTTGATAGGAAAGATATATCCATATAACATACACAAATACATGTAACAATTGTCTCATTTTGCCCTCAGCAGCCTAAAATATGGCCTAATTACTCGGTCTCTTGATATGCGATAAGAAAGAAAAGCTGTAGTGGGATATCCACTTATGGTCGCTAATTCAAAATTCTACTTTTTAAAATTATATATTCAACTTTAGATCTCGATTTTTAACTTTTGAAAGTCAATAGGAGTTTAAAAGATTAAAGATATAAAGGCAGAAAATTTTGGATAGGGCACTTAGATCTTTTCTCTGTATTGAGTCAGATTCTTCCCATACACACCTAAAAGTCATCTCTTATTTCCCTTAGAGGACATACCAAGGAAGTCTTAAGCCTTCTCTAAATCATGTACAAGCTGGTGGACTGTTTAAATACTATTTTGGTTCTTAACACTAGTATATTAGAGGGGTGAACCCAAGTTGAATTATTAAAGTTCAAAATCATTTATAAAATGTCATCACCAGGAACATTTACTTATCTATCATACCAAATGCCATTAACATTCACAGCTCAAACATCAAAGGATAAACTACCTTTACTCCCACTAGAAAAGAGAGCTGTTAGAGATCCACATTCCTCCAAATACATTTCACGGATTTGTGACTATCAGACACTTTTCACATAAATATCCTTTTAGTCACATTTTTCCTTTAAGACTTAACATTCGTGTTTTTTTGCTTTAATAATTCCTCAGTGTCTGTAAGCATTGACTTTTAATAAATAGCAGTGGTGAGATTATGATTTTTAATTAAATAAACACAATTACCATTGCTTTACAATGATGTTTGGTTCTCAGTAAATTTACAGTTGATATTAAAAAGTCTTTTTTTTTCTGATTACACCACTGAAGAGAAATTATTAAGAACTAATTTGTGGTAGAGGCAGTGCAAGATGGCTGCTCAGGAAGATCTTGAACTCACCTCTTCCTATAAGCACAACAAATCTACAGCTACATGAGGCACAATCCCCTCTGAAAAGCCTTGATAACTACCTGAAGAGCTCTCTACAATAAGAGATGAAAGGACCACAATGAGACAGAGATGTGGTCTTGCCAAAATCCCCATGACTGGCACAACAAATCAACCAACAGGAGAGTTCTCACAAATATCGAACTCCTCTCTGAGAGGCAAGAGGTTTGTACCCCACATTAGGCACCACAAAGTTTGGGACCTGAACTAGAGAGATGAAGTACTTGTTAAAACCCAACAAGGCTTACATCCACAAGAACCATAGAGTCATAGGGAATGAAGTATGTGTTCTTAACAAACAGACTGAGGGTTACAGAAGAGAGGGGTTGGGGGGATGGGGTAACAAACCGATGAGTATTAAGGAGGGCACGTGTTGTGATGAAAACTGGGTGTTATATGCAACTAATGAATCATTGAACACTACATCAAAAACTAATGATGCACTATATGTTGGCTAACTGAACACAAAAAAAGAAAACAGTGAAATGAAATGAAGATAACAGAAAACAAAGAAGTGCACATATGCAAATCACTTGCACTGGGACACAGCCAAAAAAAAGCAGTGGTTTGAAAAGAACCTAGACCATATGTGAAGGAGATTCATTTGCTAATCTTGATTTGCCAGATGGGCAAAAGCATATTGGCACTCTGCAGGGACAGAGGTGCTGGCAGGTATCATTTTTACATCCTCTTTCTACCTTGCTAGTGCCAGCACTGGCAGTTGTCACTTTTGCCATCACACTCTAACCTGCTAAAATCGCCTCCCTGGCCACAGCCAGAGTTCCACCAGAGACATTAAGTGAGCACCTTGTCCCCTGTGCTACTGCTGCACTGCCCCCAGAGGAGGCAGACAAGTGCCTCATCGTACTACATCCCTCTCATGGTCCCAAAAGGGCCAGCAGGTAGGTGTCCCAACCTCTTCATGGACCCCCAAGTCTAGCAGGCATACAGTGTGTAAGGCGATGCCATTTGAGTGCTGGGTTCTGGAGGCCAGGGAGTATTGTTCTTCTGAGCCCCATGGGCCTAAAAGAATCAAAGGGACACTTCAAGAAACAACCAGATTAAATGCAAGGTTAAATGATAAGGTTCATAACCTACACAGGGCCACCCATTCAAGACTAGGAGAGAGTTGTTTCACTGAATACATAGAAACAAACATAAACATCCAAGCAAAATGAACAGAAGAATATTTTCCAAATGGAAGAAGATCAAACTCCAGAAAAAGGCTCAATGAAACAAAGATAAATAATTTGTTTGCTGAGGAATTCACAATAACATGCGGCGCCTGGTTGGTTCAGTGGGTTAAGCCTCTGCCTTCAGCTCAGGTCATGATCTCAGGGTCCTAGGATAGAGCTCTCTGCTCAGCAGGGAGCCTGCTTCCTCCTCTCTCTGCCTGCCTCTCTGCCTACTTGTGATCTCTCTCTCTGTCAAATAAATAAATAAAATCTTAAAAAAAATTCACTATAACAGTCATAAAGATGCTTACGGTACTCAAGAGAAAAATTAACAAAAACAACTTCAATAAAGAGAGAATATAAGTATAAAAATAGGTCATAGAGCTGGAGAATTTAATAATTGAACTGGACAATACAACAGAAGGGTTCAAAAGTTAACTAAGAAAAAGAATCAATGATCTGGAAGACATGGCATTGGAACTCACTCAAAGAGAGCAGCAAAAAGACAAAAAAAATGTTCAAAAAATGAAATTAGTTGAGGGAACAATGGAACAACATCAAATGTAATACTTACATATAGAGGTTCCAAAAGAAATACAGATAGAAAGGAGCAATGGTTGAAAACTTTCCTAAACTGAAGAAGGAAAGAGATATCCAAATCCAGGAAGCCCAAAGAAATCCAAATAAGATGAACCCAAAGAGACCTTCACCAAGACACAGTATAAGAAGAATGTCAAATGTTAGAGAATCTTAAATGCAGTAAGAGAAAAATAACTTGCTTTATAACAGGGATCTGGCACAAGAGTGTAAGTATAATTATCAGCAGAAATTTTGCAAGCCAGAGGGAGTAGAAGGATATATTCAAAATGCTAAAAGCAAAACACTTCTAACCATGAATATTCTACCTGGCAAGATTATCATTCATAACTGAAAGATATATAGAGTTTTTCAGACATACAAAAGCTATCAGAGTCCATCACCACTAAAGTAGCACCACTAGAAGAAATGTTAAAGGGACTTATTTAACCTGAAAAGAAAGAGCACTAATTACTAATAAGAAAACGTATGAGTGTAAAAATCACACTGGTCATAGTAAATATGTAAAGGAAGTGGACTAATCACTTATAAAACTACTGTAGAGATTAAAGGAAAAAGAAAAACTACTATAATTAGTTAAGGAATACACAAAAGATATAAAAATAAGATTTCAAAAATGTAAAACACAGAAGGGGAGTATAAAATCAGAGTTTTAGAATGTGTTCAAAATTAACTTGCTATCAGTTTAAAAGACTGTTATACATATATATGCCATTATATGGGAGCCCCATGGTACCCACAAAACAAAAACCTATAAGGATACATAAGACATAATGAGCAAGAATCTAAATATAACACTATAGAAAGCCATCAAACCACAAGGGAAGAAGCTAAAAGATTAAAGGAACAGACAGGACATACAAAAAGCCAGAAAACTTATTAACAAAATGGAAATGAGAACATATTCATCAATAACTTAAATGTAAATGGACTAAATTCTCAAATTGAAAGACAGAGTTTCTAAATAAAGATGTATCCATACATTACCTAGAAAAGACTCAACTCAGATTTAATCACACACAGACTGAAAGTGAAAGGATGCAAAAGACTTTTTCATAAAGCAAAGCAAAAATAAATCTGGGGTAGCTATACTTTTATCAGGAAAATAAACTTTAAAACAAAAATTAACAGGTTAGGATAGCATTGCATAATTATGGAGGAATTGAATCAACAAGAAAACAAAACATTTGTAAATATTTATGCATCCAACATAGGGAAACCTAATATATAAAGCAAATACTAAAAAACAAAGCAAGAAATTGATAGCAATATAATAATAGGGGACTTTAGTACCATATTTACAACAGTAGATAGATCATCCATGCAGAAAATCAGTAAGGAAACAGTGGCCTTAAGTGACACGTTAGAACAGATGGACCAAATAGCTACATACTGGACATTCCATCTGAAAACAGAAAAATACATTAAGTGCACATGGAACATTCTCCAGAATATATCAGACATTAAGCTACAAAACAACTCTCAATAAATCCAAGATTGAAATCATATCAGCAGGGAGAGGCTAAGATGGTGGAGTAGGAGGAGGACCTAGGCTTACCTGCTCCCTCAAACACAGCTAGATAAATATTAGATCTTTTGGAATACCCAAGAAATCAACCTGATGACTGACAGAACAAACTGCACAACTAGAGGGAGAGAAGGGGCCATATCATGGAAGATAGGAAGTATGGAGACATGGTTTGGGGGAGAAATGGATCACAGATGCTGCAGAGGGGAGGGAGCTCTTGTTGCAGAAAAAGGTGAGTGAAAGGAGTGCAAAAGGGATTGCATAAGAAGAACACTTCTCCAAAGCCAATGACTGAAAATGAGAGAAGCTGATTTTCATGAAGTTTTGAAACAAGTGGGGCTCAAAGACTGGAGTTTAAGAGGCCCACAGTGTGGCTGGTATAGAGCATGAGGGCACTGCAGTACTATAGAGAAGGAAGGCAGGTAACACAGGAACAGATGGTTTAATCTGAGGATCACCTAAGATGCGCTGGGAGAAACTAGCTTCTTCTTGGAGCACATCTGAGAGAGATGGCATTGCCTCTTCAGGGGTAAAATCGCTGGTAGGTGCCATTTCCCTCTGTCATCCCTCAACACAGGTGCAGAGACACCTGCTGAGGGTGGCTAACCTGGACACTGGTTGTTTAGTGTGCTTTGCTCCAAATCCTATGCTCATGTGCTCTGGTGCAACTACTCTTTGGGTCAAATGTGTATCAGTGTCAGCATGACAAGACCTTCCCCCAGAATAGCACAAGTCCCCACCACACCAGGTTCCTAAATCGTGGAGTTTTAAAACTCAGCCATCCCAGCTGGGACAGAGTCCAAAGTGCACTGCTCTTTGCTCTAGGCAAGCAAACCAGACACAGACAGTGTGAAAACATTGATTTGAAAAATGTCTAGGATGCACAAGGGGAATTTATTTGCTCTTCTGGGATAGCTTCCATGATAGCAATAAGCATGAATTCCCTCTCCAGGGACAAAGGACTGACTGGCATCATTTCTCTCCCCGCCCTTCAGCATAAACCAGCTTCAGTAAATAGCACAGCACCAACACTGGCTGCCTAACCTGCTTAAACCAAGTCCTCCACCCCTCCACCCCACACTCTGCTGATACTGTTTTTCTCGGGCAAGTGTGCCTAAGAACCAGGACAGTGAGCCTCTCCCCAAGACCAGCCCAAACTTGTGCACACACCATGTCTATTGACCAGAGTTCAACGAAGCTTCAGTTCTAGTGCAAATAGCATCAGATCTCTTTTAATAAGCAGACCAGAACACAGTTAGTTAAAACTCACCTTGCTCTGGCCAAGGTCCAAACACTCTCCATTCCAGGCAAGAAGAAACTCAGTAGAAGACTGACCTGAGGGATAGAGCAGCCATAAAACAGCAGCAGAGTACACACAGCACACACCAAAGACACTTCCTGACACCAGAGGTACACCATAAAGCCATTATTCTCAGGAGTAGGAAATGTAACAGTCTTTCCTAACACAGAGAAAACTGAGATCTAGAAAAAAATGCCAAGATGGAGGAATTCATCTTAAAAGAAAGAATAAAGGGCCAAGGATATTATCAAAACAGATATAAGTAATACACCTGATCCAGAATTTGAAACATCAATCATAAGTATACTAGCTGAGCTTGAGAAAAGCACAGAAAACAAAGGATAGACTTACTGTAGAGATAAAAGAGCTTAAAATCAATCCAGCTGAAATGAAAAATACAAGAAACACGATTCAACACTGACTGAATGTAATGACCACAAGGATGAATGTATCAGAGGAATGAATAAGTGATACCAAAGACAGAATTATTGAAAATAATGAAGCTGAACAAAAAAGGGAAAAAAAATCTTGGATCACAAAAGTAAACTTAGGGAAATCAGTGTCGCCACCAAACAAAACAACATTCATATCATAGGGATCCCAGAAAAGGATGACAGAGAAAAGGGGACAAATGGTCTATTTGAGGAAAATATAGTTGAAAACTTCCTTAATCTGGGAAAGGGAAGAGACATCTAAATCCAGGAGGCATAGAAAACTTCTACCAATATCAACAAAATTAGGCCAATATCAAGACACATTTTAACTTTGCAAAATACAAACAACAAAACCCTAAAAACAAAAAGACAAAAGAAAATTACAAGGGAAGAACAAAAACTTTAGCAGCAGATCTCCACAGAAATGTGATAGGCCAGAAGAAAGTGGCGTAATATATTCAATGTGATGCATGAGAAAAATATGCAGCCAAGAAAACTCCATCCAGTGAGGCTGTCATTCAGAATAGAAGGAGAGATAAAGAGTGTCCCAAACAAAAACTAGAGGAGTTTGTGACCACTAAACCAGCCCTGCAAGAAATATTAAAGGGGACTCTGAGTGGGAAAGAAAGACTAAAAGCAACAAAAACTAGAAACAGAAAAATCTCCAGAAACAATGACAAAATAAGTAATAAAATGGCATTAAATTCTATCAATAATTACTCTGAATGTAAATGTACCTAATGCTCCAAACAAAAGACACAGGGTATCAGAATGGATTTAAAACAAACAAACAAAAAACAAAACAAAAAAAACCCAAAATACAAAAAACAGACCCATCTGTTTACTGCCTACAAGAGACTCATTTTAGACCTAAGGACACCTGCAGATGGAAAGTGAGGGAATGGAGAACCATCTCTCATACTAATGGACTTCAAAAGAAAGCTAGAGTAGCCATACTTTTATCAGACAAATTAGATTTTAAACCAAAGATAGTAACAGGAGATGAAGAAGGGCACTATATCATAATAAAGGGGTCAATCCAACAAGAAGATCTAACAATTGTAAATAGTTATGCCTCCAACTTGAAGGCACCCAAATATATAGAACAAATGATAACAAACATATAAAGGAAATCATTAATAATAATACAGTAATAGTAGGGGATTTTAACAGCCTACTTACACCAATGGATAGATCATCTAAGCAGAAAATCAACAAGGAAACAATGGCTTGGAAGGACACACAGGACTTGATAGCCTTGACAGATATATTCAGAACATTATATCCTAAAGGAGAATATGAAACATTCTCCAGAGATCATATACTAGGTCACAAATCAAAGTACAAAAAGTATAAAAAGATTGAGATCATACCATGCATATTTTCTCATCACAACAATACGAAACTTTAAGTCAATCAAAAGAAAAAATTTGGAAAGACCACAAATACACAGAGGTTAAAGAACATCCTCATAAGAAATGAAAGGGTCAACCAGGAAAGTAAATAAGAAATAAAATACATGGAAACAAATAATGAAAACATGATGGTTCAAAACCTCTGGGATGCAGAAAAAGTGGTCCTATGAGGGAACTATATCGCAATACAGGCCTACCTTAAGAAGCAAAAAAAAAAATCTCAAATAAGCAACCTAACATTACACCTGAAGGAGCTAGAAAAAGAACAAATTTGAAGCCTAAAGCCAGCAGAAGGCAAATAATAAAGATTAGAGGAAAGATTAGAGGTCAATGAAACCAGGAGCAGGTTTTTGGGAAAAAAAAAATAATAAAATTGATAAACACCTAGTCAGACTTCTCAAAAAGAAAGGACAAAGGACCCAAAATAAATGAAATCACAAATGACAAGAGAAATAACAAGACTACAGAAATACAATTACAAGAAAAGATTAAGAAAAATTATATGCTAACAAATTGGACATTTTGAAAGGAATGGATAAGTTCCTAGAAATGTATCAACTACAGAAGTTGAAACAGGAAGACACAGAAAACTTGAACAGAACAATAACCAGCAAAGAAATTAAATCAGTAATAAAAAAATCTGCCAACAAACTCTGGGGCCAGATGGCTTCCCAGAGGAATTCTACCCAACATTTATAGAAGAGTTAATACCTATTCTTCTCAAACTGTTCCAAACAATAAAAATGGAAGGAAAACTTCCAAACTTATTCTATTAGGCCAGTATTACCCTGATTCCAAAATGTAAGACTCCACTAACAAAAGAAAACTACAAGCCAATATCCCTGATGAACATGGATGCAAAAATCATCAATATCAGCAAATTGAATCCAACAGTGCATTAAAAGAACCATTCACCACAATGAAGTGGAATTTATTCCTGGGTTGCAAGAGTGGTTCAATATTCACAAGTCAATCAAAGTGATACACCACACTAATAAAAGAAAGGATAAGAACCATATGCATATGATCATTTAAATAGACACAGAAAAAGTACTTGACAAAGCGTAACATCCATCCTTGATAAAAACCCTCAACAAAGTAGGTTTAGAGGGAACATATCTCAACATCATAAAGGCTATATATGAAAAACCCACAGCTAATATCATCCTCAATGGGGAAAACTGAGAGCTTTTTTCTTTATGTTCAGGAAAAAGACAGACATGTTCACTGTTACGCCTGTTATTTAACATAGTACTGGATGGGTGCCTGGGCGGTCAGTTGGTTAAGCATCCAACCCTTGATCTTGGCTCAGGGTTGTGAGATCAAGTCCTGTGTCAGGCTCTGTGCTGGGCATAGGCTCTGCTTAAGATTCTCTGCCACTCCCTTTTCCTCTTGCCTTATGCATGCTCTCTCTCCTTCTCCCTCACTTACTACAAAATAAATAAATAAAAATGAACATAGTACCATTAGTCCTAGCCACAGCAATCAGACAACAATAAGAAGTAAAAGGCTTCCAAATCATTATAGGAGTCAACCTTTGACTATTTAGGACTACAAGATACTTAATTTAGAAAACCCAAAAGGCTCCACCAAAAAATTGCTAGAACAGATACAAGAATTCAGTAATGTCACAGGATACAAAAATTAACATAAAGAAATCTGTTGCATTTTTAAACACAAATAATCAAGCAGCAGAAAGAGAAATCAAGAAATCAATCCCACTTACAACTGCACCAAAAAACATAAGATACCTAGGAATAAACTTAACCCAAGAGATGGAAGACCTATACTCTGAAAACTATAGAATATTTATGAAAGAAATTGAAGAGGACGCAAAGAAATGGAAAAACATTCCATGCTCATGAATTGGAAAAAACAAATGTTATTAAAATGCCCGTACTACCCAAAGCAAGTACACGTTTAATGCAATCTCTGTCAAAATACCACAACCATTTTTCACAGAGCTAGAACAATCTTAATATTTGTATGGAAACACAAAGGACACTAAAGAGACAAAGTAACCTTGAAAAAGAAAAGCAAAGCTGGAGGCATCACAATTCCAGACTTCCAGTTATAGTACAAAGCTGTAGTGATCAAACTGTATTGTACTGGCACAAAAACATAACAACAACAACAACAACAAACACAAGGATCAATGGAACAGAATAGAAAACCCAGGAACGGACTCACAACTATATAGTCAACTAATCTTCAACAATGCAGGGAAGAACATCCAATGGAAAAAAAGACAATCTCTTCAACAAATGGTCTTAAGGAAATTGCAAAAGAATGAAATTGGACCATTTTCTTACACTATACACGAAAATAAATTCAAAATGTATGGAAAGACCTATACATGTGACATCAAAATCCTAAAGAACACAAGCACCAACCTCTTTGACATCAGCCATTGCAACTTCCTACTAGATATATCTCCAGAGGCAAGGCAAACAAAAGCAAAAATGAAGTATTGGGACTTCATCAAAGTAAAAAGCTTCTGCATAGCAAAGGAAACAATCAACAAAACTAAAAGGCAAACTTCAGAATGAAAGAAAATATATTCAAATGGCATATCTTATAAAGGGTTAGTATCCAACATGTATAAAAAGCTTATCAAACTCGAAATTCCAAGAAACAATCCAGTTAAGAAATGTGCAGAAGATAGACATTTTTCCAAAGAAATACAGATGGCCAACAGACACATGAAAAGATACTCGATATCAATCATCATCAAGGAAATACAAATCAAAACCACAGTGAGATACCACCTCACACATGTCAGAATGGCTAACATTAACAACACACTAAACAACAGGTGTTGGTGAGGATGCAGAGAAAGGGGAACCCTCTTACTCTTTTTGTGGGGATGCAAACTGGTGCAGTTTGAAGAACAATATGGAGGTTCCTCAAAAATTAAAAATAGAACTACTTACAGCCCAGCAAGTGCACTACTAGGTATTTACCCAAAGGATACAAAAATACAGACTCAAAGGGGTACATGCATCCTGATGTTTTCAGCAGCATTATCAACAATAACCAAATTACGGAGAGAATTCAAGTGTCCATCAACTGATGAATAGATAAAGAAGTGGTGTGATGCGCGCGCGCGCACACACACACACACACACTGAAATATTACTCAGTTATCAAAAAGAATGAAATCTTGCCATTTGCAATGACATGGATGGAGCTAGAGAGTATAAATGCTAAGTTAAATAAGTCAGAGAAAGACATATGATCTCATACATGGGATTTAAGAAACAGAACAGAAACACAGCAGGATAACAAAAGAGAGGAAAACCATGTAACAAACACTTAACTAAAGAGAACAAACTGAAAGATGCTGGAAGGGAGGTGGGTGAGGGGATGGGTTTTATGGAGAGTACTTGTGATGAGCACTAGGTATTGTATGCAAGTGATGAGTCACTAAATTCTACTCCTGAACCTAATATCACACTGTATGTTAACTGGAATTTAAATAAAAACTTGAAAGTAAAACAACCACAAAAAAGAATTCTGTAGACAGTATCTCAAAAAAATATGTTAAGACATCATTTAAAACATGCACATTTAGATTTCCTGGAAAATAGAAGAGAGTAGCAAATTAAAGATCTATGTAGAATATCAATCTGCAGATCTTAACTGTCTTGTGTGGCTTCTAATTATGCTCAAGCCTTAGGGGGAAGATCAGCTTCTGGCAAGAGAGCAAATAGAATGTTTTTTCCTAATTACAAGTATCCAGAGTCTCATTTCCTGCTTCTTTTCCCCTTATTCCCCCCCCCTTTATATTCTAGTTTTCCATAGAACAGACCCCTTCTACTAAATGCCTTCCAAATATCCCCTTTTTTATTACTACATCTCTAGGGCAATTTCCTACCCACCATCCCTCAGGTACCTGCTTTCTCTAAAATAAGGTCAGATCAACCTAGTGTCCTAACCTGTCTCTAATATTAAATGTTCTTACCTTTGAGGGCAGAGCTGGAATGAAGGCATTGGGCAGTGCTATTGCTAGGCCGGATTTTTTACCTACTCCAAATTACCAGAGCGATGATTACTTATATTTTCAATGCAGAATTTGATAAATCTAGTGTCATTAAATCTTTACTAAATACACGTGCAGAGAATATCATTTCTGCCCTAATTAAAGGTTAAAAGTGAGAAGTATTATCAAGTAATATTATGTATTACACTGATATTTTTTAAAGTCTGATTCTTGTTATCCTACTGCAAAGGAAAATTACAACCTATGTATAGTGATACTTACATGGCTTAAAAAATAATTCCTATCACCAATTATCTTACTACTACTGAGTAAAATCCAGTATTTATTTTTAAATATGAAGACAGGAGTGTATTCATGGTTATGTGCCTAGGGATGCATTGGGATTTTCATCTCAAAATTACAATTTATCTTACAACAGACTAAGAAAAATGTCATAAAAACAATCAAATAAGACATTTAATACACTTAGAAAAGTACTCATATATATGCTCATATATATTTTGCTTCATAAAATTATATTCTGTAAATATTTGTGAGAGTAGGGAGAATAGCATATTTTCCCTAAAATTCAGAAAAGATAAATTCTGAAAAGATGATACTTTGGAAGTTTTTTTCCAAAAACTGGTTATTTCAAACCAGTATATATCACCACTGCCAAGGAAAGATTTCGTGTTAAGCCAAACTCATTTTGTTTCCCCATGAATGCATATGGAGTTACTCTTTGAAACACCTAGGGAAACGACAAAAAGTCTTTGACACTGAAGATACAATATAAAAAAAAAAGTAGAAATAAAAATTTAAGACAAAACACTTATTATTTAACTTGCATTTTTGCAACTTAAATATATGTATTTTAGAGTATTCATATTTACAGGGTATTGACTCTGCAGGAATCTACTCAAGTATCTCAGAATGTAAAAACTGATAGACTCGCTAGTTAGTATGATGACAACAAGAAGGTTATTTTGGATCCCAAAGTGTGTATTTAAAATGTAAGCCCTATATAGTGAAACTAGAGTAACAATATTATTTTTCCGGAATTGTTGCTTAATTAAAATTTTCAGCTCATTTAAGAGTTACTTGATTATTTTTGAGTACAATAGCAATTATCAACTCATGACTTATAGACCTGATACCAAAGCAAGTTATAATTTTATTTATTTTTTAAAAATATTTTATTTATTTATATGAGAGAGACAGAGAGAGTGAGAGAAAGCACGAATGGGAAGGAGGGGGAGAAGCAGACTCCTCGCTGAACAGGAAGCCAAATGTGAGGCTTGATCCCACCACCCAGGATCATGACCAGAGCTGAAGGCAGAAGCTTAACCGATTGAGCTATCCAGGCACCTCAGCAAGTTATAATTTTATCATCATCTATGCCTAGACATTAAAATTTACTAAAAAAAATCGTTCATAAATGTGTCTGGATATAAACAAATGATATAAAAAAGTAGTATTATCTATAAGTCTAAATAACAAGCATTACTTGGAAATGTATGTTTTTCCAATTAATTGCAAAAATTTCCTAATAAGGGGGAAAGAAAGTAAAAGCTACTGCAATATAGAGTTGTATAAAGGGAATTTTAGACAGCAACCTGAAGTTGCATTAGATTTAGTGCGCTGCAAAATTATGACATAAGTTTATCTCATATTGTGACCGTGGGGACTCAGTATTGCTTGCTGCATGTATTGTAAGAGGCTTTTAGTATTATTTTGGCCTTCTGAAATTTATTCTTACCTTCCCACTGAGTTTGAGAGAAATAGCTGAAATGATCCTGATTGAAGGCAATGCACCCCACATTTGCCAGGTTCATGTTGAAGTTTTAAAGTTTTCTGTGATAAAGTGAGATACTTCCTGGTATTTGTCAATTACGCTTTGAAAAGCTTTTGGTTCTGACCTGTAGGTTGTAAATTTGTTATCGATGGGGCAGAAGAAGAATGTTTTAAAACTTAGAGGTGTTTAAAGATTTAGTCGGGGCTGAGAAGAGCCTTAAAATCCTCACATTGCCAGCAAAAGAGATCCAAGAAACTATAACAGCAGGTACATGGATTGAAAAGAAGATTATATCTTCAGTAATTATTGAACCCTGTTGCCACCTGTTCATGAAGCTTTTCCCAGCTCCCTATGTCAAAATGAATTGCTTCCTCGGCTCTGCTTCAAAAGCGCTCTGGGCATTCACAATACCTCTTATTTGTGTTATACTTGTATACATTTCTGTTTTCTTTTCCCAATAGATTATAAGTTTCTTGACCATCAATAATTTTTTATTCATTTCTGTAACTCTTGCATATAGATTAATGCCTGTTACTTAATAGGTATCAGTGAAAGTTGTCTGGATTAAAATGAATTCCAGAAGACATGGCAAACAAGATAAAGAGAATTAAAGAACAAACTGAAATTAAAAACTCACACATATCACACACCATAAAAGAGTTAAATAAGTCAAATACAAAAGAATCAGTATCCCCACAAAAGTAGAGAAAATAGAAGTATTTTCTCAAATTATAAAATATGAATGTTTACAATTATTTAAAAAAATTGATCAGTTCAGAAACAGAAACCATGGTGCAGATGCTCTTCAAAAAAGATCCAAAAAAATAAAACCCATTTAGAAATAAAAGTTAGGTAAATTAAATTAGGCACTAATAGATAGGATAAATAGCAAATTAAGCACAGTGAATAAGAAAAATCAGAATCTCATCTTCAGGTAAGGAAAGACTAGCAAATTTAAATAATATCTGCTCCTAACTAGGAAAAAAAACTATACACATATGAATCTTTTTAATTCTGCTTGCAGGTATTGCATAGGCAAGGTCATGGAGACAACCTAATGGAAAAAGCTTTGCCTTGGCTTTGGGTGATATTTTGTCCCTTGGGCTGTCTGATGACCCGAACTGAGAGTTACAGAAAATGAGCAGTTTTAACAGCCTTTTGCTTTAGTGGTTTAACAAATGGAGTTAGAATATGCCAAGAAACTGAGAAGGCAGATTGATTCTAGTAAAAGCCATTGGTTTTAAGTTGGCAGTTCAAGATGAAGGAAAACGTGAATTGGAAATAGATCCTTGACATTTCAGGACCTCAAATCTGTCTTTAAGGTGTCACAAACACTGAAACTGGATGCAGATGATCCACCAGAATTATTAATGCTTCCAATCTTGCTCTTGCCCTGAACTAAGAGTATATTGTCTCTAGAGAAAGTAGACTTTAGTCATCAATTAATACATAAAAGGATTCATTAAAAAAATTTCTTGAACACAATAAAAATAAAGAAGCTTCAAGGGTAGCAGAAAGCCACAAGCTCCAAATAACCACTAAGTATTATAAATATCGATCATTTAAATGTTCCATTTACAAAAGTAAAGATGGTCGTACAGGGTTAAATTTTTGCAATACTCAGCTTTTAAAAAGAAATACAAAAACACGAACTTAAAAGAATGGAGGAAAATTTATTAAGCAAACAACTAATCAATATTTATTCACATCAGTTAGCCTTAAGGCAAAAACATTAAAGAAATAAGACTCTAGATAATAAAATGATTAAATTTATCAAAAATATAAAAATTCTCAATTTGTATGCAAGGAATAGCATGGTTTCAAGAATAAAGCAGAAATTGACAGAAGTAAAAAATAGATAAATCCATAATCATATGAGGATATTTTAACACACCTGTCTTCAAATATAATAGGAAAGGAAATTATTAACAATAATATTGAAGATATTGAACAAGGTGATTAAATCTTGGTATAACTGATATTATAAGCCCAAACTCCAAAATACACATTCATGTCAAGATCACATTCAATGCTTAAAAAATTAGGATTGTCAGGGTATAAATCAAGATGTAACAAATGTCAGGAGACTGAACTTACATAGGACAAGCTCTCTGTCATCAATGGAAAAAAGCTAAAATTCATAAATAAAGTGATAACTGGAAAATACCCATATGTTTGGAAAAAAATTTACAAATTTATTGGTCAAAGAAAAACATGAGAGGAAATTAGAAAATATTTGAACAGAATGACATTGGAACTACTATACATCAATAATAATATAGATAGCAGCAGTAATTATATGAGATGGTATTAAAAGAGTAGAAAAAATGGAATAGATAATCCACTAGACAGGTATATTCTGGTACTTGGATTATAACAAAAGTGTCATTGCAAGGTGGTAGGTTAAGAGCTATCTTTTTAATAACTAATACTAGATAAATTGGACAGCCACACACAACTAATGAAACTCTCCCACCCCTGACTTCTGTCTACATACAACTGATAGTTCAAAGTAGACTTCAGAATGAAATATTAAGGAAAAACTAAGATGTTTTAAAAACCATAAAGGATAATATTTTTAAAAATTTGGTATAGAGAAATATCTCTTAAAGCATAGACATCATCAAACCTAAATAAAAATTTGGAATATGTTAAAATTAAATATATCTTGATCAGCAATATGTGAATTTGAAAGACAAACCACAGACTGAAATTATTTACAATATATAACAGAAGACTCTTATTCGGCATAAAAAATACCTATCAATAGAGGGCACTTATCAAAAAATGGGCAAAAAAATTGAATTAGTACTTCAATGCTTGAAATTAGCTACTAAAAGTGAACACAGAGAATGTGTATTCTAATCCCAGGAATACACCTGAAAACTCCAGGCTTGATAGAGAAGTGGAACCATATGAGCAATATGGACTAAGGATTTATTATTGCAAACAACTCTTTCTCAATTGAGGGAGCTGGTTAAATAGCCCATGTAGGGATTTTTGATTCTACTGTGGGGCCTGATGTCAGAGGGCTTGTAGTCAGGAGGAAAGATGGGGGTGAACTGCAGAAGAGCAAAAAAACAAAAACAAACAAACAAAAAAGGAAACAGTAAAGAAGTTATGAGGACAAACTGAATTCATAAGGACAGAATGAAGCATTGCCTGACAAAATAGAACTCCATCCTGCCACTAACCAAGTCATCTCAATGATAGGCATGACCCACAGCATGAGCTCGTGCCCTTTACCCAGAGCTACACATGCGCCTGGCCTAGAATTCAGAAACACTGAAGCTAGGGTGAGTGACAGCAGTGCCTGGCACTGTCCTGAAAGAGTTACTGCTTATCTTCTTCCTTTTAATTTTATACAAATTTCATTGCTTTCTATTCATTCTACAGAGATGGGAGATGGCCAAACACATGACACTCAACACTGGACAAATGAGAATGACAGTAGTTTTATCAGTTCCATATATCCATAGTATGGGGAAGGAGGACACTGAGCCACATAGGGTGACATAGGGTTGCGTTTGGAAACAGAACAACCGGGGACTGTGGAGGCAGGTTTTGGAGCATCAAAATGGTGAGGTGACTACTCGTTCCCACAGAAGATGGGGTTGGCTTATGTGAATAATCCCCCAGGATCACAGGGAACTGAAGCCCACTACTCAAGAATAAGACCTCTTCCCTTGAAAAAGAGGGTTGCTCAGATAGGGGACCTTACCTAAGTGAACAGAGTAGTAAAGGAACTTGAAGTCCAGCCATGGCATACCAAGGATCACTTAGTTAAATTATTTAACGTGACCCAGTGAAAATTAAAACAGGGACTTCAAGGATTGAAATTTATTATCTAAGCCTTAATAAGTAAAGGGGTGATTTTCCCCTTTTCTCATTTAACAGCTCAATTTGGCGGGTTGTTCAACATAAGACTAAATGGCACTTCACAGTAGATTACCACAACTTTCACGTATGATCTCATCCAGTAAGACCTCCATTATCTAATATCCAGAATTACTGAAATTACTGATTCTACTCAATCACCAAATATTTTGCTATCTATAGATTAGGCTAACTTGTTTTATTCAGTACCTATTTCCACAGTCTCTCAGCTTTAACTTGCCTTCTGTTCTGAAAGGAAACAATATGCCTTTTCAAGGCAACTTAAGAGGTTTTTCCACTGCACACAATCTTTGCAGTTAATAACTGTATCCACCCACCTCTGGTGTCACAAGAATGACATTACACATATGAAGGCAACAATATAAGGCCTCACCAGGAAACTCCTTATTCTTGCTGGAGTTCCTGATAGTGACCAAGACACACATTTCCTTTCTCAGAAAGCACAATTCTGGGCCCTTGATAAAGGCAATTAATGGAACTTCCGTCTTGCCCCCAGCAGCTATTTTAATTCACAGGCATAAGTCTGTTCCTCAGAGAATTCTTATTTAAGTTACAAAATGGGAAATGGAAAACCTGCTGGGTGTCACTGTTGCAATCGGCATTAGTTAGTCTAAATTCATGCCCCCTGGGGATACATACTGCCCACACCAATGGCTCACAGGTCATTCAATTTCCTTTACTGGCCACGAAAACCCTCTAAAATTCATTTCAATAACAACACCATATGCACTTACCCTTCCGATCTAGTGCCTAACTTGCTTTCTAAGGAGGAACTTCTGTGACTCACCAAGATTTAAAGTAAAGGCAAGGCATCAAGAAAGTAACTGAGATGTAAGGGCTAAGATTAAAGGTCAGTAATGTGTGGTACATTGACATCAGTGGGATTGAAGAGCCTCAAATGGCCTAAATCAAATTTCTCCTCGCCAGTTTGCTCCCATGGGTGAGGTCCCTTAGTCAAACAATGCTCTTTATAAAGAGAACTAGACACAGACCCTTCGTGTTCCAGAGCAGTGCATTCAGAATCAAACCACAGGATTATTCAAACAAGCCAATCATATCTTGTCATGGGAACTAAGGGACACCTCACCCTCTTAATATTACAAAATCATGCCCTTGATTTTTCACTATGTTCACTGTGTAGCCCTGCATGTAGAGGCATAGTGTCCTCTTCCCCCAGGCTGTGAGTTACATGACTAATAAACTGCTCTGTATCTCATCTGTTCAGTGTCAGGTGTCCTGTGTTTGTGCATCCCCTTAACCCTAAGACGTAAATCTCTCCTTCACCAATGCGGAGAAGACAGTATGATTAAAACAAGGAAGGAAGGGAAAGAGAAGGAAAATATGTTAGGGTCATAAATACAGGCTCTAGAATTTAAAAGATACGAGAATTTTTCCCCTCCCCAATGAATTAAGAACACGTATTACTTATATTTGTTCTTAGGTTATAGATCCTAGAGAAAACTTCAGTTTTGTTACTCAGAACATAAGTATTGTTTTCTAAATACTGGTTGATGGCTTTACTGATCTTTCAGGATATTTTATGGTATCATTTCTATGATAGGTTTCCATTCATTTGTGAAATAAGGAAACTATGCACTGAGGTTTTCTTTAATTATGTTTAAAATGTAGTGTATGCATTCCAAGAAGAAAATCTACTCAGCACCACTACCTGTAAAATAAAAGCCAGAGCTCTTTCATAAACCTCAGTACCATCTTTACAGTGTCCATCTTCAGCATTTTACTAGGGATGTCAACAAGTCCTATTATTAATATTAAAAGAAATCTAGTTTAGAACCCACTGGTTCGGGCGCCTGGGTGGCTCAGTGGGTTAAAGCCTCTGCCTTCGGCTCAGGTCATGATCTCAGGGTCCTGGGATCGAGGCCCACATCGGGCTCTCTGCTCAGCAGAGAGCCTGCTCCCCCCCACCCCGCCTGCCTCTCTGCCTCCTTGTGATCTCTCTCCCTCTGTGAAATAAATAAATAAAATCTTAAAAAAAAAAAAAAAAGATTTAGAACCCACTGGTTCTATTATAGAACACTTAAAATGCTTAGATAATAAAAATCTACTTTCTAACCTAAGAAATTATATTTACAATTTATATTTAAATATATTATACATATGTATGTATGTATTGAGTTCTCTACAGGCACAGAAGAAATACAATTCAAAATATTGTACTTTTTTTTTCATGCTCATTTTCATTTGTGATTTAACTTTAAGGAAGGGAACAGACTTTCTTACAGGCCCCAGAGAAATCTTTTTTAAAGGGAAATAGAAGTAGATGTGTTATAATTGAGACAAAACTTTATTCACACAGGTTCTTTAATATACCATCCCCTGTCTTGTTAATAGTATAAACAAGAACAGATATTCCTTCCCCTTTGGCTCTTCTAAGCACTCTAAAGTTCTTCAAGTCAACTACCTTCTGAGGTAAAATGGTAGTGATAACTATTTCTATAGTTGGCAAAGATATGTAATAAATGACAAATGTATGAAAAATTGCTGAAAATAGCAAGTAAAATTATGCTTGCTTGTTTGCTTTTAAATTGTTGTTTAAAAAATATCATTACAACCTCTGAACTTGTAAAGCATAGGGATTTAGTTATAATAAAGATTATAATGAGGCATATATCCCTGCTTACTTTTGTTCTCTTAAATGTTGCCTTCGAGGTTTGAGTGAAGATCTTATAACATATAGTAATTAAAAGTTCAAAAACATCAAATGATAATGTTTCAATAAAACTTCAAAAACCCGGAGCACTAAATGATAAATTCTAAATAACATGACATGTCCTTCAAATAGGCCATGTATTTAAAATATATTATCATCACTCTTGATCAGTAAAAATAAACAGTGTTCAGAGGGAAACTTATCACGTGAAAGCTGTATTGTTCCATAGTATAAGAATTCTAGTATGTTGTAAAATTGCTTTATTGGACATGAGGAAAGAGTAATGATTGGGCCAATGAACATATCTAAACTTAATTAGATATATTTATCACTTTAATTGCAGACAAAACATTTATATTTGATGTTATCCATCTAGACCAGGAGTGGGCAACTATGACCCTGGGCCAAATCTGGCCCACTTTCTTATCAATAAATATACACTGAAGCAGGGTGCCTGGGTGGCTCAGTGGGTTAAAGCCTCTGCCTTCGGCTCAGGTCATGATCTCAGGGTCCTGGGATCAAGGCCCGCATCGGGCTCTCTGCTCCACAGGGAGCCTGCTTCCTCCTCTCTGTCTGTCTGCCTCTCTGCCTACTTGTAATCTCTCTCTCTGTGTCAAATAAATAAATAAAATCTTAAAAAAAAAAAAAAGATACACTGAAGCATACCCAAGCTCATTCATTGGCATATTGTCCATGGCTGCCTCTGCATTAATAAAGCAGAGTTCAGCAGTCATGACAAAGACCAGATGGCTTGCAAAGGCACATATTTTACTCTCTGGACCTATATAGAGAAAGTTTTCTGACACCTAATCTGACCATTGAGTTAGATCAAAGATGTTTGTTAAATATTATTTGAATATCTTCTACACTTTTATATAGTTTGATCTAACATTTGTAAATCACTCCCCTATTCTCTATATCCTATTGATATTATAGTCAAAGGAATAGTAGAGAGATTGTGAACTGGAATGGAGACATGGTGCATTTTATTAAACTACAGTATTAATTACAGTGTTCCAAAAATATATTAATAATCTTTGATAAATTTTAGTGGGTTGTTGTCAAAATAAGGGAAAATAGGGATTAATTGATCTTGTTGTTTGATCTTATGTGGTATGGAATAGCATCTCTTTTCTTCGTGTCTCCAGATCATCTCAGTACCCTATGTAAGTATAAATGTAAAATTTTAAAAAATTTTATATTGATGAAAAGGAGAAGTATATTAAAACAAGTTTGGATAAGGAGTTGCAAAAAAAACCAAGACCTTGAAATTGTATTACTACAGTGTGAATAAAGGGACAGAATGGGTAAAGTCAGAGGATCTTGATAGATTCTGTAGTGTTTTCTCAGGCGATACAAAGTTTGAAGCAATGTATGTCCTGAAAAGATATTGGAGAACTCGCTGGCATATGTCTGACATATGTAAGAGCGTAGAAGTCTGTTAAGCCAGGTTACAAATGGTAATAAAGCATCATTCTGATTTATATCTTTTTTTATGTAAACTCTGGTAATAAGGGAAGAAAACATTTTCAATTGTCAAATTGTATGCAATCAATTTCACATTATCATTTAATTCCTGAGATATGATAGGTACTAATTCTACAACCATCAATTTCCATTATTTTATTATTATAATTAATCTTGCAGCCAGCGAGATAATGGGATGCATTGTTCCAGGAAGAGACTATATTATAACAGAGTCAGAGTAATTAACTAATAAATATTTAAAATGCACTTTTAAAGAGAATTTTGTTAACTGTGTGGTTATGTAAGTTTTGGAATTTGTGTAAAAAGAATTTAAAACTCATCTAACTTACTGGCCATAATTCAGATAGCAAGAATACAGTTTCGATCAGGAAAACAGAAATTCAGGCATGAAAAGAGGAAGGCACAATTCTGACATACTTTCAAACACAAGACAGTGGAAGGAAACAGAATGGAGTTTAGTATCATCATACAAGGGATTAAAAATGTCTGAGAGCACATAAGGATGTTTTATAATGGTAAATAAAATGTGTTCATAAGGAGAGCCCAAGATCCTCTTAAGCACTGCGTCTGTTATCTTCTCCTACTCACATAGTGGTGAAAAGTGGTGGTAAATGACATCTCTCCTTTCTATAAAAATCTCTCCGTGGAATGAAACAACACAACACAACCTGGGGAGATAGTGAATTTCATTTTCTGGTGGCACCCCATGTCAACTCAAGTGGAGGAAGCTCCTGTATTCATTGCATTAATTGCCCCCCAACCTCTCATTCTTGTGCCAACAAAGAGGATTAAATAACGAGTGTAGAACAGTAATACTTGAATGTTCACATACACTATGGGTTAGTTGCCACTTTAAAAGTGTTTTGACTACCTAAAGAAAAATCTACCTTAAAATTTTAAAAACATGCTATATACAGGTGTTTTAAAGAATACTGCACAAGTTCCAAAGCCATGTCTAATGGAGGCTCCAGAAATATAACTCAAGCAAGAACAATAAAACGGGTAAACATTGTAGAGTTCATCTAAAGTGACTAATCTGAAGATAAACAGATACTGAAATGCACAGGCCTGGTTGTGTTTGGTACAAAATCAGTCTCATTAGCAGATATATATGAATATATTTTCACACCTCATATACTTCTGAATCCAAATCATAAGACTATCTGCTTCAATTAATGAAAGGCAGATTGCAAAGGGAAAGAAGAGCACCTAGAGAATTATACTAGAACAACAAAGCTATTAGTAACACTCAGCACAGGAGCACTGGAGTGTTCTAAGTAAAAAGCACTGTTTACTTTTCTAGTCCATGTTCTAAAGACAAAATAAAACCTTTAAGTACATTTACATACATTAATACCAGAAGGAGTTTGAGGAAAAATTAAAACCAATATCTACTCTCCTCTGCTTTGGTTGCCTCTGTAATGATTTTAAAAAGCATGTGTTAATTGTGCTAGGAAAACCAAAAATAAATAGCCTTTGGCCAATGAGATATACTCCAAAATTAGATCATCTGATGCCATCTCAATTAGTTGTACTGTTTGACATGCTGACACATAGAAATCCCCCATCTCTCTTAAAAGATATCTTGAGTATGTTTCTATTTGCTGAAGCTTAGATCTGGTTCACTTCTTTCTAGACTAGATATTAAGACTATCAACACTTTATTTTTCCCTAGATTCCTATTCACTGATATGCACAGTGCTCCAAAAAACATGCTTCATTTACCAGGAAAAAGAACCCTGCAGTGTAGCTCAAGCCTGAAGGAATTGATATACAGCACTTCATTTGGAGGCCTAGTTAATGGAAATGATTCTAGGGCACAATGGTTTCTTATAGGTATTCACTGCTGAAGAAAGCAGTTTAAGTCTCAACAGTACATCCAAAAGAAATCCAAAGCCATTTCAAGTGATAAAATAAGAACTACAAGAATGATCAAAAATACTTTTTAAAAATTACATGTATGGGTGTATGTGTATGTACATGTGTAGTTGGAAAAAAACTAAATTAGCAAAGGCTGATTCCTTTTTTAAAATTATATAGACTTCTAATCACTCATTACTCATTACTAGTATGAGTTATGCATCCTAGCAGTGGTCAAAATTAAAACTGGAGAAACTAAGGCAAAAGCGAATTTTCATTCCAATAACCTTTCAAAAATATATTATTGTTCAGATTGGAGTCCACAGTTGACTCTGGCTTTGTAATTAAGGTGTTACATTATTAGGTAAGTGACATAAATTTCAGAAAGTAATCACTGCAGCTTTTACTGAAGAAACATTTTGTTTCTGGTAAGTGACTTTGTAGGGCATGATTTTCAAAAACATGTACATGATATTGTTATAACTCCACTGTGGAATAGTTCATCTAGCATCTGAGATGTTATACCCACACATTTTCAACTGATCCTGCAGCAGTGCATTCAGAGAAAGGATGTTGAGGAAATTGGAGACAGAGAGCCAATTCAACTACCCTTTTAAATCCATCCTCTGAATGCAGCTAAATGGAAACCCTTCTTATATCAAATGAGCAGCTTTTGGCAAACTTGAACCACATACCCTAGGGGACCACTGCAGTATGATACCAATGCTTGATGACTACATTCCTACCTCTTAAAGATGCAGAAAAAAAGTTTTCAGCCCCATGCTGATTTTCTAGTAATAATTGAATCATAACTTATCCATCCCCTAAATAACTGAATTAACCAAGTAATCAAGGCTTTTTAACCACATTCCAAATACACAACTATCAAATATTCAAACTAGAAATGTTTAAAATAGATCCTATAATTCATTACCTCACCTGCCAGTTCTTTTTCCTGTGACACCTATTTCTTAATTTTTTTAAGTGCACAATATAGTATTGTCAACTCTAGATCTTATACAGATCTCTAGAACTTACTCATATTGTGTAACTGAAACTTTTTACTCTTTAAGCAGCAACTGCCTGTTTTGCTCTCCCCACCCAGCCAGCCCTTGGCAGCTACCATTTTTTTTTTCTGAGTTAGAAAATTTTATTATCTCATGTAAGTGGAATCACACAGTATGGCTTCCGGATCTTTGCTATTGTGAATAATACCACAATGAATATGGGGCAGAAGACTTGAATAGACATTTCTCCAAAACAACATGAATGTAATGAGTATAGATGGCAACAAATATATAAAAAGATGTTCAATATCGCTAATCATCATAGAAATTCAAATCAAAACCACAATAAGATATTACCTCATACCTGTTAGGATGGCTATTATTTAAAAAAGTGTTGGTGAGGGTACAAAGAAATTTAAATACTTGTACACTTTAAATTTAAATACTTGATGGAAATGTATAATAACGCAGCCACCATGGAAAATAGTATGGTAGCTCCTCAAAGGAAAAAAAAAATTACCATATGATCCAGTAACCCCGCTGTGGGTATATATCTAATTCTTTAAGAACACAGAAGATACAAGTGCAATCCTTAATCATTTTATGAGTCCAACATTACCTCAATACCAAAATCATATAGTGACATTGCAAAAAGTAAAGTAGATCCACAGACCAATATGCTTCATGAACATAGACACAAACATCCTCAATGAACTATTAGGGGAACCAGAAACTTACAGAAAAGATAGTGTATTTTAACTATTTTGGATTTATACAAGGAATAGAAAGTAAATTTAACATTCAAAAACCAATAATGCATTTTACCATGTTACAGAATATGGGGGGAAATTTATGATAATTTCTAGGCATAGAAAAATCATTTGACAAAAGTGAGCAAAAATTCATGTAAACATTTGTACAACCTAGAAAAAGATGAGGACTTATTTACAGCTAACATTATACTTAAGGGTTAAATATTGGTCACTCTCCCCCGTTTTGAAAGAGCAAAAATATGCACTCTGAATGTTTCATTCAAAGTTGCATTGGAAGTTCTAGATGTTATAATAAAGTAAGGGGAATAAAGTCACAGAAATCAGATTAAAAAGTGTAAAACTTCCTCTTTGTAGATTGCATAATTATATACATAGAAAATCGTTAGGGATTTAAAAAAATACTTGAATAAGGACTTAGTTCTTATTAGAATATACAGAACTAGAATGTACAGAAATCAATATTCCTGTATAAACAATTAGAAAATGAAGAAAAATAATTCTATTTATAATAGTATGAGACCATTGAGTTCTTACAAAAATAATCAAAAGATGTGCAATATCTCTGTGTGGAAAACTATAGAACATAGACAAAAATTAAAAGATACCTAATAAATTAGATACAATACCAAGTTTTCCTATCAATATTCATGGTAAATCACGGGTTTGCCAAACTACAGCCCAGGGTCGAATCTGATTGGCAGCCTGCTTTTGTAAGTTTCATAGAGTACAGTCACTTTCATTCATTTATGTATTGTCTATGGCCATTTTCATGTTACAACCACAGAGCTGAGTATGGGCAGACACCTATGCCCTGCTAAACCTGAAGTAGAGACTACCTAGTCCTCTGTACAAACAGTTTACTTTCTCTGTGTACTAGATTATAATGGTTTCTGTATATTAAGTTTGGATTTGTATTTAAGCTTGTATTTGTATTAAGTATTGTATTTTATGACCTGGTTAAATTCACTTCTTAACAGTAGTAGTTGTTCTGCAGATTCCCTGGGGAAGTGCTGGCTAAAGGAAGAAATTTATCAGACAACAAAGTAGCTGCTATACCTGTTGAATGTATTTCATGAGTTGCCAAGAGAATGAAGGTGGGACTATATTCTGGGTGTGTTCAACAAAAGAGAGTAGAACATCAAGTTTCAGAAGGGCAAATGGGGACACTCTCCGATGACAGAGAGTTAAGTCCATGATAAAGAGCCTGAGAGATGGTACTGGTGTGCTGCTAGGCAATCTATTATGCCCCTGGCATCAGTATGTGCATCAAGTCCCACCATGATGATGCCAACAGGTCCAGAAGGACTCTGCACTTGCAGAAGTTTTGCACTGCAGCTGTTGGACATGAAGTTTGGGGAACATGCTGTTGTATAGCAAATGATAAGTTTTCTCTATGTTCCAGAGGGAAAATGATCTCTTCCCTCAAGTTTATTTGCTGCAAATACACACTGACAAAGGAAAAGAGTATAGTGGTTAGAGCTTTGTATAGTTGTCATGGGCCTGCAGAGTCACTCAAGGCCATAATAAAATGCCATAGACTAAGTGGCTTAAACATGGAAATTAATCTTCTCAGAGTTCCAGAGGATCAAAATCTGAGATCAGGATGCGGGGATGATGGGTTTGGTGAGGCCTCTCTTCCTAAATTTCAGACAGCTGCCTTTTTACCATGCTTTTGTAAGTCAGTTGTGTACAGATAGGGATAGAGGAGGAGAGAGGGATAGTAGAAGAGAAGGAGACACAGAGATAGAGACAAAGAATAAACTCTCCAGTGTCTCTTCTCATAAAGGCACTAATCTTATTATATGGACCCCATTTCTCAGGACCTCATCTAATATATCTCCCAAAGGCCACATCTCTGAATACCACCACACTGGGCATTAGGTCTAAAGTATATACATTTTGAAAGGACACATTCACTTCATACCAAGGCCTATGACGGATTGCCTAATCCAATGTTGAGAGATTAAATAACAAAATAAATGAAAAATATTCCTTGGGTTTAGAGACTATGAGGTTGGTAGAAAACTTGGAGTTAAAGTTTCAGTGGTATGTGTGGGCAGAAATTAGGTTAGAAGGGAGTAAGGTGTGAATAGGCAGTTGAGAAAATAGGGCCAGAATATAAGCTTAGAAAATAACTTTAAATCCAATGAGCTCATGGTGTAACGTGCTCATGGCATGAACTATGATTAATTTCAAAGTTAGAGTGAATCTGACTTTGAGTCACTATTGTAATTCTGAAGGCTCTGAGGTGACTATTGTTTACATAAAATGAAGCATTCCACGTGTTGTACCACAGTTCACGACTGAAAAGAAAATCTTTTGCCCTTTGTTGTTGCTTTAGTTTGCTGTTTGATAAACATATAACCCTTTTTAATGACTACTTGCTAATTAAGCCCACTTAAGCAAGANAATCTTTTGCCCTTTGTTGTTGCTTTTGTTTGATAAACATATAACCCTTTTTAATGACTACTTGCTAATTAAGCCCACTTAAGCAAGAAAAGTATCATTCATTTAATGTCTCCTATATGCTATGCCCAACATTTTTTCCTCTTTTGATCCTCAAAAAAATCCACGTCACAGGATTGCTGTAATTACCATTTTAAACCCCATTAAAATGTGGCAGTGTCTGGGCGCCTGGGTGGCTCAGTGGGTTAAAGCCTCTGCTTTCGGCTCAGGTCATGACCTCAGGGTCCTGGGATCGAGGCCCACATCGGGCTCCCTGCTTGCCGGGGAGCCTGCTTCCCCCCCTCTCTCTCTGCCTATCTCTCTGCCTACTTGTGATCTTTCTCTCTCTCTGTGTCNCAGTGTCTGACTTTAAAGACCATCCTCCCAATTCCTAATCTAATGTTCTTCTCCTACAATACACGGTTTTGAAGGAATAAGCCATGGCTTAGTTGTTACACTGAACACTAAGAAAACCAACTAAGAATTCAAGGAAGGAAGAGGTGGAGGAAAAGCTCAGAGATCAATGGAATGGTGTTTTCCAATGCCTGTTACTATGATCATTGAGAAAAAGGAAAATTCATAGGTTATCTTTTTATTTTTCCTAAAAAATAAAAATGCATAATGTTAGAATTAGCAAGAAACTTTCTAGAACTAAATTTGGGACTCCTGCCCAAATGTGTCACAAGTACGATTTAATAATGAAAGTATTGTTAACTGATGAGCAAGCAAATATTATATGTGGTGCATATTACTCATTATGGAAAGATCTGAATATTAAATACCTGGTCCTCAATTTTAATTAAAGGATTCTAGAGCTTTGAAGGAATAATCAGCAAAGTTGATTAGCAATTTCTGTTAATTTCCATTAACAGAAATTTTTCCCCCCTCTAAAGATATGGGAAACATCATAGCTTGTAACAATATTGAAGCTTATAATGGTAGCATTTGAAAAGATAATCATTTAACAATTCTGTCAATATCACTTCTAGGGTATCTATCAGGAGACATATTTGAAAGGATTAACTTCTCCATACATTGTAGTTCTCTCGGTAGTTCTCTCATATAATGAGAGATAACATGACTTCTCATACATTGAGATGGTTAATATTTCTCCTACCAGGAAACTGAAGATACAGCTATGTAGAGCAATTACTTTGGACTCACACCCAGCAGTGTTCAAATTCCAGATTGCCCACTTATAAGATGACATTTGAAAAATTAACCCCTCAAAAATGTTCCTTCATCTATGAAGTGTGTATAATAAACACTAACATGTTTATTAGGATAAAGAAATTATCATTAGCATGTTGTAAGTACAATAAATGACCTCTATTTTTTATTATTAAGAGTGATTCAAGTATTTTCTCATAATATAGACCAGGAAGCTCAGAGACTTACTTGAAATCACTCTCTAGACCATTCTTGCCTCCTCCTGAGTGATAGATTGAAAAAACAAACTCCCCTAAATAAGGAAAATATTAAATATGAGACAGCAAGACACTTGTCAACAGGAGGCACTGTCATCTTTCAACTTCTTTGTTGGTATAGCAAAAGAAAGGAACCAGGGTGTCCTTGAGAAAAACAATTCTTTTAGAAGCCTCTATGTTAAAAAAGACAGGTCAGCATAAATGAATTTTTTATGACTTGAATGATTTTTTTTTATGCTTTCGCTCTGTGTGGTGTCTGAAGGAAATTAAGACTATACCTTGTCTTCTTGTTAAATTAGGCATATGAAAACAAAATGTGCAGCTCTTTTAGAATACAATTTTCTTTCTCTAAATCTTTTACTTAGAAAGCTTGATAATGAAAAATATTTTATAATTGAATATAATTCTTAAAATACCTCAATTATCTATAAACCCAGAATTTATAAATTCATCTCTCCTGAACTATTCTCAGCCTGGGATATCATTCTGTCTTAATATAAAGCTCCTTAGATCTGCACGTCTATTTGGATAGAGGACGGCTATACAGCCATCTATGTATCACTAGAAAATCCTGTAGCAGCTAATGTATGAAAAAGAACACATTACCAGTTACATTCTGAATTCGGTGATTTAGTTAGAGTCCTTTATCAATCTCATGCTCTATTAGCTTACTAAATAAGTAATATCCTGTGCTTGTATCATTTTTCCCTCAGGCTACCTTAAAGGGCTAAAATCTAACCAATCAACCAACAAGCAAGCACTGGGCTTCCAAGTCAAACTGTAGACAGAGCATATGGATTGGTCTCTTCTACCCAGTAAAGAGCCACAAAGAGAAGGAGGACAAAGAAAGTCAGCAGGTAAATGTGAAAAGTCAACAGCAAAATAGGATGGTGAGTTTCCAGTGATAACAACAAACAGAAGCCATAGTCTCAGAAGGGCTCTAAAGCAGAGGTGGAAGCCAGTCTTTCTTCAGAGACCTCACAGGCTACAAATTAGGAATCAGTGAGGACAGAGGGTAGGTAGGAATGTAGGACAGGAGCTTGCAGCAGTTTTTCCCTAGGGAATATCTGTTCATTAGCTCTGCATCTTGACAAACCTGTCCATCCATGCATGGAATTTACTTCTAGGCAAAATCAATTGCTCTGTTTGGCCTTCACAATTGAAGGGAAAAAAAAAAAGTGCCTGGAGAGATCGAGGACATCTTTTGGGTATTGATACTTCACAGAGTTCCTCTGCATGTTACTACACGGAGGATGAGGATGCTTGATAACTGATCATTCGTTAATTCAATCTAGGACCATTTGGTTTGGGAAGTCTTCTAGATAATGGGGATACAGAAATGAAGCAAACAGACACAAAACCCAAAAATCACAAATGTACGTGGTGGACGAGGGTGGGAGGGTAAGCTAATAAACCCACAAATAGATACAGTTTATATTGCATGTATGGATAAGTCTTATTGAGAAAATAAAGCGGAGCAGGAAAAATAGGAGGTGTGTTTGAGTGTGTGTGTGTGTGTGTGTGTGTGTGAGTGTGCGTGGTGGGGGAGGGTCACAGCCAGTTAAAACACCTCAACTACAACTGCAGCACAGCGTATGACTTTCCATTCAGGACTAAGGAGTATTTTAAAAACACAACGATTTATATAACAACAGAAAATACTCATACCAGATACCTACTTTGTTAAAAATAAAAGAAGCGAAAATCTCCAGATATTTGAAACACACACACACAACACAAAAATAAGGAACGAAAATAAACAATTAGGATTATTGAAACTGAAAGAAAAATAATTCAGGAAAGATGGGAAAATGTTTTGAATTCTTATTAATAGTGTTAAAGTGATAGAGATACACAGATGCTCTCAAACTGGAGCACACTTGTCGAAAGAATTAAAAAGGTGCATGTTTATGATCTCAGTAGGTGACATGAGAGTCAAATGAACTTCACCCTCAAAGGGATACAAACCAAACCTATCTCTAAAAATACAGAATGCCAAAAACAAAACAAAACAAAATACTGAATGCCTTTAAAGTCACATAAAAAATAATTCTTTAATATTTTATTTATGTATTTGAGAGAGAACACAAGAGAGCCCATGAGTTGGGGCGAAGGGCAGGGGGAGAAGGAGACGCCCCCCTGAGCAGGGAGCCTGATGCTGGGCTCCATCTCTGGACACCAACAAAAGGACCTGAGCAGAAGGCCTCCTCTTAACCAACTGAGCCATGCAGGTGCCCTTGGAAAAATCATTCTGAACACAGAATTTTATACACAGCCAAACAAATCAAGAAAATTTCAGAGAATCAAGATTCAAAAATTTATTTAGCAGAGGCAGTCTCTGAAGGACAATATTTTTTTAAAAAAGAGTTTATTCCAGCAAAACAAAACAAAACAAAATGACAAACAAACTTAAGTTCCAAAAAACACTGGCAATAATTCAATAAGGTAGGGTAGTGAGAATCCATTTAACAACTATGCCCAGGCGGAAACAGCAAGTCAGAGGGTTTGAATCTATAGGAACTTCAACATCCCTCAGCCCCCTTTGCCCACCGTCACTCTAGAACTAAGGCAATATTCCGGTTTGACAGCTCCCTGTGTGTACACTGAGATACTAGCTATAAGCCAAGAGGATATTTTTCATAAGCAGGAAATTGATGTTAAGGTACTCAATTGCTACAATTGAAAATAATTTTGGAAATATTTATGGAATCATGAAATCAGTAAATCATCAGGGGCTGTTTGGTTTAAAATGCTTTGTTTTAACTCACATGTTTATTTTTTTTCCTGGAGGAAGTTACCTTAGAAACAAGGTTTACGGGACCATAAACATTAACAATTTTTAAAAATGTTATATAAAAAGAGACGCATTTTCGAAATTATAATCTGTTGCCCATTTACTAATTGCTTGCTCTATATCAAGTTATTGTGCATGTCAGATCAAGACCTAGTTATAATTTTTGTATATTACCTTCAATGTGTGGGATTTGAACTATGTTATTATACCACACCTGAGATGACATTTAAATCAATTTGAATGAAATGCAGTTTTTTAATTCAAAAATCAAAACAATAGTATTTCTTAAAAGTCACTCTCTTTGAGATTTAACCTTTTGTAATATAGCAAGAATAATCTACTTAAAGACAACATTAAGTGCTGTATACATAAAATACATTTAATTTTATTCACTTATTTTCTACAACTATTTGAATTCCTCCAATATCTCTATGTCCTAAATGATTTTTTTAGATCTCATGTACAAAGACAGTCCTTCCTTATGAGAAAGGAAAAAGAAAATTTATTAAAATTACATTCATTCCATAGATGGATCAGTATGAAGAATATTTTGACATTCTCTGGGAAGTTAAATTTTGGCAATTGTTAGGATTAAATAAATTTCCCATTTAAATAAAAGGCGAGCTGATAGAGCCTTGGCATTTAAGCACAAATAAAAGAAAAATACTCATAAGACTAATCCTCCTAAAGTGTTATTGCTTGACTTGTTTAGGATTATGTAAACAAAATTTGGTAGAAATAAATCACAAAAGAATGCACAATATTTAAAGTTCTGAGTTGGATAAAAGTGAAGCTCATCCTGAACTTCTTTGTTCTACACTATCTCAGGGTTATTTTTTATAGTTTAATTTTATTTAAAATAAAAATTCCCTTTCTCCAACCTATTTCCTAACCTCTTCTTCTCTTGAAAGCTGGAGCAAACTGCTGTTTCTGCATGTCCTAATTCCAGATCTTAGGGTGAATGTAAACATCTGTAGTCAGTGTGAAGTGCAATTTTGTAGCTCAAAATCCTATCATACCTAAATTTGTATACCCTTTTTAGAAACAGGTTTCTGTATATTCTGAGGACCAAATGCCTTCTATGCCTGGCAAACTGTCTGGCTCTCCCTATTCCTAGGACTTGGCCTTGCTCTTATCAGTTCCTCTTAAGTGGATTATGGACCTATTCTGAAGTATTTCTCTTAGGTTTAAAGTTTTTTATACTTTCTGACATGCTTCTTTAATGCAGATTGTTTGCCTCATGATTTCCAAATATTGTACTTTGTAAAGTCCTAGTCTATCGGTATTTTAGCTATTGGAACACTCTGTGAAATCACTTTAGACCATATGTGTCACCTACTTACTTGTACTAAGGTCTATTTTTGTCATTTCCCATAGATATAATTTTTGCTTGACTAACTGGATTCTAAGGCAGGAGCTTTTTTTCCCTTTTTTTAGAAAGCAGAGGTTATTTATAATGCCTGAACTCTAAACCATACAAACTTCCATTTTATCCTACAGAAAGTAATTGAGCAAAGTCTAAGTCTCAAGATAGGTCAATCCCTGACTATGCATATGCATGCATTCAGACATTCATGGAACATGAAAACAACCATTTCTCTTAAAATGGCTTTTTCAAATATCAGAGTATTTCTCTACAAGGCTATGAATTTTAGAGTATGAACTGTAAGCTTGTAAGTAAAAAATGCTACTATATGGACACATTATTTATAGTATTACTCGCTCTAATGGAATTTTTCTTGTGGTACAAAATAAATTGAATGTTTTTAAAGATCACGTACCTGAACCAAGTAGCAATAAAATAATACAACACGAACTTGCAACAGTCTTACTGGGTTTTAATTGTATTCTATCAGGTAATAGGAATCCATTCAGGGAAACAGAAATGATGATATGTATTTCAAACAGAGAATTTAACACAAGGAATTGATTACACAGGTGTTGGAAACAGAAAGAACCCAAAAAATATGTCAAGGAATCTCAGGTTTAACAGCAGAAAAGAGCTTAAACTACCAGAACTGGAGAAGGAAGAGGTTCTTATGCTTTCATGAGGCACAGGTAGCTAACGCGTGGCTGCCAGCAGAAGCCACCTGAGGCTAAGGCACAGACCCCAGAAGGGCCCAGCCCCACATACCAGATTCTCAAACCACTGAGAGGACAAGAGCATGCATGGTTAGCTGGGCTGATGCTGAAGCAGAATGAAGCTGGAGCCTATGGACACTAAGCCAGCTCCCTTACCCTCTTCTATCACGAGTCATTTGCCACTGCCTCTGTGCTCAAATTCTATGAGGAAGTCCACTAAAAAGGGAGTCTGAAAATGCCCTTTGCATATGAGCAGATCCACTAGGGTGAGGGAAGGGCTGAGTGATAATATGTAATAATGATATACTACCTATATATATAGAAAATACATAAATAACCATTATAACATTTACAATTTGTAGGTAACTTATAGATACTGATATATACAACTTAAAAATATAACATGGCTTTCTAGAATATAATATTTTGAGCGTGAGTTCAAATCCCATGGGAATTTTCATTTTGTGCTTATCAAATATTTCTTCATTATATCCTGTCATGAATACAGTAATCTCATCTGGTCAACTTCTCTTTATGCTCAGGTGTGCTCATTGATGGCATTTTAAATATCTTTAGAAAAGGTACTATTAAAATAGATTGATGGGCGCCTGGGTGGCTCAGTGGGTTAAAGCCTCTGCCTTCGGCTCAGGTCATGATCTCAGAGTCCTGGGGTAGAGGCCTGCAACAAGCTCTCTGCTCAGCAGGGAGCCTGCTTCCTCCTCTCTCTCCCTGCCTCTCTGCCTGCTTGTGATCTCTCTCTGTCAAATAAATAAATAAAATCTTAAAAAAAAATAAATAATAAATAAAATAGATTGAGTTAAAAACTCGATAATTTAAAAACCAAAAAGGTGTTTATATTCTCCACAGAATGTCATTTTTTTTCCCATTTTTTAACTCTGAAAGTAAAATATGTATTGGTTTACTTGTTCTTCAGAGAAAATAAATTGAGTAGTTATTGGACTAACTCCATGTTCAAAATGTTAACATTTTCAAATGAATTTGTTTTTAAAATAATCTATATTGTAGTGATTTTTCAAAGTACTTCTCTATGAAAATTTAAAAAAAAACTTTAGAATGTTGTACATCCATTTTCACTAATTAAAAGACTCAAATAAATTGTTTATTTTTGCTGAGGAGTTGTTCAAATTATAAAGTGTCTCTCATCTCACTGCCTTCAAAAATCAGTGTGCTGTTGCATTATTCATCCAAATAACATTTCAACAGATTAGCAGTTTAAGTAAGAGTCAAATAGATTTTTATAAATATTCCAAACAATTTGATTACACTGTTGGAAAGTCTTGTAAACATTATGGATTATGAGATTTTACTGCCATCTTCTGATGAAAGTACTTTATGAGGAAAGCAAAATGTTTAGAAATTGTTCAAAAGACATTCTCAAAGTTTTATTTATGCTTGGAGATGGAATACTCAAGTAATATATGTTAGTAACACACATATAACTTCCTTACTGCTCCATTTCCTCAAACATGCTATTACTGTGGTGCTGATCTCCTTCTTGGCCATTTTAAACAAAAGATTCAATATTCTATGGTTTATTTGGAATAAAAGTAATTGGAAAGATTTAGTCATGCTCCATTTTAAAATGGTAAATTTAAATATTACAACATTATTTAGCCAATGGCAAAAAATCAGGAGGATTTTAATCTGGAGGATCTTTATTATATTTAACATAAAGACCTTCAGGCTTATGCTCCTCTTTCTGAAAAATGTACTGTTCAAATTCTATTCTTTTTACTGTTTTTTTTTTTGTTGTTGTTGTTTTGTTTTGTTTTTTAATGTACAAAGTCATGGACATTGGGGAGGGTTTGTGCTATGGTGAGTGCTGTGAAAGGTGTAAGCCTGATGATTCACAGACCTGTACCCCAGGGGCAAATAATAATTTTTTTAAAATGTATTAAAAAACAAAAAAATGTACAAAGTCTGAAGGAAAAGTTAATGAGATTATCATCCAAATTTCTCAGATGATTACACTGTAATACAATGCTTGGTTCTGTCATGAGTTTACAGTATAATTTTATGCTAGTTATATTTGGGTCTCTAATTCAAAATGAGTTCAATATTTCCTAATAACCAGTTTCAGAACATCATGCCTATGCACTCCTGCATAAACTTCTGAGGTGACAAAATACAATATCCCCTTTGTTCCTCACCACATTTTTTGCTTCACATTTACAGTTATAGGCTGAGATATAAGAAAGCTTGTCTAGCATAATTTGGGTTAGAAAACATTAGATAATTGAAAGCCTGTACTCTGAAAACTCTAAAACATTTATGAAAAAAAAATGGAAGATGACACAAAGGGAAAGACATTCCATGCTCATGGATTGAACAAATATTGTTAAAATGTCTATTGTACCCAAAGCAATCTACATATTTAATGCTATCCCTTTCAAAATACCAAAAACATTTTTCATAGAACTAGAACAAATAACCTTAACATTCCTATGGAACCACAAAAGACTCTAAATAGCCAACATAATCACGAAACAAACAAACAAACAAACTGGAGGCATCAAAATTCCAGACTTCAAGTTATATTACAGAGTTGCAGTGATGACCACTGGGTGTTACATGCAGCTAATGAATCATTGAACTCCACAAAAACTAATGATGTACTTACTATATGTTGGTTGTCTATTGAATTTCAAGAATAAAAGTAATAAAAATACAAAGCCATAGTAATCAGTTTGTAATATTGGCACAAAAATAAACATATAGATTAATGGAACAGAATAGAAAGTCCAAAAATAAACCCACAATTATATGGTCAATTCATCTTCAATAAAGGGGGCAAGAATATAAAACAGGAAAAAGCTTAATAAATTGTGTTCAGAAAACTGGACAGCTACTTGCAAAAGAATGAAACTGGATGACTTACACCATATACTAAAATAAAAATGGATTAAATACTTAAATATGAGGCCTGGACCCATTCAAATCCTAGAAAAGAGCTCAGGTGGTACTTTCTCTGACATTGGCCATAACAACATTTTTCAAGATAGGTCTCCTGAGACAAGGGAAACAAAAGCAAAAATACTTATTGGAACTACATCAGAATAAAAACTTCACATCAAAGGACATGACAAAACTAAAAGACAACCTACTGAATGGGAGAAGATATTTGCAAATGACATATCTGATAAAGGGTTAGTATCCCAAAACTAAAAAGAACCTATCAAACTCAATGACAAAAGAATAATCCAATTAAAAATAGGCAGAAGACATGAACAGACATTTCTCCAAAAATGACATACAGATGGCCAACAGACACAAGAAAAGATGCTCAGCATCACTCATCATCAAGGAAATGCAAATGAAAAAAGCAATGAGGTGTCATCTCACCCCTGTCAGAATGTGTCAATGACACAAAAAACAAAATGGTGTTGGAAGGGGAACACTTTGGCACTACTGGCATCAGAATGCAAACTGATGAAACCACTCCAGAAAACAGTAAGGAGTTTTAAAAGTAGATTTAAAAATTTAAAAGTAGAACTACCTTACAGTCCATCAATTGTACTACTAGTACTTAACCAAAAGATACAAAAATATGGATTTGAAGAGGCATTTGCACTCTGATGTTTATAACAGCATTATCTATAATAGCCAAACTATGGAAACACCCCAAGTGTCCATCGACTGATGAATAAAGTAGTATGTATATGTGTGTGTGTGTGTGTGTGTATATATACATATATATACATACATATATACACGCAATGGAATATTACTCAGCCATAGGAAAAAAATGAAATATGACCATTTGCAACAATATGGGTGGATCTAGAGTATTATGCTAAGTGAAATAAGCCAGACAAACACAAATACCATACAATTTCACTCCCATATGGAATTCAAGAGGGAAATGAAAAAAAAAAAAAAAGACAGAACAAGGAACAGACTCTTAACTATAGAGAACAAACAGATGGTTACCAGAAGGGAAGTGGGTGTGGAAGCGTGAAATAGGTGAAGGGCATTGAGAGTACAGTTATCTTGATGAGCACTAATATATGGAATAGTTAAACCACTATATCATACACCTGAAATGAATATAACACTATATGTTAACTACACTGGAATTAAAATTCTTTAAAAAAATTGGATGATTGATCACAGGCTTCAAGCTCTGACACTTATGAACTGTGACCACTTTAGTGGACAGATAGTGCCCAAACTATGGAATTAGAGCTTGATGTAAAGCTCATCAAAAATGGTGCAGCCACTGTGGAAAACAGTGTAGAGATTCCTCAAAAAGTTAAAAATAGAGCTACCCTATGACCCTGCAATTGCACTACTGGGTATTTACCCCAAAGACACAGATGTAATGGAAAGAATGGCCATATGTACCCCCAATGTTCATAGCAGCAATGTCCACAATCACCAAACTGTGGAAAGAGCAAAGATGCCCTTCAACAGACGAATGGGTAAAGAAGACATGGTCCATATATACAATGGAATATCACTCAGCCATCAGAAAGAATGAATATCCAACTTTTATATCAACATGGATGGGTCTGGAGGAGATTATGGTGAGTGACATAAGTCAAGCAAAGAAAGTCAATTATCATATGGTTTCACTTACTTGTGGAACATAAGGAATAAAATGGAGGACTCTAGGGGAAGGGAAGGAAAAGTGAACTGGGGTAAATCGGAAGGGGAGACAAACCATGAACGACTGTGGACTCTGAGAAACAAACTGAGGGTTATGGAGGGGAGGGAGGACGGTAAATGGATGTGCCTGGTGGTGGGTATTAAGGAGGGCACGAATTGCATGGAGAACTGGGTGTGGTGCATAAACAATGAATCTTGGATCACTGAAAAAAAAAGTTGAAAATTCCCATTTTTAAAGCATATTTTATTTTGCAACTTTACCGTGAACTTTTTCCTTCAATTCTGTTTTATAATCTCCCCAGTTCTCCTTTATCTGTGGAACAGTGGTTTTAGAAAATACTTCATGTTAAATTGTGAGGATGGGCTCATTTATACTTTTCTTAAGTATATTTTTATTTTTATAAATTTGCGACACCTTAAAGAGTTGCTCTAAATGTGGAAATTAGCTAGACATCCCACTTATGCACAAAGCACAGTAGTTTTTTTAGCCTTGAGATAGCAACACTAGACCAATGACAGTGACTAGCACATACCACATCATTGTGTAAATCAAAGAGAACTCCCTGTAGACACACTGCAAAAAGCACATTTCTTTGTCTGAACAACACCCTAAGCAGGAACATGAGCTTGGTGAATGGAGCTAAATGAAAATCAATATGCAATGCATAAACTGCACAACCATATACAGTGACTCTAACTAATGTAGGATTCTGAGATTTCTCAAGTTTCTCAGCCTAATTGCTGCCTGAGGTAGATTTTTAAGGTATTTTTGCCTACTCTTTCTCTGCCTAACAAGGAAGTGAGTAAATGTGAGAAACTATCAGGTATTTGTCCTTGACCTCTTCTGTGCTCACTCTGCTTTTTTCTTGGAAATCTCAGTACCTTTTATGACCATGTAGTCAATGCCCCAGATATACCCACTGTAGTATTTCCCTTCCTGGTTCTCAGGACTCCAGACTGAAATTTCAAGAAGGTAAAGGGCATCTGCATTTGCATGTTTTGCATTCATCTCAAACCCTAAGTGTTCAAAACAATTTATGATCTACCTTCCAAGTCTATTCCTTCTGCAGTAGTTCTAATTTCACTAAATTGTCCCTTTATCCACTGCTTTACCTTCTTTCTCCAAAACCGCATTTATCTCTCACCTTCACTGTTATCGTATCTATAAACTGTATTTGTTTCTTGCCATAAATTTGACAAGTTATCTGAGTCTCCCCATGATGCTTCTATCCATCTCCACTCTCTTCTCTTCACTTATTAGAGAGCCTTTTAAACACAGAGGTCTGGCCATGTCCTCTGCTCAGAATCCTTCTAAGGTTTCCTATTACTTGGAGCTCATGTGATTGGCCCTTGCTCATCATTCTTGCTTCAGGTACATCTCTCTTTTGATCTTTATATTGGATTTCCTGCATTTCCTGCCCTTTTGAGGACCTACCATTACAGTTTTCTCTGCCCTAGAGTATCCTGACCTTACACCTAATTAGTGCCTATTTTTCTTTAGTTCTCAGCGGAAAAGTTATTCTTCTGAGCTCAAGATTAAGTAGTTATCCTTGTAGCTAACTACCCCTCAATACTATAAACTATAAACTCTTCTAGGTATCTTGATTTTATTTTTACCTTTGCTACTTGGAATTAATTATTATATCTACCTGGACAGAATTGTAAACTCCATGAGGACAGGGACATTGTCTGCCATGTTCATGACAACATCTCAACCATCTGACATGTGTCTGACATAGACACTCAGTGAATATGGTGGATTATGCCATTCGATCATTTACTCTTTATACAAATCTATTTTAAAGTTATTATAAATAAGCAATGTGCTATTATGTTTGTAAATAAATTTTACTGAGTATAATACAAAGTATGGGTTGGAGTCAGTAAAATATGAAAAAAAAACAGGACCATATTTTAACTGTCCTTACGCTTTTACTCAAAACAATTATATTACTTACAGCCCTACTTTGAATTTCCCAAGTTTTATGGTAATTTTACTTGATTAAAAGGTACCATAACCATGAGGATCCTGTATTATTTCCAAGGCAAATATAGTTAAAATATGTTCTCAGAAAGTTACTTCTGGTTTACATTAATTGTCAGGAAATGTCAATGTCATTTACTCACTAGCATATATTTCACAGGTTTATGTTTAAATTTGAACTTCATTTCTTCATTTAATTACCTGCCATGTTTTAAATACTTTTCAAAGATTGTGAATTTCACATTATGTTGAATGCAAGCAACTTCTTTATAACTGTTAAAACTTTAAAAGATGCTGGCATTGCTTTAGAAAAATACCACTAAATCATCTGTGATGTTAATAAAATGAATTTATTCTCCACCAAATTTTTCTAAATATCTGAGCAATAGTTACCTTTTTTCTTATGCTAAAAATATTTAGTTTCTTCACTGAGTTCATACTTCCAAACTTTTCATTTTCTTCCTTGTAGATATTTTTCCAAATTGTATGTAGAATACTAGAGAAATCAGCTATACCTGTTAGTTATTAATAAAAATTGTCATAAAATAGTCTGCATGATTTTTTGAGAATGACTAAAGCTTTTTACTAATTAAAATGCTAGACTGCTTAGATCAGTTTATAACTAGATATTACACACAAGGACATGGATGTGAGATATCTACTAAGGAAACTTTTTTTTTTGCCCCAGGGGTTCACAGCACTTACCATAGCACAAACCCTCCCCAATGTCCATAACCCAGCCACCTACCCCTACCTGAGAAAACTCTTGATACTACAAATGAGAAAACCATCTACTTTTCAGTAATGAGCTTCACAAAATTAGACTAAAATTCAGATTACAGAAATGGCAGGATATCCATAATATCCTGTGATTATAGCTGAAATGTGTTTATTTGGGAAAATCTATTACCAGCAGATTATATTTTTTTAATGTTTACTTAAAATATGAGCTTGTTCAAACATTTGAAAATGAGGTTGAGTCCTCAACAGATAATGATAAACTTATGCAAATCAGTCACATCTTGTGATGTAGCAGATTGTATTGTTTATTAAGAACCAACAGCCTTAAATATATCAATGTTCACAGAGTGGCATCACTCTGCAGTGAAGATAGTTTACAAGAGCTGTACACTCAAGTGATTTTATATATATTTCCTATATGTACACAATGATCCTATTATGATTCTACTCTAGGGAAGTTCACAAGGCCAAACTGTTAAGTTCTTCACCTTGTTACCAAAACTGTATGGTGGTTACTTTGGGGGGACTCATTTTTTATAGTACCAGCAGACTGTTGAGTAATATTTCAGTTCTTCAAAATTTAATTTCTTACCAGGTTTTCAGCTCTATAAGGATAAAAACACTGCATTATGTCTTTGTACTTCCAAATGTCCTAACCAAATCTGTGGCGTTCTGTGGGTAACATGGAGGTGCTGAGTGATCTTGCTACTCTAAATTTGGTGCTGGGGCCTTATCAGCATCATCTGGAGCACATAAGAAATGCAGAATCTCAGACCCTACTCTTGCTTTGGCAAATTAAAATCTGACTTTGAACAAAATTCCCCAAATCATTCAACTCACATTAAAATGCTAGAAAGTCTGGTGTGAAAGACACTATACAATTTAAAGATAGGGATTTGAAACCCAGCTTTGTCACATACTATCTCCAGAACACTGAAAATTCCTTAAACATCTTTGAATCGTATTTCCTTACCTGAAAAATGAGAAGAAATTAACTGTTTTGAATCTTTGAATTATTATGAATATCTAGAATTCTATAAAAATCTGAATGTAAAAAAAGTTCAACAACCTTTACCTTTATATACAGTGTTAAGAAAACCAAGCACTTGTTATGTGCATTGCGTATGCACAACTCATTTTTGAGTTGCAAATTTTCATCTGTTTTGACTTTAATATTGGCATGTTTACTATATAAAAATTTAATGCTTGTATTGTCAAATATTTTTGTTCTGATTATTTTGTCATTTAGAAAATCCTTTTCTAACTCAAATACTTTTTCTCAGTTCACATTTTGAATTGTATTGTATATTTTGAGAGAAAACGTACAGAACAATGTACAAAGCAAAAGTTTCCAGTTCCATGATTTATTCAAAAGTGAACAAACCCACACAGTAACCAGTTTGAATAAGAATCAGGCACTTCTAGCACCCCAGAACCCTATTCCCTAATTGTGCTCCTTTCCAATCACCATCCCATCCTTCCACTCCATGCTGACCACTATACTGATCTCTAAAACCACAGATTACACAAAATTTAAAAACAGGCAAACTAAACGAAATCAAATACTATGTATTTTTTTGTATTGTGTTATTTTAATGTAGAAATTTGAGACTCATGTTGCTGCCTAAGCTCATGCGTGTATTTTTCTACTGTTGATGTTTTGGTTGTTTCAGTTTAGAGCTATTATGCTGCAGCTACAAATACTCTTGTATATGTATTCTAGTACGAATGTGCACCCATTTCTTTTGGGTATCATCTAGGAGTACAATTGCTGTGTCATAAGGAATACACACATTCTACTTTAGTGATTGTACTTAAACCAGCAGTGTATGGGAGTGTCAGTTGCTCTATAGCTTCCCTACAACATGGTGTTATCATTTTCATTATAGCACCTCCACTGAATGGATAGTACCATCATAATACTGTGATTTTAATTTGCATTCTCCTGTTAATAATTTGATTATCCTTAAACATGGCTAATATCCACTTAGACACCTTCCGTGTGAAGTGTTCAAGTTACTTCTTTTTTTTAATTTGGGTGTTTGTATTTATAAGGGTTCTTTAGATAATATAATTAGCATTCCTTTGTTGGTATATAATATAAAGAACCCTCACATAAGTATATATATCATATACCATACAACTCACAGTATTCTTTTTACTCTCCAGCAACTAAAATCCTTATGTTAATACAGTTCTAAATTTCAGTTCTTCCCTTCTTGATTAGGCTTTTTATGGGGGCGTGGGGGCAGGGATGGAAGGAGGCAAGTGGGGAGTGGGTATTTTTAAGAATTTACTAGCCAGCAGTGCCTGGGTGGCATGGTTGGTTAAGCATCTGACACTTAGTTTTGGTTCATGGTCATAAGATTGAGCCATGTGTGTCAGGCTCCATCCTCAGCATGGAGTCTGCTTGATATTCTCTCTCCCTCTTCCTCTGCCCCACCCATCATGGATGATCTTTCTCTTAAATAAAATCAATCAATCTTAAAAAAAAAAAAATTTCTGGGCGCCTGGGTGGCTCAGTGGGTTAAAGCCTCTGCCTTCGGCCCAGGTCATGATCTCAGGGTCCTGGGATCGAGGCCCGCATCGGGCTCTCTGCTTGGCAGGGAGCCTGCTTCCCCCTCTCTCTCTCTCTCTGCCTCTCTGCCTCCTTGTGATCTCTCTCCCGCTGTGAAATAAATAAATAAAATCTTTAAAAAAAAAAAAATTTCTGAGCCAGATATCATGGAGATATATTTCCTTTTACTTTGTATAAGCTTTGTGGTTTTCTCTTCTACATTTAGATACACAGTCCACCCAGAATTGATTTTTATATATGGTTGAGATATTTTACATTCATAATGCATTTAAAAATATGTATATCCTAGTGACTCAGCTTCATTTTTTTTTTTAAGTCTGTCCTTTCTCTACTCATCTACTATACCATTTTGGTCACCATTAAAGAGTCATATATATGAGTGTTTCTGAATTAATTTCACTTTCTTTTCCAGTGATGTAATAGACCCTCCTTGTGCCAATACCACACATTCTTTTAATTACTATAGCTTTATAAAAAAAATCTTGTTTTCTGATGAGTAAACCCTCCTAAAACTTGCTTTTCAATAGAGTCTTGGCTCTCTCGGAATTCTGATTATACTCATATGTTAGAGCTATTTATCTCACCTCCTATAACTCTTATGCCCTTTTTTTGTATTTCTTGGTTTTTTCCCCCATATTTATTCCTTTACTTCCCAGTATCCATTCCTAATATACGTATTTTCCCTGTTTTCTCCAGTTCAGTAATTCTCAGTTTTGTCTAATCTGCTAATAAATCCATACAAGTCCTAAATATCCATGATTAGTTTCTAGAGTTTGCTTTTCTTTTCTGTTTTCACTTTTATGTTGAAATTACCAATTTTATTTTCTATTCCCTCATAACCATTCAACCTTATTATTTATAAGTCTAGTTTGGAGTAACAACAATATGGCACTATAAGACATTTATCCTTTTAATGCTTTTTATAATCAATGTATTAAACATACATACACTAACAAGAGTGCCTTTGTGGAAATTTTCAGACTTTGCATCTTGCTCCAACAGACCCAGAAGGAATCTTACCTACCAGTGCAGCAGACAGGAAATAGTCAAATCTCCATATGGGCTGTGAAACCAACGGAGCCAGCAAGACTGCTTAGACCTCCTCTAACTGTTATGTAAGAATCGAGTTAGTGCTGATTTGGGCAGGCACTCACCCAGAAGAGAGAACTTGCTCAAGTCTAACGCTTAAAAAAGTCTCCAACACACCATTAGAGGGGAAAAAAAGGAAAGAAAGAAAAAGAAAACGAAAAATAACAAGTTTGCAATTGCAGTGGAGGTGATAAGAGAAACTTTCTTACAACTGCCTCATCCCTAAAGAGGTATTGATTGTGGCTGACTTATCTTGCAGAGGTCACTTCTCCCACTAGGCAAGAAGAAGATGCTTAGAAAGAGCCCAGAGACTCCAGAAGGCCCAGACATGGCTGGAAAAAACACTTTCTCTCCACCAGTACACAGTGGACTCAGGTGGGAGCTCTGTGATTGAAGGGAAGATGTAGGGAAAGAAACAGTAAGAATTTCAGATGGACTTGAAGGCACTGTGCTCAGCAGAAAGTTTATCCATGAACCTCTAGGAATAGCATCTTTTGGTATTTCTCTACCAGGGCATGGACAACCCCAACAAACCAAGTGCTAGATCCGCACCACTCATGACTCTGCTACTACCTCCTAATTCATGTCCTCCAGTGCTGGCATAAAAGAAAACTCTGGCAGACAGGGGCATGCTAAAAAAGGGAATGGTGGGTAGGCAAGGAAGAAACCACAAACTCAAGCTACAGTGCCACTTTTTGGGAAAAAAAAAAAAGAGGTTTCTAATAGCCAGCCTGGTATATTGTAAGAAACTGGCATATTGTAAGAAAGATGACATAAAAGCCAAGATGAGGTGTCTGCTACTTCAAATACAAAAGCAGAAACACATAACTACAAGCAATGTAAAAAGCCAAGGACATTGGCTATCACAAAAAGAAAACAATTCTCCACAAGCCAGGATCAAAGGCAAAAAATATTATAATCTAACTGATAAAGAATTTAAAATACTTACAGAAAAAATTCAACTACAGAAGGCTCAGATAATGCAATTGAATCAAGAATAAAGTTTATGAAAAGAGAGCTCCTTCTTTACCAAAGACAGTGAAATAAAAATGAAAAAAACTAATTCTGAATCTGAAGAATTCAATAAATGAGATGAAGAATATAATGGAGAGCATCTGAAGTAGGACAGACCAGAAAGAAGTGACTTCGAGAGTAGGAATACAGAAATAACAGAAGAGAGGTATGTAAAAGAGTGAGGAAACCCTATGAGAGCTATTGTATACCACAAGAAATATAAATAACAGAATAGTTGAGATTCTAGAATGAAAAAAAGAAGTAGAAGGGGGGCAGAGAACTTAACTGAAGAAATAATGGCTGAACACTTCCCAAACACAGGGAAAGATCTGGACAAAGAAGTCCGTGAATCTAATATGTAACAGCCTATTATTTCAATGCAAAAAGACCTTCTCCAAGATACTTTATAATTAAATGATCACAAAGCAATGATAAAGAATCTTACAGGCAGCCAAGGGCAAAAAACAATGCAATCTACAAAGGAAGCCCTGTTAGCTATCAGCTGATTTCTGCATAGAAACTGTATAGGAAAGGATATAATGACATATTCAAAGTGTTGAAGATAAAAATTGCCAGCCAAGAATACTTTATCTTGCAAGTTATCCTTCAAATATTAAGGAGAAATAAAGACTTTCTGAGACCAACAAAAGCTGAGGGAGTTCATCCCCTCTAGACCTACCTTCTAAGAAATGAAGAGTTCTTCAAGCTGAAATGAAGACACTAAATAGCATTATAAAAATATATGAAAACACACAACACACTGGTAAAGATAAAAAAATAAAGATTTAAAGAACTGAACCTCTATATTGGATGGTGTTACCACTCCAGCTGAAAAAGAAAAGAAGAGTGAAAACAAAATAGCAATTACAAATTGCTAATGAATATATGGCATAAAGAGATAAATTGTGGGGTGCTTGGGTGGCTCAGTGGGTTAAAGCCTCTGCCTTCAGCTCAGGTCATGGTCTCAGGGTCCTGGGATCAAGGCCCACATCGGGCTTCCTGCTCAGCAGGGAGCCTGCTTCCTCCTCTCTGTCTACTGCTCTGCCTACTTGTGATCTTTCTGTGTCAAATAAATAAATAAAAATCTTTATAATAAAAAAAAGAGATAAATTGTGACTACAATAATGAAAAAGGATGGGACCTTAAAGGCATGCAAAAATAAGTTACTATCTCCCTAAAATTGCCTGTTTTATTGATGGTTTATGTAAATCACACAATAACCACTAAACAAAAACCTAGAGTAGAACCATAAAAAGCAAGGGAGACATTGTGCATACCATCATGAATAATAACCAATTTAATGAAAGTATGGTGAAAGAGAGGGAAAAAGAACCATGAAAATACAAAACAACTAGAAAGCAATTAAGAAGTTGGCAATAAGACCTTATACATTTATGTAATTACTCCAGATGTAAATAGATTGAAATCACCAATCAGAAGACACAGCATGACTAGATTTAGAAAAAAAAAACAAAACAAAAACAATTATATGCTGGCTTCCATGGATCCATTTCATATTTAATGACTCATAGACTGAAAGTGAAGAGGTAGAAAAAAAAATACTCCATACAAGTAGAAACAAAAACAAAATAGGAATAACTATACTTCATCAGATAAAACAGAGTTTAGCTAGAAACAACAAGAGACAAGGAAGTACACTATACATAATGATAAAGGGATAAATCAATCAAGATGCAATTATAAATATATATGCACACAACACTGGAGTATCCGGGCATTAAACAAATACTAACAGATATGAAGGGAGATATAAACAATACAATAATCTTAGGAAACTTCAATACCCCACTTTCAACAATGGATATATCACCTAGAAAGAAAAATTAACAAGGAAACAATGAACTTGAACTATACTTTAGAACACATGGACCCAACAGGCATCCATAGAATGTTCTAACCAACAGCAACAAAATGCACGTTCTTTTCAACTGTACATGGAAAATTCTTTTTTTTTTTTTTTTTTTGGTAAAGATTGCATTCACTTATTTGACACAGAGAGAGGGAGGGGAAAAGAGAGTACTAGCAGGGGAGAAGTGGAGGGGGAGGGAAAAGCAGGTTGTCCACTGAGCAGGGAGCCTGATGGGGAGCTTGATCCCAGAACCCTGGTAGCATGACCTAAGCAGAAGGCAGATGCTTAACAGACTGAGCCACTCAGGCACCCCTGTATATGGAAAATTCTTAAGGACAGATCATATTATAGGACACAAAATAAATCTTAGAAAATTTAAGGAAACTGAAATACTAACCAAGTATATTGTTTGATCACAGTGGTATGAAACGAGCTATCAAAAACATGCATGCATTTTCCAAAAACGTTGGAAAATCTACAAATACAGGAAAACTAAACAATACATTCCTGAACAATGAATCAAAGAACAAATAAAAGGGAAATCAAAGAGTATCTCAAAACAAATGAACACAAGGGAAAAGAAACAAAAACACCTTACCAAAACCTATAGACACTGCAAAAACTGTTCTCAGGGGGGAATTAACAGTAATAAATACATAAAGATATTAGAAAGATTGCAAATAACCTGAATTTATGCCTCAAGTAACCAGAAAGAGACTACTGTGACAATTCTATGCCAATAAATTAAATAACCTATAAGAAGTTTTTTAAAAAGATTTTATTATTTGATATATAGAGAGAACACAAGCAGGGGGAGCAGCAGGCAGAGGGAGAGGGAGAAGAAGGCCTCCCACTGAGCAAGGAGCTGGATATGGGACATGATCCCAGGACCAACCCTGCGATCCGGACCTGAGCCAAAGGCAGACAGACATCCAACCGACTGAGCCACCCAGGCGCCCAAGAAATATTTTTAAATAATCAAAGTTAGAAGAGAAAAAAAAAAAAAGACTGGAGTGAAGAGAAGTGGAATTGATACCAGAAAGACAATAGAAAAGATCACCAAGACCAAGAGCTGGCTTTCAAAAAGGTAAACAAAATTGACAAAGCGTTAATGAGACTAAGGAAAAAAAAGATTCAAAATCAGAAATGAAAAAGGAGAAATAGTAACTGACACTACATAAATACAGAGGATTATAAGAGACTACTGTGAATAATTATATGACAATAAATTAAATAACCTACAATAAATAATTTTCTAGGATCATAACTGACCAAGACTGAGCCAGGAATAAATACCAAGTCTGAACAGCTCAATAACAAGCAGAAACTGAATCAGTAATCAAAAAGTTCCCAACAGAGAAAACACAAGGACTGGTTGGCTTCATGGGAGATAACTACCAAACATTTAAAGATTAATTCCGACCCTTCTCAAACTCTTCCAAAAAAATTTAAGGGAAGACTTCCAAACGTATTTTTAAAAAGCCAGCATTACCTAGATAGCAGAGCCAGATAAGGACACTGCAAGAAAACTACAGACCAATATCCCTCGTAAAGATGGAAGTAAAAACCATCAACAAGATGCTAGCAAAGAAAGTTCAAGAACTTGATAAGATGATTTTTCCCGAGGGGCACTTGGGTGGGTCAGTCGTTAAGTATCTGCCTTCAGTTCAGATCATGATCCAGAGTCTTGGGATCAAGCTCTGCATCCGGCTCCCTGCTCGGTGGGAAGCCTGCTTCTCCCTCTCCCCCTTCCCCTGCTTGTGTTTCCTTTCTCTCTCTGTCTCTCTGTGAAATAAATAAATAAAATCTTAAAAAACTAAAAAAAAAAAAATAAATAAATAAAAAGATGATTTTACCCTAAGAACAAATGGGATTTTCCTTGGAAGACAAAGGTGGTTCAATATATACAAATCAATAAGTGTGATATATCATCTTAATAGAATGAAAGATAAAATTATAACTATCTTAGTTTGCAAAAAAAGCATTTGAAAAAATATATCACTTTATGATAAACACTTTCAATATATTGAGTAATAAATAATATACAGCAATATAATAAGGGCCATATATGAAAAACTCAGGGCTAATACACAGTTAACAAATTGAAAACTTTTTAACATCACGAGAGTGTTCACTCTGACCACTCTTACCCAACACAGTACTAGAAGTTCTAACTAAAGCAATAAGGCAAAACAAAGAAATAAAAGGCATCCACGTTGGAAAGGAAGAAGCAAAATTGTTGCTATTTGGTGATAATATGATTCAACATATTTAAAATCTTAAAGACAACTAAAAAATTGTTAGATCTAATCAATGAATTCAGTAGTTTCAGGACACAAAGTTAATATACAGAAATCAGTTGCATTGATATACACTAACAATGAAAAATCTGAGAAAAATTAAATTCTTATTAATAATGGCATCAATAAAATACCTGGGAATAAATATAACCAAGAAAGTAAGAGATGGAGGAGCCTGGGTGGCTCAGTTGGTTAATTGTCTGCCTTCAGCTCAAGTCCTGATCCCAGAGTCCTGGGATTGAGCCCTACATTGAGCTCCCTGCAGGGATCCTGCTTCTCCTTCTGTTCTGTCACTCTCTGTCTCTCTCTTTCAAATATATAAAATCTTAAAAAGATAGATATATTCGAGGCCCGCATCGGGCTCTCTGCTCGGCGGGGAGCCTGCTTCCTCCTCTCTCCTCTCTCTCTCCTGCCTCTCTGCCTACTTGTAATCTCTCTCTCTGTGTCAAATGAACAAATAAAATCTTAAAAAAAAAAAAAGATAGATATATGAAGTGAAAACTGCAACATCCCTAAAAGAAATTAAAGAAGACACAAATGGAAAGATTTTTTTCATGGATTGCAAGAGATAATACTGTTAAAATGTCCAAACTACTTTAAGCCATCTATAGAGTCAACAAAATCCCTACCAAAATTCTAGTGGGACTTTTCACAGGGAAAAAAAAAGTCCCAAAATTTGTATGGAACCACAGAATACCCTGAATATCCAAAGCAGTCATGAGAAAAAAAGAACAAAACCAGAGACATCATACTTTCAGAATCCAAGTATTACAAAGCTATAATTAAAACAGCATAGTATTGGCATAAAAATAGACACACCAATCAAGAAAACAGAACAGAGGGCTCAGAATTAAACTCCCATATATATGGTCAGCTAATATTTGATAAGAGATCCAGGAATAGCCAATGGGGAAAGGATAGGTTCTTCACCAATAATGCTGGAAGACTGGATAATCACATGCAGAAAAATGAAGTTGGACCTCTAGTTTACAACATTCATAAAGATTAACTCAAATTGAAACAAATACTGAAACAAAAGCCTTGAATATAAAACATAAAACATAGAAGAAAATGTAAGAATTACCTCAACAGTAGTCTTGGCAGTGATTTTTTATTATGACACCAAAACCACAAACAAAAGAAATCAACAAGTGGGACTACATCAGACTTAAAAGCTCTGCACTGCAAAACAATCAACAAAATGAAAAGGCAGCCAAGCAAATGGGAGAAAAATATTGGCAAACTATATACCAGATAAGGGTTTAATATCCAAAATTTATAAAGAAATCATCAACGCGATAACAAAAACCCAGAAATAAATCAATTTAAAAATGGGCAGAGAAACTAAATACACATTTTTTTCCAAAGATGTCCAAACAGCCAAAAGGCACATGAAAAGGTGCTCAACAATGCTAATGATCAGAGAAATGTAAATTAAAGCCACAGTGAGGTATGACTTCATGTGTAAAAATGGCTAGCATGAAGACAAGAGAGAATAAGCGTTGGTGAGATCAAGAAAATGGAAACCTTGTGCACTGTTGGTGGGATTGTAAACTGATTCAACCAACATAGAGATTGGTATTGGTTACCTTTAAAACCATTTGTCTATTAAATCTCTAAGAATTTTACACATCTAGGGTAAAAAATTTGGTATCCTCCCTTTTATTCTGCTCATCCTCACTGCCAACACTTAATCTTAGTTGGTTGTATTATTATTAGTTCTTTCATTGTTGCCTTTAAAACCTCTGGTACTCTTGAATATATTTCATAAATTATATTTTATATTTTGACCTTTTGTTTTGAAATACAAGGAAACTGATATCCTACCACCTCTAATATTCTCTCATACTTGCCTTTTGTTAATTAGTCCAGCAATGTCTTTCATAGTTTATAGCAGATAAATTCTGTTCTGAAACCCTATTTTCAACAAGTATAGCTCTTCAGTGCATTCAGTATTCATTCCCAATTATTTTATCACTATATTTCCATTCCTTTGTAAGTTGGTGCCAAATTGATCATTTGTAGTATCTGAGAAAAAAAATTATGGGAATTATGTTGCCTAAATTCTTACATTTCAAAACATTTTCTGTGGCCTTTATGTTTGAAGGAAAGTTTGAAAAGTTGTAAGAATCCTATAACATACTTTCTGAAGATGTGGTAGACACAACCACATTATTTTATACCATTAAATGTCTCTGTAGTGTAATTATACATGCAAACAGAACTTTCTATTCAGAGGTCACCTGCTTTTATATTCCAATGGTAATTGTTCCTTGTTTCTGTAGAATTATTTTTAATTTATAAATCAATAATATTAAGATATTTCTCAATGTTAGTCAATCCATCTTTAACACAGAATAACTTATCAATACACATATATATGTTTCTTATTTCAGGATACTTTTCTCAAATTATAACTTTATGCCTTCTATCATGTTCATGGAAAACACATCTATACTTTGTCTTCTGTAGGATTTAATATAAATTCCATATGATTTGTAATAAATATATACATCCATTTACCCTTTCTAAATAATGTCTTTCAAATATATAACCAATTATATTAAGTTGGCAGATCAGGCAATGCATTACTTTTTATCAATTAAGGTATTTTTGGAAAGGCTGCCTATTTTACACGGATAGCACTTATTTACACTATTTTCAAGTAAAAATGAAGAATGAAGATAAATTAACTGTAATAAGAATGAAATTCTTAATGGGTAGTATTTTACATATGTGAATAATTACAAAATCTAGTTGATATAGTAGAAAAAATTGCTCTCCTGAATTTACATATTTATTTTTTATTTTTAATCATTATGGCTCTGGCAGACTTTTCCTGTGTAAATCAGTCTACCTGGATAAATACCCAAAGTCCATGGGCATTGAGACTTGGCCACCAATTAGAATTTGAGTTTCCTATTAGACTTTATTTAATTAATGTAAAATAAAGTCTAGAAATTACATACTGTCATGAGATTATTTCCATTTTAATAATCAAAAACATTCTTGATAACAAGAATGTGTCATTCTTGTTTCATTCTCAAACCAAAGAAAAATATAATTTTCATTAAAATGTTTTATATAGCTCCCTAACACACACTAAATAACTGCTTAATGACCATAGGAAACTAATTCAGGCTATATGAATCTAAAAGAAGTGTTTGGTGGGGGGCACCTGGGTGGCTCAGTAGGTTGAGCATCTGCCTTCAGCTCAGGTCATGATCTCAGGGTCCGAGGATCAAGCCCTGTGTGGGGCTCTCTGCTCAGTGGGGAGTCTGCTTCTCCCTCTGTGCCCTCTGTCAAATAAATAAAATCTTTACAAATAAAATAATTTTTTTAAATTTTGTCTTTACAGTACTTTAATTAGTCTCTCTGAAGGAAAGAAAATATGACATATGATCTATGATTCTTAGAGAATAAAATATTTGCACCACCCTTTCTCATCCAAACTGTCTACTCAGAATCCTAATTTAGGGAACAAAAGTACAGGCAATCTTCACTTTGTTCTGTAATCTTTAAAATTTTTAATTAAGTTATTAAACTTTTTTTAATTTATTTTTTTTATTCTTTGCCCCAGGGCTACAGGTCTGTGAATCATCTGGCTTACATCTTTCACAGCATTTACCAAAGCACAAACCCTCCCCAATGTCCATAACCCATCCACCCCATCCCTACCTAGAGCAATCTACACATTTAATGCAATCCCCATCAAAATACCAGCAATTTATTTCAAAGAAGTGGAACAAATAATCCTAAAATTTATATGGAACCAGAAAAGACCCCGAATAGCCAAAGGAATGTTGAAAAAAAAAAAAAGCAAAGTTGGCGGCATCACAATTCCAGATTTCAAGCTCTATTACAAAGCTGTCATCATCAAGACAGTATGGTACTGGCACAAAAACAGACACATAGACCAGTGGAACAGAATAGAGAACCCAAAAATGGACCCTCAACTCTATGGTCAACTAATCTTCGACAAAGCAGGAAAGAATGTCCAGTGGGAAAAAGACAGTCTCTTCAACAAATNTAATTAAGTTATTAAAACTTTATATATTTGGTCATAAGTTCATAAAGAAATGAAAAGATATAGTAAAGCTAATACCTATTTAGCACACTATAATTTAAAACATAAAAACACTGAGAATCAATGTTTTATTTTGTGTGATTAATCAAGAACACTTTGAACAGTGCTTGCCTTTCTCTTCTTATATAGCCGAAAATACCAAGAAATAATCTTTTCAAAGCCTTGAAGAATTGTCATACTCTTTTCCAAAATTTTGGATGGGCTTCCACAATTTTATCTTTTGGCCCTTAAATGTTTTGAAATATATCCCTAGTTTCCTTTACTGTGAAGTTAATTTCCAATGGTGCTTCCTCTGGGATACCTTCATCTTTTTTATCACAACCATTTTTCTCATTTAGGTCAATAAATTTACCTTCACTAAGTTTCTCTGGCTGCAAATGGACTATCTCCAGTGGTGGCAATGCCAACATACCCAAAGTCAGCTATTTCTTGTATACCATCATCTATATTTGATTTGAATTTCACTTTCAGCATTATCACATTTTTTTGGGAGAGGGGATAGGGATGGATGGGTGGGGCTGCATTTTTGCTTTTGTTGGTTGATTCTCTCTACTGATTATCCAATCTTGTAAAAAGCCAGATTGGCTTATCACTGGGAGCAAGAAGGCAACCCAAAAGCATCTTTTATTGTCTGTATGTAAGAACTGATTAATACATGTTCTGTGATCAATCAACAATCAATACATTTCAAAAGAATTAAGGTGAATGTTCAGTGATTAGGATGTGCCTCTGTTACATATGTAATAATGTGTAGGCTGAAAGACTAACAAAGAAATTTGTCCCTTATGTGATAATTCACAGTTTAAATATATTGTGGTAACTGAAATTTGAAACATATTGTCAGAGGACTGGTTCTATGAGTTAATTAAAGATTTATTTGACAGAGGAGAAAGAAAGTGCAAGTGTGTGTGTGAGTGCAAGAGTGGAAGGGGCAGAGAGAAAGGGAGAGAGAATCTCAAGGCCACTCCATACTGAGCATAGAACTGGATGTGGGGCTTGATCTCATGACCCTGATGTCATGACATCAACTGAAACCGAGTCAGATGCTTAAATAATTGGGCCACCCAGGTGCCTCAGGACTGGTATTATTTAAAGTGTGAGAAGTTAAATTTGTACACCTCTGAACCACACAAAATGAGAACTGGCTGTGATTCATAGTGCTTACAAGATTCAGTATCAAAATCAAAAGAAATATATTAATGCAACTCATCATATAAATAAGGCAGATTAATTCAATCAAAGCAGCAGTATTTGCTATAAAGTTTAATATTTCCAAGTGGTTTTAAAAAACTCAACAAATTGAGAAAAAGCCAACCATATCTATTTGATAATAATATATACAAAAATGATAATGGATCTCAACTTTATGTGGAGAGCCAAAGAACCCAGAATAGCCCACTCGATGGTGATAAAGAACAAATTCACAGGACAGTACTCAACATAAAAACCTATTATGGGAGCCTGGGTGGCTCAGTGGGTTAAGGCCCCTGCTTTCGGCTCAGGTCATGATCTCAGGGTCCTGGGATCGAGGCCCACATCGGGCTCTCTGCTCCGCGGGGAGCCTGCTTCCTCCTCTCTCTCTGCCTGCCTCTCTGCCTACTTGTAATCTCTCTCTCTGTATCAAATAAATAAATAAAATCTTTTAAAAAAAAAACCTATTATAAAATTAATCAAGACAATATAATATTTGCAAAGTAACAGGCAAATAGAAAGATGGAAAAGAAGAGAGAGCTCAGAAAGAGACCCACATAGAGATGCTTTGGTGGCTCAGTCAGTTTAGCATCTGCCTTCAGCTCAGGTCATGATCCAGGTCCTGGGATCAAGTCTTGCATCAGGCTCCTTGCTAGGTGAGGAGCCTGCTTCTCTCTCTGCCTGCCACTCTTCCTGCCTGTGCTTGAGCCCTCTCTCTCTTGCTCTGACAAATAAATAAAATCTTAAAAAAAAAAAAAAGAAATAGGACCACATAAATATAGTTAATTGTTCTTTGACAAAGGGGTAAAGGTAATATAAATGGAGCAAAAATTGTCTTTTCATAAATGGTGAACAACTAAGCATCCACTTAAAAAAAAAAGGAATTTAGAGACCTTACACCCTTCATGAAAATTAGGTCGAAATTATTGTAGACCTAGGTGTAAAATGTAAAACTGTAGTAAAAGTTTTAGAACATTGAAGAAAATCTAGATGACTTTAAGGATGGCAAGGACTTTTTAGGTGCAACACCATAGGAAGGATCTGTGAAAGAAATAATTAAAATGCTGGACTTAAAACTTGAAATTTTTGCTCTGTGGGGGAAAAAAAACACTATGAAGAGAATGAGAAGACAAGTCACAGAAATATTCATAAAAGACACATCTGATAAAGGACTATTATCCAACATACACAAAGAATTCTTAAAAAAAGTAATAGCCCAGTTAAAACATGGGCAAAGAGCTGAACAGACATCTCACCAAAGAAGATACATAAAGAAGCCATTTGAACATTATATGTCTCTGGAAAATTGTCTATTAAAACAATAAGAAGATATCACTACAAACCTAGGATAATGGCGAAAATCTAGAACACTAACACCAAACACTGGCAAAAATGTGGAGAAACAGCAATTCTCATTCATTGCTGGTAGGAATGCAAAATGACTGATATAGCTAGTTTAGAAGACAGTTTGACAGTTTATTATAAAACCAAACATACTCTTACTGTGTAACCCAGTGCTTGCTCTCCTGAAACCTATGTCTGTGCAAAATAAACAAAAATAAACAACACAACAAAAACTGTACACAGAAGTGTATAGAATTTTTATTCTTAACTGCCAAAACTTGGAAGCAACCGAGACCTCTTTCAATAGGTGAGTGGATAAATCAACTCTAGTATATCCAGACAATGGAATATTGTCCATACTAAAAAGAAATGAGCTATCAATACATGAGAACATAGAACTTAATGCATATTACTAAATAAAAGAAGCCAATTTGAAAAAACTACATAGTGTATGATTCCAACAACATGACAACTGAAAGGGCAATGTGGAGGTAATTTTAAAAAAATCAGTAATCATCAGGTATATGGTAGAACGATAGATGAATAGGCAGAGCACAGGGGATTTTTAGACAGTGAAAGTATTCTGTATGATATTATAATGGTGGAAACACATCATTATGTATTTTTCATAACCACTGGCACATACCACCCCCAGAGTGAATCCTAATGTAAGCTATGGACTTTGGGTGATAACGATGTCAAAAATAGGATCACATTTGTAACAAATGTACCACCCTGTTGTGGGATTTTGATGGTAAAGGGCACTGCATATGTAGAGAGAGGGGAATACAGCAACTCTCTATCTTCCATCCAATTTTTCTGTGAAATATCTGCTATAAAAATAAGATTTAAAAAATTTTAAATGATAATAAAAACTTCATGTGTTTTCCTTGAGGGAAAAAAAAACATAAGCAATAAAACAAAAAATAAAGCAAAACAAAAAATCCCTGTCTTCCATTATTGTCTAACATAGAACCGAAATTACTGACAACAAGGTATAATTACTCGAAGAATTGACACAATATTTGCAACAATATGACCATTTACCTAGAGGAATCAAGAGAAGAACTATTACAACTAAAAAGTGTTCAATGGGTGCATGGGTGGCTCAGTGGGTTAAAGCCTCTGCTTTCGGCTCAGGTCATGATCTCAGGGTCCTGGGATCGAGGCCCGCATTGGGCTCCCTGCTTCCCCCACCTTTCTCTCTGCCTGCCTCTCTGCCTCCTTGTGATCTCTCTCCCTCTGTGAAATAAATAAATATTTAATAATAAAATAAAAAGTGTTCAATGAGTTTATCAGATACAAAATAAGCATATCAATTTAATAGTACTTCTCTATATAATTATCTGTATGGTATATAATTTAAAAATGATAAACTGCCAACAACAGCAAAAACTATAAAGCACAAAAGTTAGCACAAAATCAATGTGTAGGATATGTATGGAGAAAACTTTAAAGCTGTAATAAAATTCATAGAAAATAGTCTACATAAATGGAGACATTCCAAACACTTAGGATTTTTAAATATAGATTTTAATTCTGCCTAAAAAAAGTCTCATCAAAATTCCATTTTTAAGGATTTATCTGAGAGATAGAGAGAGAAAGAAAGCAAGTGAATGCTGGGGGAGCAGCAGAGGGAGAAGGAAAGAACCCTTAAGCAACCTCCTCAAAGAGCATAGAGCCCATCATGGGGCTCAGAACATGACCAGAGCTGAAACCAAGAATCTGATATACAACTAAGACAACCAGATTCCCCTCCATTTTTATTTTATTTTTTATTTTTTATTTTTTAAAGATTTTATTTATTTCACAGAGGGAGAGAGATCACAAGGAGGCAGAGAGGCAGTCAGAGAGAGAGGGGGAAGCAGGCTCCCTGCTGAGCAGAGAGCCCGACGCGGGCCTCGATCCCAGGACCCTGAGATCATGACCTGAGCCGAAAGCAGAGGCTTTAACCCACTGAGCCACCCAGGCGCCCGATTTTTATTTTTTTTAAGGTGCCTGCATAAAACACTCTAAAATGTAGAAAAACAAAGCCATTTACAAATCAGTTAACCTTAAACAGAATAAGCAAAAGAATAAGAGGAGAGTACCTTCCTTACCACATATAACATTAAGAGATAAATAGACCAATAGAACAAATAAGCAGCCAGCTAAGAAATGACCTACACATACAAAAACACATAGTAGGTGATAAAGATAACAGAAATTACTGGTAATAGGACAGACCATTTAGTAAGTTGTACTGGAAAAACTGGAAAGAATTAAAAACTCCTATCTTAATAGTAAATATAAAAGTGAATATAAAGGAAGTAGTGACCTAAATCTAAATGTAATTAATTTTTAAAAACAGCACTTTTGGGGGAAATAAAAGGCAAAGAAGGACTTCCTCAAATTTTAAAAGATAAACTTGGAAAAAATAGTTGATAATATATAGAACTGAACATCTCCTTTTTTGGGGGTTAATGCAGAGTATGATATTATCTATAATACCTGGGTTGCTGAAATGTAACACAGAGGCCTCCGTAGGTGACGGAAGGTTTTGGGAAGGACTTAGGCTTTTTGGAATGCTGGGGCCTGCATGACCCCTCTGCCTTAGGAATGCCGCAGGGGAGTTAGATTCCCTGGAGCTTTCTTAGCCCAAACAGCTTCTCTATGATCTAAGAGATGTGTGCATTGTGCCCCAGGCTATGTTTAGCAGAACTCATAGAACAATAAGCTGATCAGCACATTGTATCTTCCCTGCAATCAGACTCTTCTATTTTCTGTAAGTTCCCTTGCCACACATCAGTTGATTGAGAAACGGAGTAATAAAGATTTATGATTATCCTGAAGCATGAATAAAGGTGAGAGCAAAGAACAGCAAAGGGTCTCCGTCTCTGAGCATTGACCCCCTTGCCGTCTTCTCTCTTTCTCAGCAAAGTCTGGAGTAATCTTTCTTTTGTTATAGGGACTGCTGGCCATTCCCAGCACCACTTCAATAAATGATATTATGGACAGATTTGACAGACCTAGCGTACATATGGAAAAATATTTACTGAAGCTAGTAATTATTTGTAGAGATACAATGTACATGAGAGATTTCTGCACAATAATTGGCATGAAATAATAATTTCCGCTAGATCTCTATGGACAAATATTATACACAAAATGCTACTTATGGAAGAGAGAACAAAAAGGCTAATGGAAATATGAAGCAATACTCCAAAACCATTAATAATCAGAGTATGGGGCACCTTGTGGTTCAGTCATTAAGTGTCTGCCTTCGGCTCAGGTCATGATCCCAGGGCCCTGGGATAGAGCCCTACTGGGATAGAAGCCTGCTTCTCTAACTCCCATTCCCCCTGCTTGTGTTCCCTCTTTCACTGTGTCTCTGTCAAATAAATAAAATTTTAATAAAAACATTAATAATCAGAGTAAATTAATTATTCAAGTACTGGTAGAGATGTGTGTGGAAACCTTGCATGTTGTTGGTTAGAATGTAATAATGTAATCGATGCAGAGCCATTCTACAGAGTATCTCTTAATATTTGGCCATATCAAGTATTCTTATAGTTTATGAGCTAGTAATGCTTCGTACCAGTTAATATCTCTAAGAAATCCTCTCACAGATAAAGGAATACACATATGAAAAAGTATTTATCACAGCATTCTTTGTGTGGGGAAATGAGGAACCAGCAATACCCTGGCTTTCTGTAACTGGGTTGGTAGATATGCAAAATGTGGTATGTGCATATCACAGATTACTATGCAGGAGAAGTAAACAATGTGATAGGAATTCAAGTGGATTTTTAAATTATAGTGGTGAGTAAAAAACAGCAATGGCATTATACATTCATATATTTAATATACAAAGTGTTATATATAAATGTATATAAATTAGAAATACATGTGTGCAAAACAAATACATTTGATGAGAACATATGCAAGCAAATGTTCATGTGAATGCACGTCTATAAATAAGGAGTTTGTACAAATATAATTTCAGAAAAATGATTAACTCAACATTCTGTACCCAAACAATCCTACTTTCCAACTTGCAGAGCAATTGCTATACATATTTAACACCTAAACCAAAGAGGTTTTGCGTTTGTAATACTGAGAAATCAAACTTATTTAAAGTTTTTAGGAAAAATGTCTGTTCGTGTCTTCTGCCCATTTCTTAACTAGCTAACAGACACATGAAAAGATGCTCAACATCACTTATCATTAGAGAAATACAGATCAAAAACATGATGACATACCATCTCACACCAGTCAGAATGGCTTAAAATTAACAACATAGGAAACAACAGATGTTGGAAAGGATTTGGAGAAAGGGGAACCCTCTTACACTGTTGGTGGGAATGTAAACTGGTGCAGCCACTCAGGGGAAAAGTATGGAGTTTCCTCAAAAAGTTAATAGAACTACCCTACAACTCAGCAATAGCATTACCACTATTTACCCAAAGGATACAAAAATATAGATTCAAAGGGGCACCTGCACCCTGTTGTTTATAGCAGCATTATCCACAATAACAAAACTATGGAGAGAACCCAAATGTTCATTGACTGAGAATGGATAAAGATAATGTATGTGTGTGTGTGTGTGTAGTGGAATATATGTGATATATATATGGAATATATGTGAGATATATGTGTATATATATGTACATATATATGATGGACTATTACTCAGCCATCAAAAAGAATGAAATTTTGCCTTTTGCAATGACATGGGTAGAGCTAGAGTGTATTATGCTAACCCAAATGAGTCAGAGAAAGAAAACACCATATGGTTTCACTCAAATGTGGAATTAAAAAAAAATGAACATAGGAGAATGGGGAAAAAGAGGGAAGTGAACTATAAGAGATGTAACTACAGAGAACAAACTGAGGGTTAATGGAGAGTGGTGGGTGGGAGGTGTGCTAAATGGGTGATGGGTATTAAGGAGGATATTTGAGGTGATGAGCTCTGGGTGTTATAGATAAGTAATGAATCACTAAATTCTACATCTGGAACCAATTTTACCATATAAGTTAACTAGAATTTGCTGGGTGGCTCAGTTTGTTAAACATCTGCCTTCAGCTCAGGTTGTGATCCAAAGGTCCTAGGATCAGCTCCCCGATCAGTGGGTAGCCTGCTTCTCCCTCTCCCACTCCCCCTGCTTGTACTCTGTCAAATAAATAAATAAAACCTTTAATAAATAAATAACTTGAAATAAAAAAATAAAGTTTTTATCTGTCACAGATTTTTGAATAGCTTATTGGAATCCAAGTTGGAAAACAGCATTTTTCACTTCATTTTTTCTCAAAAACTGCCTTAGTTATAATAGTTTCTCATTCTGATAGATCCTCATTCTGATAGATCTAATTATTTTGGAAGACATAACTAAACTTTCCATTGATATTGATAGAACAGTTAGTACGGAACGCATCAAAGTTCAGAAGTTTAAAGAAGACTAAAACCAATGGTCAGTAACAGAGAGAAGACTCAACATAACGTGTACTAGTTCTTATAACATTTTTATACATCCAGTTAAAAACTTAATAGGTAAGTATACATTTTTTAAGACTCTCAGCTTTATAAGGTAAACATTTTTTGATTTCCACTGGTAGCAGAGTCAGAACTGATCTCAGATATAATACTGAGTTATCATCTGGTAAAAATAACATGATTGTGACTTAATGTATTAAAATCTAGTGGTAAAGATAAATTATATGCATAAGAAGAGTAATTTCAGCACAGAAATAGAATAGTTAAAGAAAAACAGTAATAGATAAGGACTGCTTTTAATGACCTCATCAGTAGACAACCCAGCATAATACAATATAAAAATCATCAACATGAATAAAAATGAATGGAAATTACCGATGTGAAATACAAGAAGATAAAAAGGTTAGCCAAAATCCTTAAAACTACGTGAACCAACACATTTTAATTTTTATATAATTGAAACCCCAGGAGGGTAATCAAGATTTTATAAAGGCAAGCAATATTTGAAGGATAGCTAAGAATTTTCCCAATTAATGATAGACACTATAGTTTCAGGAAACTCAAAAAACACCAAGCAGGATGAGTACAACATAAACAAACAAAAAAATCTCATGCCTAAACATATCCTATTTAAACTCCTGCAAACCAAAAAGTATAGAGAAAATACTAATGGCAGGCAGATTGTTTTAAAGATAATTTCATAGAGAGGAATAAAGTTAAATAATTACAACTAACTTCTTTCCAGAAACTATGCAAACTACAAGACAGTGAAAGGATCCTTTAAAATGTTGAAAGAAAAATGTCATCAACCCAGTATTCCCTACTGGTGACAACATCATTTTAAAAATGAAGAAGCAATAAAGGCTCCCCCCTCCCCCTGCCCTGGGTAAAAATTGAGATATTCCATTGTTTGACCTGCATCAAAATATTAAAGGAAGTTCTTCAGGCAACAATAATATGATGCTAGACAGAAACTTACCACTACACACACACACACACACACACACACACACACAAACACACACACACACACACACAAACACAAACACACACACACAAACCACACACACAAACACACACACACACACACACACACAAACACAAACACACACACACACACACACACACAGAATACTGAAAAAAGTCAAGAAGGAAATAAAATTATTTTTATTTTAAATATTCTAAAGAGGTATTTGTTATGTTGTGCCATGCAATATACAAAAAGAAATCTCTGGAGGCTAAAGGAAGGCTAATCTTTCTCTCAAACAGACCTCACTCTTATGTCTGCCCCCATAACCCATGAGACCAAGGTTTATAAAGTTTCAAATACACCATTAGAGACTTTCAGTGATTAGCTCTAAGAATCAGAAAGGAATATCAGAAGAAATCTTTTTTCAAATTACATAATTAAAATTGCTGGCACTTTCAAGATGGCCAATTAAAGGCACCAGAGGAGTCTGAAAGGAAGCTTAAAAGAATTTTCTATGATTATTTTGTATTAGAACAAAGTGGCCACTCACTCCACCCAGCCAACATTGTACATGAACCTTAACTAAAATTGCTAATGTTTTTGGTACTTATCTCCTAATTTTGGTAAAATTATAAAGTTGAGACATGGACAAGTCCCTAACCTCATATTTCCTTTGAATATTTCCTCAAGATTACATATAACTACACCACTACATCCTTACCAATGTTGCCTAATTCACGGGGTAGATTGGAGCTTTTAAGAGTTTTAGCTGTGACAGTCCTGGAGAATTCCAATTTATTTCTGCAGCTATAGAAACACTCATTTTCATGCAGCTATCATTAAACAGTGTTATAAATACTTGCCAAAGAGGGAGATGGTCCACTGTCTATATCACTCCAATATTCCAAATAGGTAGAACAAATTCTTAAACACAAAGCCCTCAGAGATCTTCAAAGTCCTATGGCCTAAGATATTTTCATTTACCTTAATAACAATGAATTTAACTCAATTAGGGAGACATCCGCTCTATTTAGAAATAGGCCATACCATGCATCTGTAAATATTAATCTATTTAAAGATTCTATTCTGTTTTAACAAGAGATGGCCAAATCCTCCAAGAGATTCATACAAATCCAGTCACTCAGTGTGAATGGGCAGTCTTTCTTCAACATCCTGCTAACACCCTTTGCCATGACCTAAAATCTGAATAATTAGTCTGTTGGAAGAGATATCAGACATACAGCCCTTAAACTCTAAATAGGTTGGGCCTTACTGGGTAATGACAATAATCAGCAATTAGATGTAAACATTTCTCCAAGAGAGTAAACAGGAGCCCCTAATCTTTCCAATTCTTATAAATACCAATAGATGTTTTAGTCAGTTATACTGTATTCTCTCCCCCATATTCTTCAAACAAAATCATCCATATCCACATCAATTTATTCTTCATAACTTTTTAAATAAAAACATTCTACTTAGTATTTTTTTATATTTTGATTTTTAAAAATATTTCCTATTAATGTTCTTTCCAACTCTTAGATATTTTGACAGATGAGGGTTTATATCCTGTCAGTAATAGGATCTCTGTTACATAGTAACCGGACAGTATTTGGTAGAAACATCTATTAAGTTGAAATTCTTCACACAGGGTGCCTGGGTGGCTCAGTTGGTAAAGTGTCTGCCTTCAGCTCAGGTCATGACCCCAGGGTTCTGGGATTGAGCCCTGAGTTGGCAAGGAGCTGCTTCTCCTTCTTGTGCTCTAATAAATCTTGAAAAAAAGAAATTCTTCACACAGTCAGAAATTAGATACCTTTCTTTTGCTGGATTCTCTGGTACTGAAATATATGTGGTCATTTTCCACTTGAAAAGTGATCCATTAATTACTAATTAACTTTGGATACTAGAGGCCTTAGAATCAATTATTATTGTTTTCAAAAATGTAGGAAATTGACATTAGGTTAAAAATATATGCAGAAGTAAAGGCCTCTAATGTGTGATTTATTGGCTATTCTCTGTGGGAGTACAAAATAGTATTCTCTCATCAATTTGAATATAATAAAGGCTATTCAAGTATTATGCCACCAGCTCCCTCTTATCATCCACTCAAATAACCCACAGAACACCTGTAAAATCAAGTCTTGTTTGGTGAACACACCTAATCAATACTTACAAATTCTGGGACTGTTACCAATTATTATAGCAATCAAGCAGGCGTATGTCTCTAAAATACTTGAAAGGAGGCAAGGAGATATAAATAGACAAATATATGGGAAAATTAAGGTCTTGAACAGAATTATCACTTAAATTAGGTTTTATATGACCAGTTAGGATGCCTTTGTGACAATTTAAGGTTAAAAACAATAATTCCCCCACTGTTAGAGAGTGCCACTCTTCCCACCTCCAGTGAATCCTCTGGCCATGTTAATAAAAGTCAAGAAAGCCTGTTTCTTTGTGACTATTAGCCAAACTAAGGTCACTTTTGTGACAGCAGTATGTGCAAGTATGAGAACAAATATAAGGTTAAGTCATTAAGTCAAAGAAATACCTAAATGTAGTAATTCCTATACTTTTTAATGCAAGTATTTATTCTTCAGGGTTCTTTCCAAATATATCTTATGGATTTATATAATTAAAACTATAGTTTCAACTATTCTTTTATGCATGCTACATATTATGAACAGTTGAAAATTACTAAATTCTTATCTACTATTAATAAAGAACTACCAGAACACTTCATTTTATAAATGTAGATTTTTTAAATTTCTTACAAAACAGAATAAAAATAACTATTTTGTGTGATTTACTTAAAATTATATTTTTAGTTTTTCAAAGATGAACATCTATGTTGACTTTTAATCATAACTTTACTCATATGGGTAGGGAAGTAAAGAGTACACACCGTAAATTAACCGAACTGGTAATATAGGAAACTTCTAGTACCATACCCACATGCCCATAGATCACAGTCCAAAAAGAACAAAGAGGATCTCTGTAAATTAACCAGACCAGAAGCAATATTGCTGTATGTCCATTCCACAGATCAAGGTCAGGATTAATTCCAAATAATGTTACAAAAAACAAAAAACGAAATAGTGTTATCATTTGCTTTCCAGACTCTTTTATATTAGCTAACATCATATTCGTAGTTAGAGCATGGCTTAGAATTGTACCAAGGATTAGAAATTAATGACCTACGTGCATCATATAAAACTTTCTGTTAAGGGGCACCTGAGTGTCTCAGTCTGTTTAGCATCTGCCTTTGGTTCAGGTCATGTTCCCAGGGTCCTGGGATTGAGCCTGGCATTAGGTTCCCTGCCCAGCAAGGTGTCTACTCCTTCTGCTCCCTCCGCCTGCTTCCCTGCTTGTGCACAAGTGCTTGTACCCACACTCTCTTGCTCTCTCCCTCTCCCTTGTCAAGTAAATAAAAATCTAAAAACAAAACAAAACAAAACAAAACCCACTAAAACAAAACAAAAAACAAAGTTTCTGTTAACTACATTAAAAGTAGAAACAGGTGGGGCGCCTGGGTGGCTAGTGGGTTAAGCCTCTGCCTTCAGCTCAGGTCATGATCTCAGGGTCCTGGAATCGAGCCCTGCATGGGGGATCTCTGCTCAGCAGGGAGCCTGCTTCTCCCCCTCTCTCTGCCTGCTTCTCTGCCTACTTGTGATCTGTCTCTGTCAAATAAGTAAATTTTAAAAAAATCTTTAAAATAAAGTAGAAACAAGCAAAATTAATGATCCATTTTGTTTAATCCAATATATTTGAATATGTGTATTTCAATATGTAATCAGTATAAAATGGAGATATTTTATACTCTTTCCTTTATAGTATGTCAAGGAAAGCTACATATATATCATATCTCAATTGACATGCTGTTTGATTTATAGATATATTTCATGAAAGATATAGTTATAAAAATAGATTCATATACTGCAGTTGTTCCAAAAATACTTTTAATGCTTGATTCAAGTGCCAAAATATATTTCATTTAGCTTCATACCCATAGTGATGAAACTGGCTCATCTTTTTTGGGAGAATGGATTTGACTTTGAAGGAAAGATATCAGTTTTGAAATTACAGCTCTCTTACACTGTGTCAACTCAGTATTACTAATATTGAATACAAAGTATTCTTAATATTAAATGTATAAATTGAATCACAATCCTAAATATATCAACATAAAAATTAACATAATGCTGTCAATTACAATTAATTATATCAATTAACAAAGTTAAAGTCTACATATTAATCTGTTCAAAAATGGATAAATCTGTTTTATTTTATGAAAAGTTTAATTTTCAACATAAGTTATCATAGTGTCTATCTAGGTCTCACGCAGGCCTCTCCTCTCCTAGGAGCTCATTTTTATGCAATCTAATGCTGGTGAGGAAACAAATCACACTGACATTTTTATCTTGATTGCTGAGTATTTGGCAAGCATTCCTTTTGTTCTAAGAAAATCTTGAATTGGAGTTAACAGAACAAGCAAATCTTTATAAAACTTCCACAACTCAACCAATGAACACTGACAAAGAACACAAGATCATTAAATTCATTGTCTATTTCTCTAAACAGTTCCATAAACTGGTGATGATTCATAACATTTGCATATACAGACTGAAAGATTCTAACAACTATATCCATGACACTTTTCTAAGCATCTGCTTCAGAAAACCTAGCAAAAATATATTCAGTATGTATCATACAGTGAAATAAAACTAGATGGGGAACATTAGTCTCCTGTTTTGAAATTCCAATAAATCCTAATTTTGGTCTAACAGAAAGAATACCATCTGTCGTGATAAAAACTAATTTTGTTTTATTTAGCTGAAATTCTTTGACTTAAAATGTACAAAAATTACTATGCCACAAAATTTATATTTCATGCTGCAAATTTACAACATTTCTTCATAAATTTGGAATTATTGAGACAACTCAAGACATTAATAGGGAAGCACCTCTAATTGCATGGTTAATCTAAAGCTAGAAAGGAACTTGCAGTTTTTTTGAATTTTGAACCAACTGACCTTTGCTATTTAAAAAAATCTTGTATTCTGCAGCAATTAGTAACTAATTGAAGATCTTTAACTTTTTGTGAAACATCTTTTTTCCCCATTTATATAAAAATTTTAATAACTATTTCACTGTTTCTCCATCAAAAAAATGTTTTTTGTGTGTGTGTATAAATAAAAGCTGGTCAAAATTACAAGCTCAGATCTGGTTAAGATTTGTTTAAAAGTTTTTATTTTAGGCAACAAATTTTGTTGGTTTTTTTATTGGTGAGGGAAAAGTATCAATTATGTATCCATTGAAAATATTTCTTCATATTGTCCATTTTATTACTTTAGAATTTTTACATAGCAACTAACATATCGCTTTTCTCTGATGCAACAAATTTGTGATACATTTTGTTTTTCTTTACTATTTTCATTGTAGTATTACTTTCTGCATCTTCATTAAATTCTGCATCAGTTGTTTTCATTTTAAATTCTTAAAAAATATTTATTTAACTTAAAAAAAATCTAATTACATTAAAGGCATTATAATTTATATAGGCATCAGTATTAATGGGCATTCGAATGAACATGTGTTATATTTGAAAAGAGGAAGAGCTACTCCAGCTGAATCAATCCATTGACAACAGTGAGATCAATGAGGTGTTTGTAACACTGGAAATGAAGTCTACTCTGAACACTTGCACTGCACCATAATAATAAATCTCAGGCAAATCAGCAGTTGAAATTAAATGAAGTCCCACTAAAAGAATAAAGAATAAAAGAATAAAACAGAATACTATAAACAGAATAATACTATAAACTAAAACAGAATAAAATAAATAAAAGAATAAAACAAAAAACTATTTCATACTGTCTGCACAGTTCAAAAGAAAAACATTCCATAATGTTAAGGTAAAATTTAACATTCAGTTCCTCTGTACACTAATCATATTTAGAGTATTCTATGCTAACCTATGTGTTAAAACCCTCCCTATCCCCATACTCACAGAAATTCAAATCGACAAGGAAGATTTCTGATGTGATCTCTGACACAAGACATTAATATAATTAACTAAAAGCATGATGAGTATTGTTTGTTACCAGAAATAATATAAAGATAGAATAGGTAAGACAGATTAGAAGTATAGAATACAAGTTTCCTAAAAGAGTAAATCCAAGAGACAAAAGAAAATGCACTACAACATTTAACAGAAAACAACTGTACTAAACTTTCTTCAGACTATTCTAAGACTTGTTCTTATATCCCATTTACATACTTTCTATACACTTAGCTTATTTTCAACATTTTTAACTACTTCAGACCCACAGGGAAGTTGCCAAAATAGCACTATGCTTACTTACTTTTTTCCCAAATTCCTCAATGTTAACATTTTTTTAGGTTAGGTTCTTATTTGAATTCCAGCTAGTTAACATATAGATTTTTTATGCTTTTATTTGAATTCCAGTTAGTTAACATATAGTGTACTATGAGTTTCTGGTGTGCAATATAGTGATTCAGCAATTCTATAGAACACCCAGTGCTCATCACAAGTACACTCCTTAATCCCCATCATCTGTTCCACCCATCTCCCCACCCACCCCCACTCTGGTAACCACCACTTTGTTCTCTATAGTTAGGAGTCTGTCTCTTGATTTGCCACTCTTTTTCCCTATGCTTACCTGTTTTGTTTCTTAAATTCTATGTATGAGTGAAATCATATGGTATTTGTCTTTTTCTGACTTATATCACTTAGCGTAATACTTTCTAGCTTTATCCACATCACTGTGAATGGCAGAATTTCATTTTTGCCTGAATAAAATTCCATCGTGTGTGTGTGTGTGTACAGATGTGTATATACACACATACACCCACCTTTTACCCATTCATCCACTGATGGACACCCAGGTTTTTTCCATAGTTGGGCTATTGTAATTAATGCTGCTATAAACATCAGGGTACATGTTGCCCTTTGAATTAGTATTTTTATATTCTTTAGGTAAATACCTAGTAGTGGAATTGCTGGGTCATAGGGTATTTCTATTTTAACTTCATGAGGAATCTCTGTACTGTTTTCCAGAGTAGCTGCACTGATTTTCAGTCCCACCAACTGAGTGAGAGGGCTTCCCTTTCTTTTCATCCTTGCCAACACCTTTTGTTTGTGTTATTGATTTTAGCCACTGACAGGTGAGAAGTGATATCTCCTTATGGTTGTGGTTTGTGCTGCCCTAATGATGAGTGATGTTGAACATCTTTTCATGTGTCTGGTGGCCATCTAGAGGTCTTTGGAGAAATGTCTCCTCATGTCTTCTACCCATTTAATTGGATTATTCATTTTTTGGTGCTTAGTTTTATAAGTTCTTTATATATCTTGAATACTAACCCTTTATCAGATATGTCATTCACAAATATCTTGTCCCATTCTATAGGTTGCCTTTTAAGTTTTGCTGCTTATGTCCTTTGGTGTGCAGAAGCATTTTATTTTGACAAAGTCCCAATAGTTCATTTATTGCTTTGGTTTCCCTTGCCTCAGGAGACATATCTAGAAAGAAGTTGCTACAACCAATGTCAAAGAGATTGCTGCCTGTGTTCTTTAGAATTTTTATGGTTTCATATTTCACATTTAAATCTTTAATCCACTTTGAATTTATGCAGCAAACCAAATCCAATAATATATTAAAAGAATCATTCACCGTGATCAAGTGGGTTTTATTCCTGGGCAGCCAGGGTGGTTCAATATGCACCAATCAATGTGATATACCACATTAATAAAGGATAAGAACCATATAATAATTTCTTTTTAAAAAAGATTTTATTTATTTACTTGACAGAAAGAGAGAGAAAGCATAGGCAGGGGGAGCAGGAGACGAAGAAATAGGTTTCCTGCCGAGCAGGGAGCCTGATGTGGGGCTCGATCCCAGGACCCTGAGATATGTCCTGAGCCAGAGGCAGATGCTCAACCGACTGAGCCACCCATGTGCCCCCATATGATCATTTCAGTAGATGTGGAAAAAACATTTGACAAAGTATAACATCCATTCTTGATAAAAACCCTCAACAAAGTAGGCTTAGCGGGAGTGTATCTCATCATCATAAAGGCCATATATGAAAAGCCCATAAGTATCATCCTCAATGGGGAAAACAAGAACTTTTCCTCTATAGTCAGGAATCAAGACAGGGATATCCACTCTCACCACTATTATTTAACGTAGTACTGGAAGTCTTAGTCACAGCAATCAGGTAACACAAATAAATAGAAGGCATCTAAATCATGAAAGAAGTCAAACATTCACTATTTGCAGAGGACATGATACTTTATACAGAAAATACTAATGATTCCACTAATGATTTACTAATGAAAATTGCTAGAACTGATATGATTTCAGTAAAATCACAGGATAAAAATTAATGTACAGAAATCTGTTCCATTTCCATACACCAATAGTAAAGTAAAAGAGAAATTAAGGAATTGACCCCATTTACAAGTGCACCAAAAACCATAAGATATCTAGGAATAAATCTAGCCAAAATGGTGAAAGAAATATACACTGAAAACTATAAAACACTGACGAAAGAAATTGAAGATGATTCAAAGAAATGGAAAGATATTCCATGCTCATGGGTTGGAAGAACAAATATGATTAAGAAGTCTATAACCCCAATGCAATCTACCCATTAAATGCAATTCCTATCAAAATACCAGCAGCATTTTTCATAGAGCTAGAACAAACAATATTATAATTTGTATGCAACCCAGAAGACCCCAAATAGACAAAGCAATTTTGAAAAAGAAAATCAAAACTGGAGGCATCACAATTCCAGACTTGAAGTTATATTACAAAGCTGTACTGATCAAAAGTGTATGGTGCTGGCACAAAAACAGACACATAGTTCATGGAACAGAATAGAAATCCCAGAAATGAACCCACAACTATATGGTCAATCTTCAACAAAGCAGAAAAGAATATCCAATAGGAAAAAGATGGTCTCATCAACAAATGGTGTTGGGAAAACTGGACAGCAACATGCAGAATGAAACTGGACTAATTTCTTAAACCATGCATTTCCACTTTAAAATTCTTTCTCTGGTGCGCCTGGGTGGCTCAGTGGGTTAAAGCCTCTGCTTTCGGCTCAGGTCATGATCTCAGCATCCTGGGATTGAGGCCCACATCGGGCTCTCTGCTCAGCAGGGAGCCTGCTTCTTCCTCTCCTTGTCTCTCTGCCTGCCTCTCTGCCTACTTGTAATCTCTCTCTGTGTCAAATAAATAAATAAAATCTTTAAAAAAAATAAATAAAATTCTTTGTACAAATGTATGTACACACATAGATTTTCTAAAACATTTTAGAAATTACAATCATATTGTCCATTTACCTCTAAATATTTAATGTGCTTAAAATTTGTTTTATATAACCATAATACAATTATCAAAATCAGAGTTATCAGTGACATAACATTATCTAGCTTAAACATCTTATGCAAATTCCACCCCATTAATTCTCTTCATTGCAAAAGGGAAAATAAGTATTTTTCAGGATTGGGATCTAATTAAGAATCAAAGGTTTCATTCATTTCATTGCTTTAGTCTCTTAAATTTGTAATCCGGAACACTTTTTCACTCTTAGACTTATTTTTGCAAGGTAGAATATATCCTAAGTTTAACAATGAGCTATAACCCATAATGATTTTTTGCCACCTGTTCCCCCTGCCCAGGAAAATACACTGAGTTCTAAATGTATGCATAATTAAAGCCAAACATTAACTTTCAGTTCTATCATTTTCCAAATTATTAACACTAATTGCCATAAACAGCAAAAATTTGGCATGGAAAATGCACTCAGAATTGAATTTATCTTTCCAGGAAAACTATCACCCATTTTTCTCCTTGGACATATATACAGCTTAATCCAGGTAAATATCCCTGTCATTTTCTCTTAAGAAAGAGGTGGAGGATGTTTCCTGATCAGGCTCACAGATAACGCATTTAGGGTAAAGATAGAAGGGAAATAGGATAGTTAAAAATCATTCCTTTCAGATTTTAACTCCAGTGTCTCAAATGGAATGGAAGAGGCAATGGCAAAAACAGCTTCATATAGCACTTGAAACCATGGTAAAACCTTAAGATCTTATTTCTAACCAAAAGTCAATGATCTCTCTGGCCAAGAATCCTGCATAGTGTTAAAATTAAAAGAGAAGCAAGGGAGATCTATAACCCACAAAGGCCTGAAGGGAAAAAAAAAAAAGGAAAGAGCAGTCTACCTGGGAGCACAGCACACCAAAATTGTATTACCCACAAGCAAAGTAAACCACCCAAGCTCAAGTGCCTCTTTGGTGAAAAACTATGGGTTCTTAAATGACCCCAAGTGCTTCCCTCTATTAAATTCTAAGTCATGCACATAAATTTCTCAGGCATGAAAACCACCGAAAAAGAGAAATATATGGTTTTGAAGGAAAAATGAATTCCAGATCCCCAAACAGTAGTCCCTAACTTGTTTTTGAGGGAATCAGAGAAGGAATGCTGATATAGGTAACATGTGAGGGTCTTTGGAGAAGGAAGAAGAATTAGTCAGAAAACAGTGAGAAAGGAGTATTTTGGTGCAATAAAAGCAAAGGTGAAAGAGAATATGCTACAGCTGGGAGAGTGCTTGGTTTCACTATACCTGGGCCAAATTTTATATAGAGAGGAAATGTGGAGACATAGTAAGAGAGAAGGTTGTATAACTAGGCTGGGGTTAAATCTTAGATATTCTTTCTTTGTGGCAGCTCATCCTGAAGACTCAAGGGATCTATGAGGGGTTTAAGCAATGGAATGAAATCCTAAATCAGATTCATATTTCAGAATATTCCCTTAGCAAGTAATGGGAAATGTTAATGGACTAGGGGAGAATAAATGAAAAGTAGAAACTGACAGAGGAAGGTTGATTAAAAAGTTATTAACAGAGAGAGATCATGAGAAACAGTTATGGCATAAAGGCATTTGTTAATGTATTAACAAAGGGGGAAGGGTGAAAGACTTGTACACTGAAAGCTATAAAACATCGATGAAAGAAATTTAAAAAGAAACAAATGGAAAGGCATCCTATGTTCATGGATTGAAAAGTATTTTTTCATGCCCATATTTCACAAAGTAATCTACAGATTCATTCAATCCCTATCAAAATCCAATGTAATTCTTTTGCAGAATGGAAAAAGTCTTCCTAAAATTTATATGGAACCCCAAAAGATCCCAAATAGCCAAAATAATCTTGAAAAAGAACAAATGTAGAGGCTTCATACTTCCTGACTTCAAAACATGTTACAAAGCTATAAGGAATCAGAACAGCATGGCACTGGCATCAAGACAGACATGGACAAATAAACAGTATAGAGAGCCTGTATACAACAAAAGCAGAGGGAGGAGGAATTTGTCCCTTTTTTCCTGACTAAGTGAGCTGGTACATTTTGCCTCATTTTTATTTACCCTTAGATTGGGATTTATATATTGGTTCCCTCATGTTCTTATGTCTTTAAACACAGAATAAATTATATCATGACTTTTCCTGGGTCTCTAGCTTGCAGAGAGCAGATTGTAGGAATTCTCAGCTTCCACAATTATGTGAGCAAATTTTTCATAATAAATAGGTCATCTATATCCACACATCAATCCACTGATCCTACTGGTTTTTCTCTGGAGAATCCTGACTAATACACATTAGTCTTTGCAATGATTTCCTAGATAGGACACCAAAACACAGGCAATGAGAGTAAAAATGATTTTGTGGAACTACATGAAGCTAAAAATTTTCTGTGTAGCATCTCAAACAGTCAACAGGGTAAATAAGCAATCTATGGAATGGGGAGAAACTATTTGTAAATCTTGTATCCAATAAGGAGTTAATTTTAATAATACATAATGAAGTCCTACAACTGAATATTAAAAAGAAAAAAAAACGATAAAAAGAGTCATTTCTCCAGCGAAGATATACAAATGGCTAAGAGGTATGACAAGAAGCCCAACATCACTCATCATCAGGAAAATGCAAATCAAAACTATAATGAGTGATAACCTCTCACACTTAAGGATTGCATTATCAAAAACAAACAAACAGGGCGCCTGGGTGGCTCAGTGGGTTAAAGCCTCTGCTTTCGGCTCAGGTCATGATCTCAGGGTCCTGGGATCGAGGCCCGCATCCAGCTCTCTGCTCAGCAGGGAGCCTGCTTCCCCCTCTCTCTCTGCCTGCCTCTCTGCCTCCTTGTGATCTCTCTCCCTCTGTGAAATAAGTAAATAAAATCTTAAAAAAAAAACAAAAGCTCAAAAAATAATAAATGTAGGAAAGGATATGGAGCAACTAGAACCCTTGTGTGTGCGCAGTTGGTGGAAATGCAAAATGGTGCAGCTTGTCATGAAAAACAGCACAGAGGTTTCTCAAAGTATTAAAATAGAGCTACTATACAATTTAACAAACTTACTACTGCGTATTTATCTAAAAGAACTGAAATCAGAATCTCAAAGAGATGGTTCCATTTCCATTTTCCCTGTAGCATTATTTATAATACCTAAAAGGCAAAGCAATCTAAATATCCATTTAGAGATGAATGGATAAAGAAAAACGTCATATGTATATACAATGGGATATTATTCAACTTCAAGAAAGGAAATCCTGTCATATACTCCAAGAGAAAGGAAACTTGAGGACATTATGCTAAGTGAAATAAGGCAGTCACTGAAGGAAAAATACTGCATAACTCCACTTACTTGAGGTACATAAAGTCATCGAATGCCTAGAAACAGAGTAGAATGGTGGTTACCAGTGGCTTAGAGGATGAGAAAACAGAGTTGCCATGCAATGGGTATAAAATCAGTCAGACAAAATTTAAAAAGTTCTAAAAAGCTGTTGCACGACAGTGCACATATTAGTTAACAAATTAAGTGTACAGCACAGCATTAGTTAACAGGATAGAGCTCATATTTATTCAGCATACCTATTCAAATGTTAATCTCATCCCAAAACACCTTACAGACACACTCAGAATAATGTTTGTTCACTCCATGGCCATCAAGTGATTAAGCATCACTATTACTAGTCTAAAGGCAAAGGTTGCCTGAAAAATGACCCAAAACCACCAAAATGAGTATACCAAATATCCCCAAGAGAAGATCAGCAACTACTAAACATTTACTTAAACGTTTGACTACGACTAATGAATATTTTATGATAAAAGTTATGAACAATGTCTATAATAATAAGCTAGGCTAGTATAAATTTCCATGATTTGGCAGATTATATTGTGTCTTCTGTGTTTAAATTCATAAATATCTAATATTTTGTTTCCTTTCAGTATATTTATTTAAGTCCTTATGACATCCTATTAAAACATTCAATATAGGCATTCCAATAGAATCATTAAAGTTTCTTTTACTTTTTGGTACCTTAGTGAACTGCAATGCATTTTAAATATTAATGGTAGGGCACCTGGGTGGCTCAGTGGGTTAAAACCTCTGCCTTCCGCTCAGGTCATGATCTCAGGGTCCTGGGATCGAGGCCTGCATAGGGCTTTCTGCTCAGCGGGGAGCCTGCTTTCTCCTCTCTCTCTGCCTGCCTCTCTGCCTACTTGTGATCTCTCTCTGTGTCAAATAAACAAAATCTTTAAAAAAAAATCTTAATGGTAATAAAAACACTAAAATGATGTGACTTAGCTATCTTTTTAAATGCATTAATTGGGGCACCTGGGTGGCTCAGGTCATGATCCAAGGGTCCTGGGATCAAGCCCCACATTGGGCTCCCTGCTCAGCAGAGAGTCTGCTTCTACCTCTCCCACTCCCCCACTTGTGTTCCCTCTCACTGTCTCTCTGTCAAGTAAAAAACAATCTTGAAAAAAATAAAAAATTCATTAATTGATATTGAAAAGTTAATACCCTACCTGATAAAAGACTAAGCAAATACAAAACAATAGGATGTGAAAACCAAAAGATACCCAAATCTGATAAAAAGTATTATTTACAAATATAAATGTTACACTGTGAAATATATTCACATGTAATAACAATTCATGAAAAAATTACTTTGCAAACAAGTTCTTTAATTTTATTAAGAATTTCCTTTTCTATTGCCAGTATGAAATGATTTGAGGAGTATTATGAAACCAAAAGGAAAAACAAGAAGTAAACGGAAGGTTATACTTAGAGGTACAACTATTCTCAAATTAATACTTAAAAATTTAGAGCACGTGGGTGTCTAAAAAGAGTCTCTGTGTTCCTTTAAATTTTATATTTTCTTTAGGCTTTGCCCACTTTATTTCATATTTGACACTACTATGGTCTCTTTTGTTATACCCCTTACCATATGCAACCCCAAAGTGGACGTAAGTCTCTTTTCACCCACACAATGCTATTTGTTCAAAAGGCCATCCTATTTTTCTTCTGAACAAAGACAATATTACCCTGCATCCTTGCATCTGGATAGGACATATAAGTAATTGTAGCCAATATGTTATAGGAGTAAAACATCCAAGAATGCATGCCTTTCCAGATCTGATACTTGATGCAAAACAAAACAAAACATCCTGAATGTGCAATCTTCACTCTTCCTCTAACATAATGACTCTGGAAATCACATGTTGAGGGGCACAATCCCCAAATCAAGAAATTTTAGATTCCTAGGTCACTCCATGGAAGAGAGCCATCTCAGCCAGGATTGTCTACAGTGGAATTTGCATAAGTGAGAAAGCTTTTTATTTGTTAATTCACTGAGATTTTGGAATTGTTGTAACAATATATTTCACTTATAAAGCTAAGCTGGCTTGAATATTAAAAAAAAATACTAAAACCTAAGTAGTGTTAAAGAGTTTGGGTGAGGGCACCTGGGTGGCTCAGAGGTTAAAGCCTCTGCCTTCGGCTCAGGTCATGATCTCAGGGTCCTGGGATCGAGGCCCGCATCGGGCTCTCTGCTCGGCGGAGAGCCTGCTTCCTCCTCTCTCTCTGCCTGCCTCTCTGCCTACTTGTGATCTCTCTCTGTCAAATAAATAAATAAAATCTTAAAAAAAAAAAAAAGAGTTTGGGTGAATATTGATTGACACACTATCTGTCTCATTTAAAATATTGAAATTTCTCCTATTGGCCTCATATGTCCTGTTTGGAAACTAGTCTAGGAAGTCTTCATTATTGTCCAAAAGAAGGAAAAAAAAAAGAAAAAAGGCTGGAACATTTTCACATGCAAATCTCTCTTTAGTTGCTGATAGTGGGATTGCTTTCATGAGCTACAAAACAACTTTTACTAACTACTCAGAACTTCCTTCTAGGTATATACTGAGGCCATATAGGCAAAGAGATAACGAGTTATTCTCCTTTTGCTTATCATGTAGGCTTCCCCTTCCCCATTTTCATTTCTGATATCTTCCCATATAGGTGAAACCATACATTGCACTCTTTTAGATAAGACCATTAATTTCATCCTTGTAAGAGTGAAATAGAATAACATCTTGCTAATATCAAACATGTTCCAAGGTTTATAGATATACTAAAATAAGTCATTCAATCACAAATCATCCTGTAAAGTAATTCCAAATCTAATAAGAACAGTCAACACAGTTCTTTTAGTAGTATTTAGCAGGAAAAGTCAAGTAGTTTGGTGTCTTTATGTACCTTATCAAATAAGATATTGTGGTAAATCAGACTCTAGAACATAAAATCTCAAAAGGCTGATAAAAAGATGATCATACACTACTGAGTTTGTAAAATATTTACTGTGTTCTACAGAACAACTTCAAGAGTGAGAGATGTAGGTTATAATATTTCAACCATGATATTATGGTTAAATGCAAATTATTTATCATTCTCTTTCAATTTTAAAAGTAACAAAAGAACCCTTTAAACTAACTTGTTCATTTAAACCTCGAATACTGGAAAATATTTCTCCAGCCAAAAAACCCAGAAGTTCAGATTCTTGTAAAATTGTTGTATGCATCTATGGTCTCAATAGAATAAGTCATTAGTTTTGCAGCTTGCATGTACAAAAGAGGCAAATAGAATCAGGTCAGTGATAAAACATCAACATAATTTACATAGAGACATTCTTTTAGTTATGTTCAGTGTAATTTTATTTTTATTCTTTTGCTAAAAGTATCACTCTGATATCTTTTCACTTTCTATTTTTTCCAAGTGCTCCTTGGAAATAATCCTCTAAATTCTCATGTACGAATTTCAGTTGGAAGAGAAATTGATTCAAAAGGGTGATAAATATGGAAAAGTTATTTTAATAAAAACTGTACAACTAAAATATTTTTAATAATTTCCCTGTTTGCTGAATGCTCAGGTTCTGTAAAGTAGCATCTCTAGTCTAGAGAATTTAATGACTTTCTGCTTTTCCATAATCCAAGAAGTCTGAAAAAGACCCCTACCAATGCATTATAGAGGAATTGAGCTGAAGATAACTAGGTACCAGAAGAAAGTAAAATACTTGTGTTCCATTTTCTCCTCCTGCATATCCCTTTCTAGGGCATAGCCCCAGTACCTTTTGAAAACCTAAAAATAGGACCCATGCCTATATGGTACTTAAAACATTTTAGCAGCCAATCATCAACTTGTATCTCAAAAATACTTCCTTTTTCATTCCCAGTGTTACCTCCTCTGTCAAGTTTTCATTATCCTTTCCCTAACCCTGGTTTAGACCCTGGATTTCCTGCAGTTAATTTCTATATTCCAGTCCATCATCTCCAATGCTGGTTTCTGCAGAAAGAATCGTTTTCTGCAAAATCCATATGGATGCTACAGCCAGGTAACTTCAGAGTGCCTACTGAATAATGGAGATATTTTGGGTTTACATTTAAAAAAACCTTCAGAATATGCCCACTGCTCTAACTTCCCAACTCTTCTCCTTACAATCCTGAACTTTCAGCCTAACAGCTTCAAGCATCTGCCTGAATGCTCCACACCCTTTTGAAACTCCATGTCTTGGGGTGCTTGAGTGGCTCAGTCAGTTAAGTGTCTACCTTGGCTCAGGTGGTGATCTCAGGGTCCTGGGATTGAGGCCCTTACTGGGCTCCCTGCTCAGCAGGAAGTCAGCTTCTCCCTCTCCCTCTGTCTACTCTTCCCCCTGCTTGTGTGCTCTCACTCTCTCTCTCCCTCTATCAAATAAAACCTTTAAGAAAAAAAAAAGAAAAAGAAAAAGAAACTTCACGCCTTTATACAAGCTTTTCTTTTATCTTTTTTAAAAAAGATTTATTATTTATTTGAAGAGAATGAGCATGTGTGAGTGTGTGTGTGAACAGGGGGAAAGGGCAGAGGAAGAGGGAGAAAGAGAATCTCAAACAGGGACTTTCCCCACAACATCGAGATCACTACCTGAGCAGAAATCAGAGGTAAACCCTACCAGGACTGAGCCACCCGGGTACTCCCCCTTCTATCTTTTCATATGCATTCTCACTTTTCAGATGGTCATGCTTCAACTCCTCTTCCAAGACCCAGAGGAACACTATTTCCCATTAGGCTTTTTTTAGTCACCTAGAAAGTTAACATGTTTTTCCTTCTGATTCTCACATGACTTTATTCATATCCTATAATTTAATTATCTACCAGAATCATGTTAAAGTTTGTTGAGATTGATAGATCATTAGATTGGCTCTTTCAGCAAATGTTTCATGGGAAAATTCAAGCTCTGAATTCTTTTCTGCCACAGTATTAGTCTATCTTCATTTTATGGGAAAAAAAAAATCAACCTGGAATATAGTCACACTTCAGTTTCACCAAAAGGCCACTAAAATAAGCTAGGCGAATTTATAATAAAGTGGATCAAACTTCTTCATTGCTTTAGTTCCTTTGCGACTTCTGCTCTATTCCTGAAATTACCAGGTGTGTATCTCTCTCTCTCTCTCTCTCTCTCTCTCTCTCTCTCACACACACACACACACACACACAGCATATAGCAAGTGATCTCATCACAATTCTCCAGATGAAAGGGAAATTTGTCTTTTGCTCTGCAATTTCAGTGTAGTTTATCATGTTATGTACTTAAATCAAAAACAACTATGACAGAGAAAAATGATGATAGTTTAGTAGGCCTCGAGCTTTTGGATGCCAGCTGTGGTTTTAAATAAGTTTTCCCTACAGATATACTTCTAGAAAACGTTTTTATTAGTGGACATGCAAACAACAGTGAATTTATATACCTTAGGTATTTAGACCATGTTGAATTTTTAGAAAACCTAGTAAGAAGTAAAATGCCTTACATGTATTAGGCACAAAAGATGCATTTATTCACTCAATAGAACTGAAGCAATCCTATCATTTCAATTTATATTTCCTTTCTAGATAAAGGAGATTAAAATATTCTTGAAAACATATGGAAACCACTAAAGACTTTCCATCTAAAGAAACGGTTGTGAATAATGGACTTGAACTATTTCAAGATTAGTTTCTTCCTAAAGTATATACAGTTCATGCAGAATTTGAGCAGTCTCAAGAGTAACAATTTACTAAGAAGATGGATCTATATTCTTAGTACTAAAACTGGTGTCTGGATATCAGAATTCTGTTTCATTTTCTGTATTACGTGGCTTGTTACAACCTATTAAAGCTTGATAAAATTGGCATTTTATTACATTAAATACTTAATATTTGTACCACATTCAATTATTTAAAAACTATATAGAAATTACACTTCTACTTATACAGTAAATAGATACTGTATACTTTAGAATTTAATTTGTAATGTTTTTAATTTTTTTTTTTTAAGATTTAAAGTGAGTGAGAAAGTGCGAAAAAGAGTGCAAGTCAGGGGAAGGGCTGAGGAAGAGGGAGACAATCTCAAGGAGTCTCCCTGCTGAATGTGGAGCCCAACAGGTGACTCCACTGATCCTATGAACCTGAGATCATGACCTGAGCCAAAATGAGGAGTTGGACACTCAGTTGACTAAGCCACCCAGGTGCCCCAATTTGTAATGCTTTTTAAAGCTTACTACAAAGTAAGGAGATAAATGAATAGAGGTAGAGGACAATAGCTGGTTAATAGTTATACAAACAATATTATATCATAAGTATAGAAAACTACAAGTTATCTTCAAGGCAGTAAGTCCAAAAGAAAATACCTAAACAAGCTTGTATCAGCAATTTTCTTCGTAGCAGACCAGACTGTTTATAAGTGAAGATCACAGGTGACAAAATTCACTCAACTTTTAATCAGCTTTTTAATACCCCACTCTTAAATACCAACAGATAGTCAAGGATCATCAGACTTTTGGATAAAGCTAAAAGATTAGATAAAGCAAATTAAAAATTCAGTAGAAAAAATGTAAAAAGAAAACATTAAAAGTAATTATCATTATGATCAGACAAGTTATAAAAATTATGACAGCATACACTTGGTTCCTGGACCTGTTTTGAAAGCATAAGCAGAATTATAATTGTATTAACTGCATTATTAACTTAGCTCCACATTCTGCTTTGTTCCCTACTTATGTTTTATGCACCTCTTAATCTCCTGCATAATCAGTCATTAACTTTGCCCTTTTACTCCTACTCTGTTTACCCACTGATTGTAGAAGCCTAGAGGAGATTGGAGGGTGACATTTGTCTTGATATATCTGATCGAACCAGGTTTCAAGTAGAGCCTCGGTGTCCAAAAGAATGCTTTCCTCTAGATTGTTTCAAGGCCTCCCTCCCTCAAGGTTTCAAGAAACCCCTGACAGTCCTCTCATGTACTTAAGCTGTCCCTAGACTCAGTAAGGCAAGCCAGCTTTGGGATGTTCCCCTGACTTCTTGTTTTCTTGGTTTCAAAACCAGTGTCTCAGAGATCGGTTTACTGTATATTATTGGGTGCATGGACGAGTCTGACTTTGGTAATAGTTAAATTATCCATGAAACAAGAAAAATTCCATGAAAAGTTGAGGAATAAGGCTAAGAAATCTCTAAGAAAATGAGGCAAAAAAATAAAAAGCAAGATTTAAAACAGGAGAAAACACATAACAAACTAAAAGAATTTGAAAAGGGGAAGTTACAGAACACAGAAAAAAATTAAAGAAATAGTTCAAAACCTTTCCCAGAATGGAAGGACACAAACTCTGTTGCAAAGGACCATTCATGGGCCTGTGCAAATGGAAGGAAAAAAAAAATCTCTAGAAGGCATATGAAATTTCAAAATGTAGAAATTTTCTTTTATAATTTTTTTGAGGAAGGAAATCAAAAGCAAAATAAGGGTACCTGGGTGGCTCAGTGGACTAAGCCTCAGACTCTTGATTTCAGGTAAGGCCATGATCTCAAGGTCATGAGATCAGCTCCAGGAGCCCCATAGCAGGGATGCTGTGCTGGTCTTGGAGCCTGCTCTGGATTCTCTCTTTCCCTCTCCCTTTACCCTCCTCCTCTGCCCTCTCCCCTTCACCCTGCTTGCACTTTCTCTTAAAAAAAGCAAAACAAAGCACATTTCACAGAAAAAGGGTCAGGAATAAAAATAAAACTGCAGAATACTTCTAACGACTATTCAGAAACTACATTAGAAAAAGCTCTTTAAATTCTGACATAACAATTTCCAGTCCAAAATTCTATACCCAAACTCCCAGGAAGTGATAAGCATTTTCACATGTGAAGTATTTCGGGATTTCAAAATAATGTCTTCTCATGCATCTACTTTTAGAAAGCTTTAGGACTATGTGCTACATCTAAGCAGGAGGTTAACAGAAGGAAGACTTTGGATTGTGAAACAGTGGATCTCATACAAGAGAACAGTGACAGGAAGTCTCAGAGTTGAACGGTCTTTCAAACACTTGACTATGCAACAGTTCTAAAAAATAGCCAGTCAAGACTGGACTACATCAAAAGCTTCAAAAGAGTTTTTTTCAAGCAGATGAAATTTTAACTTGAAGTTACTTTACTTATTGAGTGGAGAGCAACATTAATGGAAGAGACCTGGAAGTTAAACTGGTGAAAATAACAAAAATGAAGTAAAAGGTAAAAAGATACATGTTAACTAGAGGGAAAATAAAAGTTCTAACAAGAAAAATATTACTAAAATTTACCGCATGGCTCAGCTCTGAATAGCATTTTAAGTCATAATAAGTGTGGCTCTTAATAGACTTTTTAAATTGAATTTGTTTTCATATGCTTTTAAATATGTTTGTAAAGCACTGATTTTCTTTCAAAAGTTTAATAAAATTTTATTACATTTTTAATGCCATAAAATATTGACAGGATAAGGCAGTAGGAAGTGGTTGTAAGTGTGGTGAAGTAGAGAGTTCGGGGATTATAAAAGAGCTTAATCCTTACCTTCCAAAATGGAAAGTCAATACATAATGTCTAAAAAAGAAAAGGATATAAGAGTATATTCAAAAAATAAGGATATATAAAGCAAACTTTCAACTAAAAGAATGGAAAAGACCAGTGGTATGCTCTATATATTAATACTTGTAGGACTTTTCATGACACCAATTTAAAAAAAATGGGTGTATAACAAAAATTCTTATCACATTCAGGAAACTCATCACCTCTAAGCAGTTTATGGTAAGGAAAGACTGGTAGAATAAAGGTAGTATTTCTGAATATTGCTTTTCAAACCTGAAGTATCTTTCAAGGACACAACTCTACCATGACATCTGGTACCAGAAGACATTTAGTACTAGAAGACATCTGGCATCCTCTACAACTGTATTATTAAAATGTACAACTATTTTAGACAGTTTTCCCCCCAAAAAAATAAAACATGGCAGTAGTCTCAATTCCATGTGAATATTCAAATACATTTACACAATTCACTGAAAATAAAAATACATTAAGCAGAAGACATCCTTCCTACATTTTAACCAAATGTTACAAAGTATTAGGAATATTTAGGAGTTTTAACTTCAAGATTATGGCACTTTGTTCTCTGTAAAGCTCATGTAAATAGGAATTTACTTTCTAACTATTTAAACATCTACTTTTTTACTTCTAAAATATTTTCAGAAAACACTACACAGAATAGATTTTTTTTTATGAGTTAGTTTCTGTCATTTCTTTATGTGCCATTTCTCACAACATTTTATGTAGAAGGCATAACACCAAATGTAAAGCTCTCCTAAAAAGTGGGTATTTTACTATCTTAACAGAACTTTAAAATAGATGTACCTCTGATTTCTGGCCTGGCACCTAACAAGATTCCAAGTTGCCACTTTATCCTAACAAGTAAAAAGTGAGCTGACAAATCAATAGATCCATAACAAAGGTGAGGGCAGTGGGCAAACTGCTGCTCCCAAAACTAGAAAGTCAGACAGGTGGATACAGAGAATCACAATTTACTGGAGGAAAAACCTGTGAGTAAAAACCCATGAGTAAAAACCTATAGAAAGCAGTCTCCATATATGAAAACCTAAAATAATCTCTGGAAACTCAGGTGGACAAATGTGAGAGTTAAAATATGCAAGGGGACCCAGTCATTAGGGGGCCCCACATTTAAGTTTTATTTTACTTATTTTTAATTAAAAGAGTCTGTTCAAAATAACGGTAACAATATCTCTAATCAAGTATGCTTATGTATAAGGGAAATGGAAAACAAAATGAAACAAGGGATAGGAAGAAGGAATCAGGTTTATTTTGTTATTTAAGATACTATACTCATGAAGTGGTAGAGTGTTCTTTGACATTTGGATTAGGTGTAAATGTGTATTGCAAACTCTGGGGCAATCATCAAAAAAGTAAAAAAAAATTTAAAATTGATGTTTTAAAGAAGAAAATAAAATGTGAAATTAAAACCATAAAGTAAAAGACAAAAAATAGGAACAGGTATGCTTGGGTGGCTCAGTTGTTAAGGCTCTGCCTTTGGCTCAGGTCATGAACCCAGGGTCCTGGGACTGAGCCCCATGTAGTCAGTTTCCCTGCTCAGTGGGAAGTATCCTGCCTCTCCCTCTCCCACTACCCCTACTTGTGTTCCCTCTCTCCCTATGTCTCTGTCAAGTAAATAAATAAAATCTTAAAAAAATAAGAAAAAGAAAAAATAGCAACAAATAAGAGCTCATAATAGAAATAGTAAAATTATGGTAAATATGAATTCAACTATATCACTTTGAACATTAGCAGTCTAAATACACCAATTAAAACAGATTGTCAGAGTGAATCGAAAAATATTACCTATATATATGTTGTCTACAAGAAACTCCCTTTATAAAGACACATAGATGAAAGCAAATGGATAGAGAAATATGTACTACTCTAACCATAGCTTTCCAATCAAAAGAAAGCAGGCATAGCTCTATTAGTTTCAGACAGCAGATTTCAGAACAGGGGAAGTTATCAGGGATAAGTATTGACACACTTAAAACTAATATCACACTGTATGTTAACTAACTGGAATTTAAATAAAAAATTGAAGAAAAAAATAAAAAGACAAAGCTTCTTCTAGGGAGGAAAAAAAGATAAAATACAACTTAACAAAATTTGTGGGATATGTGAAAGCAGTGCTTACAGCAAAGTTTATAATGTTGAATGAACTTATTAGAAGATACATATAAAATTAGTTATATAAGCTTTTACTTTATGAAACTAGGAAAAGTAAGTTGAATTCAAAGTAAGCAGAATGAAAATTAGAGTGGAAATAAATGAAATTGGAAACAGGAAATTAATAGAGAAAGTCAACTGAAAACCTGGTTGTCTGGAATTAATAAAAGTGATAAACCTCTAGCCAGGCTGACAAAGAAAAGAGAGAAGACACAAACTAGTATCCGACATAAGGCAGGGGGCATCACCACAGATCTCATGGACATTAAAAGGAAAATGAAAGAATAGTATGGACAACACTATGCTCATAAATTGATGACCTAGATAAAATGGACCAATTCCTTGAAAGACACGAGCTGCCAAAACGTACACAAGGAGAAACAGATGATGTGAGTAGGCCTAAATATATATTAAATTGAAATAATTAACCTTCCAAGTTAGAAAATGTCAGCCCAGATGGGTTCATAGGGGAAATCGCCTAAACGTTTAAAGATGAAGTCCTATCAACTCTCTAGCATCTCTCTCAAAAGATAGAAGCTGAGGGAATACTTTCTAATACATTCCATAAGACCAGCATTACTGGTCAAAATTATTGCTCAAGGTCATAGAGCCAGAGTGTGACAGGGATGAGCTGAAACCCAGGTCACCAAATACCACATAATTTGTTTTCACATATTGCAAAAGCACTCTACTCAGGAGCTCCCCCTCTTGTCTGTCTGTGGTACTGAAAGCTCTGAACCAAACCACTGAGATCGCCTATTTTCAGCGGGACCCCAAACTAATGCCCCTTCCATGTGAACACCTCTATTCATCCAAGTCAGATAGTAATACTTAAAACAGCCTGTCCCCAAAAGTCAGAATATAGGACTTAATTCCACTTCTCTTTTCCTCACCAAGTCAAAATCAGGGACTGAGAGGTTCCTTTCTATAATGCCACATTGCATCGGAAAGAAGGCGTCTGGAGAGTAAGTACAACGTATTTTCTAACGGGTGTTCTTGCACATGGCTTTTCACTTGCCTTAGTTACAGAACCTCTTAGCTGGGTTTACAGATTTCTTATATAGGCGATTGTCCATATATTGTTAAATCCATGCCTCTGTGGGGGAAAGTCTGGGGCTTCTATTCCACCACCTAGCTGATGTCCATGTAGGTTTTTACACTAGCTTAATATGTATTCAACTGATGCTAATTTGATAATATGTATTCAACTGATGCTAATTTGCAAGTATACTTCAGAGGGTTTAAACTTTCACATGTTATCTTAAAATTTAAGTCAATGGGCGCCTGGGTGGCTCAGTGGGTTAAAGCCTCTGCCTTCAGCTCAGGTCATGATCTCAGGGTCCTGGAATGGAGGCCCACATCAGGCTCCCTGCTCTCTCCTCTCTCTCTGCCTGCCTCTCTGCCTACTTGTAATCTCTCTCTCTGTGTCAAATGAATAAATAAAATCTTTAAAAAAAAAAATTTAAGTCAATATTTTAAATAGGGTAAATTGTGCAACTTTTGAAGACAGTCATTATGTAAGCATTTATCTCTTTTCAAATGCATTATTTCCTGCAATGAAAATCTATAAAATTACAATTTACCAAAGAAATCCTCAACTGACTACAACACAGAAGCACAGTGGTTCTAACTTATTTGGTTCTAGATCCCTTTAGATTTTGCAATGCCAAAATAAATACTATTTTTAAAGTTAAATGTATTTACCAAAACAAAAAAATATGTATTTTAAAAATTATCTGGTTTAATAAATATGTTGAGTTTTCCTATCTAGTTACGTATTCAAACTGTCATAATATGGTTTTTATCCAAATATATAAAGAAAAGCCAGTCTTCTGCGGGTATGTGTTGGAAAAAATAAAGTGTAAGTTAGCAGCCTTTCCAGATAATTGAAGATATTCTTTGGGCACATTATCAAAACTCAAAGCAGTATTTCTTTCCAAATTAGTTTTAATGTGTAATTTGAAATCATAAAATTTTTAGATACTACCTTAGTAAAATTAATGGGGATCTGTCTTGAACTTTGAATGGAATTTTACCTATGAGTAATTCTAGCCCTGCAGTGAATGTCTTATGAACTCTCAAGGGTCCCCAGAACATTTTGAGAACTGTTTGTCCTAGCTTAGGACAAACAGGACTTCCTGAAGGAAGTCTCTCTCCCTAAATTAAGACAACAAAGACTAAATATATAACTTGAAAATTTGCCTTATTCACTAATCATTTAACAATTTCTTTTACTGGGGCACCTGGGTGGCTCAATTGGTTAAGCATCTGCTTTTGGCTCAGGGCTCAGGTCATGATCCCAGAGTCCTGGAATTGAGCCCCTGCATCAGGCTCCCTGCTCAGAGGGGAATTTGTTCTCCCTCTACCTCTCCCTCTGCCCTTTCCACCACTACTAGTGTGTACTCGTTCTTGCATGCATCTCTCTCTCATATGCATAAACTCTTTAAAAAAGGGGGTTCCTTTATTATGAGATAATCATTTATAATGGGGTTATAGGTTACATTTTCGGCTCAATTCTAAACATAAGAAATAGGGAATGCTAAGCAAAATAAATTAGTCAGAGAAAGACAAATACCATAGGATTTCACTCATATGGGGAATTTAAGAAAAGAAACAGATGAACAAAGGAAAGGGGGTGGCGGAGAAGCCAGGGAGGCAAACCTTAAGACTCTTAACTAGAAAGAACAAAGTGAAGGTTACCTGAGGGGAGGTGGGTGGGGAATGGGCGAAATAGGTGATGGGGATTAAAGAGGGCACTTGTGATGAGCACTTGGTGTTACAGGTCAGTGATGAATCACTAATTTCTACTCCTGAAACCAATATCACACTACATGTTTTAATTAAAATTTAAATAAAAATTTAAAAATACATAGTGGGAGAATTTAGCCATTTCCGTATTATTGGAAATCTAGTTTCCATTGTTTAAATACATATGTAAGAGACAAACTTTAGCCATACTCCAGTTAATTCATGAATGGGGAAAATAAAAATGATGTGAATAAGGAGGAGAAAAAGAAGTGCTTTCATTTATTATATTACTAATGAAATGCAAATTGTTGCATTTGAATCTCTGGGTCATAAAACAAAATTAAAGAAATACCTACTTCAGTCTTATAGATTTTACCACATAAGTATTCGTTAGGCATTACAAATTAAACGAGGGACTCTGCACAAACTAGTTTTTAGCTATAACCTAATGGTAGGAATATGGTATTACAAGAGTAGATAATGAGGGAAGCTATGAATGCTTTGTGTGTCTGATTCATGGCTAAATGCAGAAGCTGTGTGTATTCCTCTGCATCCAAGTTTGGGGAAACAGATAAAACAATAGCACAATAAGGTTTCTGGGCACAAAAGAACCTGACTTAGAAGAACACCTACTTTTGTTATTACTATTCCACAAATTTACTTCTCATTTTTTACAAGACAATGATAGCTGTTATGTTATAGTCAATAGACTTAAAATATTCTAGCATAGATAATAGGATGTTACAGTTAAACACACTACAAGGGTCTGAGGTATTGACCAAGACTTTTCTAATTAGCATAACATCAGAAATGAGTTTTCATCAGTAAAATTAATACTAATAAAAGTCAAAATTATATGTTCACTTTAAAATGAGAGGCATTCAAGATACAATAGTTGGATAAAGTACAGTAGAAAAATTCTCCATGCCCATATTAATGGGGTGTAAGAACCCACCCAGCAAGCCCCTTAACCTCTACTTCAGGAATCCTTTAACTTATTGCACAGGTCTCTGGTTGTTTACATAACGTTTACATAAAATTACATAAATAAAGTAAGCATTGTAATACTTGCTAAAACAAAGTAAAAGCTTATACAGAAGCTATAATTATGTAGGAGTAAAAGAAAAGCTAAAGAGGCAATCAAAAAAGTAGAACTATAGTAGAATTGAAATAAAGTAACTTCCAAATACAATTTTACATAAATTGTGATCAATAGGTAAAATTTAATATTGTGGAATTCTCAGGCCAATATTACAATAGAGCAATGTCTCAGAAAATGTAGAATCAGGAAGTTGGTGCCATTTTTTTTTGTTATGTTCATAAATGAGGCAAATTTTCTCTTAAACCTTGTAGGTGAACTAGAGAGGTTTTTTTTAGTAGCTTTTAGTATCTTTCTAGAAGCTTTTATTATCTTCAAACGCTACAGCTAGCTCAGAATCACCTTTAAAAGCCCTGACAAACTAGTACATGTAAAGAAAAACAATGAAGATCATATTCATCTAGTAATCAATGGTATCTTCTATTGATATGATTGTACTTTCTCTTTAAAGCACTTAAACACTCTAAATTATAATCTAATTTATACAAGAAGTCCAGTTTGAAAAATATCTCTTTGAATATAAAATTAAATATTAAAATATGAATGTAAAGTTATGGGTAATGAGAATATATTACAACTTATTTCTATTCACATGTAGTCATTTCAAACTATCCAAATGACTAATATGGGTGAAAAACTCTTCAGTCAGTTGAGTGCTACAGAAAAATAAAGGATTTCATTAACTCACCAGGTTAAAGAGAAACATAAGTATATATGGTATATATGATGTAGTATATTTATTCACTGTACAGAGGATTTATTGAGCTTTTTCCAAAATTGAAAAGTTTCACAAAAGAAGTTCAGTGATATGATAGTGTGTTTATGCAGTAACTTTTTTTTTTTTTAAAGATTTTATTTATTTACTTGACAGAGAAAGAGCACAAGCAGGGGGAGCAGCAGAGGGAGAAGCAGGCTCCCCACTGAGCCAGGAGGCCAATGCAGGACTGGATCCCAGGACCCCGGGATCATGACCTGAGCCATCCAGGTGCCCTATGTAGTAACATTTTTTAAAGCGTTACTTCATCGGGAGAAGATACTTAAAAACAGAAAATTCACATAAACTTTAAAGTATTTTACCACGTTTAAATATATTTCAGAAAACTAATTTCTTTAAATTATGATCTTATATAAACTAATGTTTCTATCCTGACCTTTATTTTCTTGCAAAGATCATTCAATAGAGTAGGAGTGACACATTAAAACACAAACTGTAAGACAGCAAAGAGTAGCATGGGCTTTTTTGTTCTAAACAACTATATTTTCAAGAGATCATCCAAGTCCTGAAGGGCTATAGAGTGAATACAATCTCTGTGATAAAGCTCTCACTCAAGATAGAGGCAACACAACAGTGTAGGATTAAATAGTTTTCCTATGCAGAATTACACATTTTAGTTATATCAAGAAAAGAAGATAATTATAAAATGACATGTTAACAATTTCATCATCTTATTTGGAACGAGACATACAGTCTTGTTAAATTGTAAAAGATTGCTACAGAGGCAATTACAGAGGGTCAAGATTATAACGAGTAAAAACAGAAAACGTAAAATTGCAACATTTCTGTTATGTCCTTCAAGCATTTTCTTATTGTTAAATATTTTAATATATCTGCCACTAGAAACAAATTAAAATTTAGATATAATCTACCATATTTATACCATTAAAAGAATTATATATAAAGGCTGATGTGTGATGTTTTTTAATCTTCTTTGTAAAATAGTAATTTATTATTCATGCATTGTTTATGATGAGATTTTAGAAAATTCTTTAATCCGTTAGAATGCTGGACAGCAGACCTGAAAACAAATCATATGGTATTCAGGGACCTGGGTTTCAGTTCATCCTTTGTCACATTTTGGGTGTATGACCTTGGGCAATAATTTTGACTTCTCTAAGACTTATTTTGGGGCTTATGATAAAATAGTATTCTACCGCATCAATGGTTTTGCACAAACAGCTAAAAAAATTCTAAGTATAATGATGAGTATCTGTAAATTGGGCTTTCTTTTTGGGAATATCCATTTGCCTCCAGGGCATAATGAATTTTCTGTTATGAAACTCTGTCAAACAGTACTGGGAAACCAATAAAGGTCTTGCATTATTTTTAACAAAATACAGCAATCTGATATATCAGTTGAGCTTTTTCCCCCCAGAAGCACAAGGACCAAAAGATGCTTTTCTGCACAAAATTAATGGATTTTTTTTAACAAAGAGAAAAACCACACACAAAACAATCCTCTTAAAACAAGCAAATCTTATTAGGCCAAGTTTGCAAAACCAATATAACAAATTAAATGACAGATTTTGTGCTTGGAGATAAAGAAGAACGAGCTTTGGCAAACTGTCTATATTTGTTGACATTTTTATGTGGCATAATATCACTGAGATAGAAAAGCAATTATTCTCACTCCTTGGAGTGTTAAGACAGTCTGGGAGAGGGGGCACTGCACTCATTGCCAACAGAAACAGCACATGTTGACAATTAAGGCTGATCTCTTCAGAGTATTTTATGAATTCATGAATGTCCATCTTCTAAATTATAACCCTCACATGACAAAATTTTGAATGTCACAGAGTCACAAACCTAACCAGAAAAAGGTTTAATTTTTAGTCCACAATGTTTAGGTTGACTGACTTGAATATCTAAAATTATCTAACACAGGTATCAATGTTTTTTGTGTTCTTGGTCACGTAAGATTGAGTGTTGGGATTGTCTGATCATAGTTCAAGTTAATGCTCAGTCAGACATGACTAACTTGGTAAGAAACTGAACAGTATGCCTCACAAAACAAGTACTATAATTATGTTTTAGTTTTACTGTTAAAATGTTGGAGAAGACAAATGCTAAGTTATTCATAGGCACTTACCTATGATTAAGCTGTGTGGAAAAGCAACACTTAGAAAAATTTTAGGTAATCTCCCCAAGTTTATTATTTCCCTCATATATTTAAAGCTCTAATGAACTTCAGATTAAAGTAAGTATTTATATATAGGGCTTATCTGAAAGAGACAATGATAATGTCCCCCAGGATTCATAAGTGGCATGAAAAAAATCCCTATTTTTAATACAAGGGAAGAAGTGCAAACTAATCTTACTAACTACTTGACTTCCCCTCTTTAGTATTTTTAATAATAGCATTGCCAAATCTAGTGATTATGGAAGCAAGGTCTAGGGCAGTGGCAGTGAATAAATGGAAATAAATGTTTAGATTTGATATTTAGGAACTGGATTATTGAATGTGAGAAGGCAAAATGTAGATAAATAAGAAGATCACACCATTTATTGGCTTAGATAATGTGGTGGGTAATGGAACAAATTCATGAAGAGAAGCAAGCTTATGCTACAGACTTATAATTATAGTTTCTATCATATTAAAATGGCTGAAGTTTATTAAAGATGATGATTAAAGATGAAAAGAATTAAGATCCTAAAGCTTTTGATGGGTCCATAGATACTACTTTAAAAACTTTCAAAACTTGCAGAGTGTGGAGACAAAGATAATGACTTCCTGAGAAGGGCAGGAGAGGGAGAATGGAGAAGCTGATGGTACAGCCAAATGCCCCAAATAAATGGATTTTTAATAGAAACTGGATGATCTAAGATCATCAGGGATGGTTGGTTCCCATCTGTCATACTGATATTTGTGGAATGTCAGACAATAAGCAGCTCTCCGTTAGAAGTCTACAGAACTCAGAGTTTCACTTAATGCCAAAAAAGCTGAGGAAGCACTTTTTAAAGATTGAGAATGTAGCTGGTTTTTGTTTTATTTTGTTTGGTTTGGCACTGTAGAAAGTTCCAGAGGGGAGGGTAGAGATTTCTTGGAAGCATAAAAGCTCCTGTGAGCTTGCATGAGAGGAAACAATGCACAAAGAGATATAAAGAGCAGAGTAATGGAAAGGAGGGCTCAGAGCTGTTTAATATTAGGATCATGATGGAGGTACAGCTGGGATGTATGGAAAATAAAGTTACATCAAGACTTTAAGGTAGTAGAACCAACCCACCTTTTTTAGTTTTCATGTACCTTTTCTGAATAAACTAACCACAATGTGTGTGGCTATGAAATCAAAAGTATCTTACCCTTTAGCCTGTAAACTGCATGCATAAGGGCAGGGACCCAATAGTCATGCTCATCGTTTTTCCTTGGATCAAAAGCTGAAACACATAGTAAGTTTGTAATGTACTGAGTCAAAGAACTTACAAGATCTAAATATTTTTTAATCTGTATTTAAATGAAAATGGATTTTAATAGGATATGTATAGTATTAGTCCACAGGATACCTGTATGAAACTGTGCATAAAGATTAATCAGACAGTTTTATTCCACCTTTTTTATTTTTTTTCTTCAGTGGATATGTATAATATTTTTTAGTCTCCATGTAAGTAAGGATGTTGGTTTTGATCACAAATAGATCCCTAACATCTAAATGGGTACCTGGTATATAGTAGACACTTTCTATATTTGTCAAATGAGTGGTGGAACTCAACCCACTTCATCATGTGTTCCTCGGGAAAAGGGCAGTATTTAGTAATAATGATACTTGACAACATTTTCAACAGATATGCTACTTCAGCCACACTAAAGAGAATCAAGATATGTTTTGGTCTATTATAATAGCAACTAGTCATGTTTGCCAAAAAAATATTATTCTAAGAGGAACATAAGGTGTACTAGAAGCATCTTCAAAGAGGTTAAAGTAATATTCTGAGAAACACAGATTTGTAATGAGGTCACAGCTGCTGAGTAATGTATACAATAACAGTATAAACTGTGTATGCAGTTTTAAATGCATTTCTAACAACAACCTCCACTACCTTCGGGGAATAATATCATTTCCTATTTAATTTTGGGTGTTGCAAGTGCCTTAAGGTTGTTATAAATTATGTATAGCACTATATAGAAATACAAGTTGCCATTTCTATTCTGTACCAAGTATACATTTTGTTTTAAATTAAACATGTTTTATATTTATGGTTCAACTCAGGATCTTGCTGTATCACATACTTTTGGGACAGTTTCAATGGCCAGCTTTGAAAACCGGCAGTTTTCAGTAGATTACCAAAAATTCTATTGTTCAATACTTTTTAAAATTCACAAAATAATCACATACATAAACTTAATTAAAAACCTACTTTGCTAACTGGAAATAAAGTTATTTTCCTTAGAGCTTAACCCTCACTAGTGGTGAATTTCTTTTACTTCGAATTGCAACTCCTGATTCTTTTTTATTCTCTCAGATTAGAAATCTCATATTTTTTTCTATTTCTATTTTGTACTGTGCAGCAAGAAAACAAGGGAATAAGTCTGTGCTTTTCCTTCCCTTTACAACATTTTTAAATGAAATGTGACAAATTCTACTATTGTGTAAGAATTTGATATTTTTTTTAATGTTTACATTTTCTTCTCCAACAGGATTATCACATAACTTCATTATCGTTTTTTTGTATTAATTTCTGATCAAGATTTTAGTGGGTGTTTCNGATATTTTTTTTAATGTTTACATTTTCTTCTCCAACAGGATTTTCACATAACTTCATTATCGTTTTTTTGTATTAATTTCTGATCAAGATTTTAGTGGGTGTTTCCAGAATTTTCTTTTTAATATTTATTTATTTGACACAGAGAGAGAGATCACACGTAGGCTGAGAGGCAGGCAGAGAGAGAGGAGGAAACAGGCTCCTTCTCGAGCAGGGAGCCTGATGCGGGCCTCGATCCCAGGACCCTGAGATCATGACCTGAGCCGAAGGCAGAGGCTTTAACCCACTGAGCCACCCAGGCGCCCTGTTTCCAGAATTTCTAAGCAAAAAAATATATATACATATATATGTATATATCTATTGAGGGCACTTATTTTAGAAGCAAATATTGAATGGAAACTTACTATAATTCATAAAAGGAGATATAAGACTTTTTGTAACATCAACACATTGAATATACTTCAACACAGCCCCTTTAATCTTGAACTTCTGCAGCATTTGACGTAGTTGATCACTTCACCCACCAAAAGCATTCTTGGACCTTCAGGTTTCTGGCATTCACCTGCTTTGCTTCTCCTCCTACCTCTCCGGTTACTACTCCCCTATACTGTTCACATAACTTGCTTTATTCCGCGCTGCCTCTGAGATTGGTTCTGAGCTCTCTTATTCTCCTTTAGGCTCTAACCACCTCAGAATCACCATTCTGAACTCAGAACTACTATGTGCCTGAGGGTCCTCTGCTCCCTTTCCTTAATAGCTAGTCTTTCCCTATTGTGTAAAGTTTGAATAGCCCCCAAATCTATACCCAGTTCCAGAAATCAAAATGTAAAGGATCTCTTTATCCATCTCTTTTGTTGAGATCCCCCCCACACACATACACTTAGCAAATTTTTTTCCTGTTCTTCCAATTTTTCCCCAAACCTCTCAAAGCCATCATCTTCCACCTCCACTACTACCACCACTATAGCTCACATACTGTGGAAATAGCTTTTTAACAGATTTCCCTGGCCTCTTCATGGTCCAAAGAGTTAATTCTCTATACAGCAACCATGGTAACATTTTAAAATTATAAACCAAATAATTACACTTGTTTAAAAACTTCAGTGACTCCTTGCTGCTTTCAGAATAAAACATAAATGCCTTAACCTGGCCTACAACAGCAATCATGATGGGGTTATACGGTCTTTCCAACTTCATTCCATAACATAGCCCTTGGCTCTCTCTCAATCATGTTATATCTTCACTAGCTCCCTCTCAGCTCTCTATAAAATTTTAGGCCCTTTTTTCACTTCAGAGACTTTTGTCTTACTGCTTCAATCTGAGAGAAGACCTTTTAAACCACCACAGAGGTCAGGTTTAATAAAGGCCTCGTATGATCATCTCCCACAACAATCTGTTTTTTTAGTGTCTTCTAATTCTATTCATAAATTATGTATATAGTCACTTTTCCTTTTCTTGAATGGGAAGGGAATTAGATCACAGATAATATAGATCTTGTTCAGATGTACATTTCTATCCATTAGCATAGTCCTGGAATATAGTAGGTACTACATAAATGCTTGCTGCCTTATGAATAAATGAATTAATGAAAGAATGTGTAACTCATGTTGCCCCATATCAATGGATAAAATGACTTCTGTCATAGTGCATCTGTATAGAGAAGTCATGTGTTCGCACAAGAGGATAAAAATACTGTTACCAGAACTACTCAATTCTCCTATATTGATATTTTAAACCTCATAAAGGACCTTTATTCACATCTGCTCACCAATCTGTGGAATCCAATTTTATGTAAATATTCACAGGATTAAGTTCATGGCTTCAGAAAGTCTTATCTCTATCTTTACAATGTGGACACAAACCATCTTCCTGAACTCTAAAGAAATAATTGTTTTAAGTTGATCATTGGAGAAAAGAGTCTTCCGACTAAAGTTCTTTGCTTGACCTATGCAAACTCATGCTATCATCACATCTGATTCCGAGAACCAAGAGAAATTCAACATTGTTTGACATCCCCAAGCTCAATGATACAGAAAAAGCATGTGTTGCCACTGAAGGAATAGGGCAGTATTTGCCAACTTCTCCAGATGCTTCTCCTTTTAGCAAGACGAAGCCTCACAGCAAGTTTTATTTTATCCAGATGCTACCTTTTTGAGGTCTTGGCAAAACAAAGGTAAACTAGGTCTATGATTCAGATAAACGTAACATGTTTTCCTCTCACCCTTAACACCCCCATCAGGTTAGCAAGAAAAAAAAAAAGACTATAAATATCCCCTCAGAACTGCCTACTTTGATGACCCATTCAACTGATGTTATAGTTTTTTTCTGATTGTAGCCCCTCGAATGTATCAAATTTGACATTTTATACTGAGTTGCCACACATGGGTGGACACATGCACACACAATGGTTGTTACCACTAAAAAGATTTAGATTTAACATATGGATCTTTTTCAGACTTTTTGCATCTTTAAAATAAAAAAAAAGTTGCTTCATTTCAACTTTGCTTATCTAAAGTTATAAATCTTTAGTCTTCACTTTAGGTCTAGAATCTTCTTATACTCATTTCATTAAACTTTCTCCTCTGTCACAGTGGGAAAGCATGGCCATTTAACAAGTCAAATAAATGTTTTCAAAGCTGGGTTTTAGGATTTACCTAATATACTTGGAGTAAATACGTGAACTCCCTTAGTCTTATTAACTAGTCTTACTAGAGCTAATAATTATCCTATTAATTGTTAAATGATTAAATACACTCAAAATGTCTAGAGAAATGCCTGATAAGTAAAGCCTGACGGTAAAAATACATGTCTTATACTATGCCACTAATAAAAAAACAGCTTAAAAATCTTTAAAAAATATGGACTAAATGAGGCAATGGTTCTATAAATAATTCACATCTGAAATGACTAAAATATCCTATGAATAGCACACACCATCATCAAATGCAAAAGGATGTAAAAATTAAATTTTGACTAAATAGGATTCCAAAGTAGTTAAAACAAAGTAACAAGAATAGGAGCCTGAGCCAGATAAAACAGCTTAAAACTATTGAGGGAAAGAAAGAGGTAACACCTACCATGTGCACTTTAATCATTCAAAAGTTGTATTTACCACCCCCCATTTGTTTGTATTTCTACAGCTCACAATTCATGTAGAAAAAAAAAATAAAAATATATTCAGTACCCAGGTAGGGTTTCTCAAAATGTACATATACTCATGAAAATCTATAGTGAGTCATTACTGCCAATAAAGAAACTGAGATTTTACATAAAATATGCAACAACTTTTTCACAAACCTGTTCTGAGTCACTCAAATCAGGTCATTTTATATTTTTTGTACACAAATTTGCATTTATTAGGTATTGTTCATTTTTGACATCTTAAAATGCAAGAAAAAACATAAAGCTCATTTATGCTCAACAGACCTATCCTATTTCCAATTTTAGATTGTTTCACTCCTGCTCCACCAGTGTCTTACACACAACAGATGCAACTCCCATTTGCCTCATTGTCAGGAAAAAATTAAATCTGTTTCAGCCTATCAGGGAGCTAAGAAGCTTCTGGGGCAGAGAGACATTGCTACTTAAGATGAAAGCACCTTCATTATGCTAACTGATTCAGGGCAGGTTTGTGGCAGAAGTGCAAACTCTAGATTTATTAGCAAAAGTACACTGAGGGGCAAATGTATGTAACATTTGGCTAAACCAATTCTTCTCATCATTTTCAATTTCACTTGGCTCAGTTTATTTATCATGAATTTGACCTTGGAATGTGTGTTTTTAAATCACAGGACAAAGTGTTCAAAATGTCCCAACACTTCTTTTAACTTTAATTCGATCTATAAAAGATAAATGAAACTTCTGCAATTATGCAATGTATTATCTGCATATGAAAAAGAGTAGTATGATTTTAAGTATTGTCCTAAAAACTTTAAGACTTTCCCCAAAATGCTAAAGGCAGACCAGAAACACTGGATTCAGATTTAGGAGTTATTCTTTCATAAAACTATTTTTTATATTCTATAGAAGAGAGGTATGCTCTCTGCAAAGTATTTAGCAAAAAGCAGATAAAGTGTTTTGCAGGATATTCGTGCACACTTTTTTCTTGATCTTTAATTCCAGTATAATGAATGTACAGCATTAGTTTCAGGTGTACAATAGTGATTCAACAACTCCATACACTACTCAGGGTTCATCATGTTAAGTGCATTCTCAGTACCCTTCACCCATTCCATCTATTCCCCCCACCTACCTCACCCTGTAATCCTAAATTTGTTCTGTATAAATAAGAGTCTGTTTTGGGGTTTTTTCTTCATTTGTTTTGTTTCCTAAATTCCACATATAACTGAAATTATATGGTATATGTCTTTCTATGACACTATTGCATTTTAAATTAAATTGATGAAATCGTCATATTACAGTTCAAGATTCAAAGGAGTTTCAGGTTTCAAACTCAAAAGCCTCATCTTTATCAATTCATAAAATCTGTACATTTGTTTCACTTGTTTCATTATGCCAGTGGTTTCTGAACTTTGCTGCACACTGACATTTAAGACCTAAAACTGTCTGTTTCCCACCCCATTCTAATTTAATTGATATGTATGACCTTGTGTCAAGATTTTTAAAAATTTTTCCAGACATTTATAATGTGCAGTAATGTTTGGAAATCAGTTTGCTCTATCTTTGGTTTTCAATCTTTTAAAAATAACCTAGGAAGTTAGTTAAATCTCAAGATTTACAAACTCTATTTCAAGATTCTGATTTAGAAAAGCTAGAGTGGTCTTGTTTTGAACCCCATAAAAACAGTCCAGCTGCCATTTTTGTAGAAATCTCTAAAACAGTGGTTTTCCCAGTGGATATACTCTAGAGTTCATCCAGTTAAACCAATGAGGTAAAAGGATTCAGAACCAAATTCAGAAAATTTGGTGCCCAAATTTTAAGATTTCTACACGTACTTCTAATGTGCTGGTAGTGAAAATAAACCATTAGTTGACAGTTTCAGTTAGGTATAATGATAAAAGCTACAACTGGAATCAGAAGCCATAATTTGAGCCCTGCAATTCACTTAGTGACCATATATAATAACGTACAGCTTGGGATGATTACTGAAACTTCTTTGTTTATCATATGGATAAACGGCAGAGACTTCATCAGCATAACTGTTAAATTAGTGAACCAGGAAGCTATAATTATTAAACATGGTATGAAAGTGTTTTTTTTTTAAATAATAGCAACAACAATGAAAAACAGAGTCAAACCATTTTCTTCCTGTAGCCAAATTCCCAGCTAACCGGGTTACCAACATATAACTTGGTGGGGCTCTAGAATCAGACTCATTCACTATTCACAAGTAACAGTGCAAATTAATAATCTACTACAAACACTTAACTCTATCCTCAGGACATCAGTCTTTTCTGGTTTTCCTCTTACCTTATGGGACATTTCTTCTCGTTATGAAGTGGTCCCAGGGTTAGTCTTGAGAACGCTGTTTACGTTCACACTCCATAGACGTGATCTTATCCAATTCTATAGCTTGAAATATTATTTGTACGCAGCACATCTAAACACTACTTCTAACACCAGGTCAGGACAAAACCTGGCACCCACTTTCCTAATTCCTCTTTGGAACCATTCGGCACATACCAACTCCTGCAAATCTTCTCCAACTCCCTTTATAGAGATACTCTGAAAGCTTCTTGGGAGCATGCTCTCCTTTCCCCCAGCAAACTAAATAATACTTTGATTGACTTTAGCTGTGTTCCTGGAGACTTGCTCATGCTCCTTGACAGCTGCTGTCAATATCTGACAGATATGTTAGCTCGCTTAATTATTTACTCTCTGCCTCCAACACTCTGCTGTAAGCTATTGGAAAGCAGGAACTTTGTTATATTCACAGCCATATCCCCAGAGTCCGATCCAAAGTAGATGCACAATAAATATTTTGGCATGAAGAGTAGTATTATTATAATTTTGTTATTATTGCTATCTTCTTTTTTGTTACATTTATCAGCATTATAGAAACAAAACTGACATCTTCCCCTCCCTCTGCATCATAACCCACAGTCACAAAAATAAAATATTTTGCCCACTGAAATAGATGAAAATAATGAATAGGGTGATCCTCTCTAGCTCTCTTCCCCAAATAAATAAAAACTTGGCCCTTTTCTTTAAGTTGATTCTAACAACATTATTCCTTATCTTGACAACAGTAATACATGATAAACCTTGCAGGAATAATAATCATGTAACAGAAAAAAAAAACCTCTTCTGCCATCATGAACACATTAGTTGCATCTGGTTATCTAGTAGGAATTTCTGTTTTCTTTCTAAATTTGTTTTTCTTTTAAATACTTGTATTTTTAGTTGTTAAGCCTGAATATAAAACANCCTCTTCTGCCATCATGAACACATTAGTTGCATCTGGTTATCTAGTGGGAATTTCTGTTTTAATTCTAAATTTGTTTTTCTTTTAAATACTTGTATTTTTAGTTGTTAAGCCTGAATATAAAACATGAACCCCTTTAAAAATTGTTTGAAATAAATTAGTTTTCTTTCTCAAATTCTTTTGCTTGGAGTCTTTGCTTAGCATTAGAAAAATACCACAAAATGAAAACCACTGAGATAGATATAAAAATCATCTCATAACATTCTGATTCCAAGTTCCTTACTTCCCCTAAAGAATCTCTTAAAATGGGGCACCTGGGTGGCTCGGTGGGTTAAGGCCTTTGCCTTCGGCTCAGGTCATGATCTCAGGGTCCTGGGATTGAGGCCTGCATCGGGTTCTCTGCTCGGCGGGGAGCCTGCTTCCTCCCCTCTCTCTGCCTGCCTCTCTGCCTACTTGTAATCTCTCTCTGTCAAATAAATAAATAAAATCTTTAAAAAAAAGAATCTCTTAAAATATTATAGAAGGTATAAATTATCTTACAACCATATGGAATCTTTTATTGCATTTCAGGCATACATATGTATGTATGTGTGTGTATATATATATGTATATATACACATCAGGGCATATATAACATATATGCATAATTATATGGATAATGNCTTCTTATTGCATTTCAGGCATACATATGTATGTATGTGTGTGTGTATATATGTATATATACACATCAGGGCATATATAACATATATGCATAATTATATGGATAATGAAATATTTACGTAATATATATGTATAATTACATATATAATAGTTACAATTGGAAAATGAAAACTATGATTGGATTAAATGAAAGTTCTACCCTATAGAGCTGCCATAATATAACCCAAAATGGCTTGCTCTAGGCAGGCACTCATGGTTTAACTAAAGAAAAGCAGGTGGACTAGTTGAATATAGAGGGCAGTAAGAGCTCTGCCACTCATGGATTTGGCTGTAAATTATAATAAGATCATTTACAACAGCAGGTGTTTAAAATGTCATCTACCTAAGTGGAAAAATATGTGTTGGGCACATAAGACTATATTTAACCTGTTCAGGACTTTTTCTCAACTTAGGAAATTAGGTTCCATTTAAATGTGATATAAGAATTTCTCCTAAGAAATTCAACTGACAATTAAAAAATTTTAGTTCCTTAATATGTAGATTTACAGAAAATGTGTAAATATGTCATTAAATGACATTTTAATAATATATAAGCTATTTTTACAGTTCTGTGCTTAATCTAGCTCTTCCTAACACAGTATGATAAGCAAAGATATCTTTTGTATAATTTGGCCCCCAAAAAGAATATAGTCAGTGTAATAGGGATGTAAATTGGCCCTGTTTTCTTTATGCCATTGCATTAAGATTCAGGGAAATAGCTTGAACGTATATATTCATGTGTAAAATGTGTTGCCTATATCTGTAATATTTATTAGTTACTAATAACTTATATTTTTAATTAAAAGATATAGGCTGGCACCAAGTACACTATTTTCACTTAACATTTGTGGTTGTTAGCAGTTGATTAAATAGCTCCCTTGTGAAAGTTACAATCTCATGCCAGATTGTGAAAGTTAAAATGAATTGCTTTCTATGTTTGAATGACCTTGCTTAAAGCTTTTATGTGTGGCAGGATTCTTTTTACCATTACTTTGTTAAGAAAAAAAATTCCATAACTTGGAAATAAAGCAGGAAGATGACTATATGTCCTTTCAATGTCATTGGTTAACAGGCTCACTCAAGAATTTAATTATCTAGGAGGATGCACCTGTGTTTTACTTTACTATTTATTATTAGAGCCCTGAAACTGTGAAATTCAATGTTAACTTACAGGTTTCTGTCAGGTACAAAAGATAAACCCAAAGGTTTCAGGGTTTCACTTTCAAGGCTTATAGAACATTTAACAGTTTTATTTCTATCATACTCTTTTCAGGAATCCTTTGATGATATAAATCTCTGTTCCCTGAATCATCCTTTGAGCCAATTTTACCAACTTCCTGGTTCCCTCATTGATGAATAAGATGAGTAAAATCATTGAAACATGTTTATTATATGTTTGTATGGTAGTCATATTTTTAACTTTAGAAACATTAATACTTTTGGAAGTTCCACAGACTCACCATCCAGAGACAATTATACTGAGTCACCTGAAAAAAACACCTGGCCGCACATCTTGCCTTGGTGTCCACAGTAACTCCCAACAGGCATTAGACCTTTACTTTGATGACTTTTAGTTTCTGTTCTTTTCCCTAATTTTGTGTGTTTTACCTTGTTTCCAGTTCTAGACCAAGTCTGGTTCTGGTTCTCATTCGTTTGGGCCTGATAAATTATTTCTTATTGGTGGCAGCAAAAATTAGGAAACTGGTTTTATGATCTGATTACTTAATGGTCTTTGTTGAGTGAATGATGTTGATCTATTGTCTGTTGTGTGAGAGCTGATAAGGAGTGTTTCTTGATGATCTTTTAAAATTTGTTCTTTTATTGGGAGAACAAATTGATTGAGAATATACCCCATGGCCCCTGGAAGGGTAAACAGGTCTTTGAAATCTGGACTGGAGTGTTCTGTTTCTGTATTTATGTTGACCCATTATAAAGGTGGTAGACCCATTGTAGAGGTTTGAACTGATTAAGAGCCTTTATCTCACATTTTGTGAGATAAAATACTTACCTAGTTTAAGAAGGTATTAATAAATTATATTATAAGGGCACATGGGTGGCTCAGTTGGTTAAGCTTCTACCTTTGGCTCAGGTCATGATCTTGGGGTCCTGAAATTGAGCCCCATAACAGGCTCCCTGCTCAGTGCAGAGTCTGCTTTGCCCTCTCTCCCTGTACCCCCCTTGTGTGTGCACTCTCTCTCTCAAATAAATAAAATCTTTAAAAAATATTATAAAGACAAATTCAAGGAGTTCTGTATTAATTGCTTTATAGAAAATAAAGGTACTCACATAAGTCTAATATTTCAAAATAGAAAATAAACTGATAAGGTAATATTTTACTATACTAGGCTTTTAAGAGATACAAAAATTATTTTCTCAGGAATTCCTATAACAAAAACCTCTTTACATGAGAATCCACATTCATATGAGTCTCCTGATGACCTAGGACATTTTAATAATTTTGGTTTAAAAATACACATCTTATATTTTTCCTTGTATTTATTAGTGTGAAGTATGTGTATAGTTTTTTTTTTAAGATTTTATTTATTTCTTTGAGAGAGAGAGAGAGAGAGAGAGAGAATGAGCAGTGGAAAGGACAGAGGGACAGAGAGAGAGAGAAGCGGACTCCCTGCTGAGCAGAGAGCCTGATGCAGGGCTCAATACCAAGACCAGTAGATCATGACCTGAGGTGAAGGCAGATGCTTAACTGACTAAGCCATCCAGGTGCCCCTGTAGAGTTTTTATGAGTTGAATTTATTAATCCAAATTACTGTTTAGGACTGAGAAAATATAAAATTATATGTTCAATTCAATTAAGTCATTACTCTACAAAACATTTTAATAATAGTAACTATGACTCTAGTATGTCAGTTTAGAAACAATTTCCAAGATCGATCATTACTTAATTTAAAAACTTGGACTGATAATAAGCTGATTTAATTAATAAATAATCTTTTGATAGATAATTTCTAAGTAACATAAAATATAGATACTTTGCTTACTAAACATAATTTTCATACATATATTTATATTTATAATATAGTTACACATTTGTATACATATTTATAATATGCAGTTATATATATTTATAGTTGTATGAGATATATTTATATTTTATATAATACATATTAATTTACTTATAAATAAAATATATTTGATATAACATAAATATATGTATAAAGTGCTACTTTAAGATATTGCTTCATATTTTTATATGTAGCAGAATAGACAAGTTTTTAGGTCATGTTCAGGACTGTGCTCATTCATGTCACTTTAAGAAATTACACAAGTGATGTTTGTGGCTATAAAAAGTTGTGCCACATATTTATGTTAATGTGTAAAATTACTATATAGGATTGATATTTCTTGCTTATCTACCCACTTTTTTTGTGAAGTACAACGCAATTATTTTGTTTAAAAGTTATCACTAATATGGGTAGTTTGAATGACATTAGAATCAATAATAAAAGGGAAATTCAACTGTATATATGTATGTAAGGTTATGGGATGAGTTTTTGATTTTCAAGGAAAAAGAGAGAAGTCCTGTCCTAAAGTTTCTGTTTGTTTCAGAATATGATAGAGTATAGTGAAAGACAAAATTAGAGTATGTATGGAAAGTTATGGAGGATTAAGGGAAATGAATTTAATTTTCTTGGTTTCTAGTATCTTATTTGAGAATAAGTTATGAAATGTGTTGAAGTTTTAGCAACGTTTGTCCAGTTTTGATGAGTTTGGTCATAAGGAAATCAGGTTTTTAGAAAGGAGAGTATGAGTACTTTACTTTCAAATATTATATTAATGCAAAGTTAGACTTTGGCTTTTCTTTATTAGAATAACAATTGATCTTGAAAAAATCAGTCTTCTCTTATCCAGAAGTATTACATGGTTACTAATTAGATTCTGTGTAATCTTCCCAGTAAACAAAGATTCTGTATCTGACCAGAATACTTTTTTTGTGTTGACTAATTAATGTTTTTGACTATTTTTTAAAATATATTTATAGTTTCCTCAATTCCAAACTGGCTAAGTCTTTATAAATTTGGACGAATTCACTTCTGCATTTATGCTATAATATTTTAATTAGCATATTGATTAGATAAGCAGTCAAGTATTGTTTTGCAGGTACAGATGATCCTATCTTAATCAAATGACCTAATTTTTGACAGCTATTATTTGTTTTGAATGCTTTTGGTATTATTTTAAATACCAGTATGCATCTATTTTCTGATGGATATATAATAAATTCTTTTCTCTTTATTCTCATACTATGTAACCCCCAACGATTTTAGAAACACTAAAATCAACATTGGTCAAGATTATTGTTATAATAATACTAAAATGTAGGGGCTCCTGAGTGGCTCAGTCATTAAGCATCTGCCTTAGGCTCAGGTGATGATCCCAGGGTCCTAGGATCAAGCCCCATATTGGGGCTTCGGGCTCCCTGCTCAGAGGGAAGCCTGCTTCTCCCTCTCCCACTGCCCCTGCTTGTGTTCCCTCTCTCACTATGTGTGTCTCTGTCAAACAAGAAATAAAATCTTTAAAAAAAATACTAAAATGTTATTTAAGTTTTTCACATTTATTCTATTTTGAATGTATAGAGAAGTTTTCCAAAAGCTATTACCTGTGATACTGCAGCAGAAACAGATAGGATAATCCAGTTGTTTTCTATTAAGGGAGACATTAAAAAAAATTGCAAGAAAAGTATATACATTACTCTTCCTACTAATTTATTTTTTGGGGTAACAGTTTTTTTCATGAAAATATTCAGTTTTAAGTACTGGGTTTATCATTATTTTAATATTTATATAGTAAATATTGACAAATATAACCTATGTAAACAAAAGCTCTTTGGAATTTTCAGAAATATTTAAGATTGAAAATTTGTATTAACACCAAAAAGCTTGAGAACCACTGTGGTATACTATGCTATGAGAATATTTTTTGAATGGTGTCTGATTCTTACTGAACAAAGAATATTTGAATTATGTAAACAGATATTTTACTGAGCCACTTTCTGTGGAAATACAGTTGTTTGTATAGGTTCATTAGAGTCTGTCCTGCTTTTATCTTTTATAATTAAATAAATCAATGTTGCAGTCAAAGTCTAGAGTGTCACTTAAGAAAGAATAAGCCTTATTTAATCAAATATAATCAGCTCATCCTCAAAGAACACAGATTGGATTTCTAATAAGTCCAGGGGTAAGGCAGCAAAAGGTAAGACAGGATATGTAGTCTCAAATGAACAAAATAAGAATGAGAGCCAATATTACAAAAGAATGTTTAAAAACAACAAAAAACACTAAAATATTGAGAAAAAATCAGCAGCACCTAAAATCCTAAACCCAGAAATAAAGGAAAATATAAAAAGGAAAATATAAAGATATTCTTATAAAATAAGCATTCCGGGGTTCTTGAGTCATAAGGAAAACTATAGCTGATGGAAAAGCACAGAGATCCTGAAGGAAATACAGAGCACTGGGAAACAAAAACACTTATATAAATTTGTATAAAACAATATCCTCATGAGATTTAAAGTGTATATCGTATTAAAATACACAGCAAAATTGTACAAAAGAAGTAGGCTCATAAAGATACAGTATTCTAGCTTCTTGAATTATCTGGGACATAGTGATAGTGATTTTGATAGTAGCTTTTAATAAGTCAAAATGCATGTCTTCATTTCTAGACTATTAAAATAATAGTAAAATAATATATAAATATCAAGTGAATACAGGAAAAATATATAATTTTAAAGAAACAAAAATGGAACATAGAACATATATGACAAATATATATCAAAGACTAATCTTTTACATTTGAATAAATTATAGACAATAAGACAAAAAAATCTAAGATTGAATTTTTTAAGATACTGCCTCCTAAGTGATACATCTTAAATATAAGGATAAAGAAAAATTGAAAATAAAATGATGGGAAAATATATATAATGGAAGCAGTATCAAAAGAAAGATGTCATAGTTATATTCATATCAGACTATATAGATTTTGAGATAGAGAATTATTTCATAATAATAAAACATCCAATTTACTATGTAACTATAATTCTCATTTTTAATATATTTAATAAGAGTAGAATATTAAAAAACTTGGCAGATGTAAAGATGAAATAGATAAATCTACCATCATTTACAAAATTTGAATATAATTCTCTCAAAAATTGGTTTGAATAATCTAAAAAATAGCAAGAAGATGGTTTAAACAATGAAAAATGGACTTGACACATGTAGAACACTACATTCAACAGCCAAATACACATTGTTTGAAAATACATGGAGTATTTATGTTCTCATAAAGTTAATTTCACACCCAAATAGTTTCACTGGAGAATATTTTAAAATATTTGCATTCACAGGGATTAAAAGAAAGAGGAAATACTTCCCAAATATTTTCAGAAGGCTAAATTACTTTTGACACCAAAACCTGTCAAGGCTATTGAGAGGAAAGAGCATGACAGATTAATACATTCTTGAATATGATAAGATAAACCATTTTAAAAGATAGCAAACTAGTCTATAATATATGTACATGATAACAAATACAGTCATAATGTGAACATTCCAGGAATTCAAGCCTTGTTTAATAGTCAATAATGTTAATATAATTAACATTAAATTTTAAAATATGATGTCAACATACATAATAATTTATCAATTTATAATAGATGTGAATTTCCTTCATATGGTAAGAAATGTGTACAAAATTTCTATATGAAATTCTATGTAACAGGAAACTATTGAAAGGCTGTTCTGCTATGTTTAAAAAAAAAGTCAAGGATGCCTTCTATCACTATATTCAATACTGCACCAGAGATTCTTGTGCAAAAAAGAGATATTAGGGGCACCTGGTTGACTCAGTTGGTTAAGTATCTGACTCTTGATTTCAGTTCAGGTCATGATCTCAGGATCCTAGGATCAAACTCTATGTAGGGCTCCACACCGAATGGGGACTCTGCCTCAGATCCTCTCCCTCTCCCTCTACTCCTCCCCCTTCACACACTATCTCTCTCTGATAAATAAATAAATCTTTAAAAAAAGAGATATGAGTTGTAAAGATTAATATGGAATAAATGAAACCCATTACTTAGAACCTGATTGTGTTTATAAAATATACATATATATATATGCAAGCTTTCATATAGACAGACTAGTACAATTCATGAACTGAAATCAATTCATATTTATACAGAATATCAATAAACAATAAGAAAGTAAATTTTAAATTGTTATAATTATAATATCATCAAAGTCATTAAATACCTGTGTCTATATGTTATACATATGTGTTGTGTGTACATATATATAAAGCATATATAAGAATTATGCACATAGATGCTTGAGAAAATGCAATGTGAACAAAGGGGTAAAAACAGCCAAGACAATTTTAAAGAAGAACAAAGTTGGAAGACTTATTCTAATGGATATCAAAATTAGAAGTCTGAAGTAATTAAGACAGCTAACCAATGCATACCAATGATAAGGAATAAAAAGTCAAGAAACCATACATATACAAATATTTATAACAAAATGTTCCAGAGGTTTATAGGAATACTGGCCTTTACAGTAAATGGTGCTAGTTGAACTATATTTATTCTATGGGGAAGGGGTAATCTTGGCTCATATCTAACGTTATACTACATTAATTCCATGATTTGTAGATATAAATATGAAAGGTAAAATGAAAGATTCTGGGAGATGTAAGATGATACTTTTATGACAGAGGAGCAGCCAAATTTTCTGACAGGACACAAATTGTTTACACAATTAAGGGATTAAGTGGTAATTGGATTGAATATCCTGAAAACATAGAGAACTTCTACAAATCATAGGAGAAAAACCCCTAAAAAGTGGGGAAAATAGTACCAAAGAGGCCAAACAAAAACAAAAAAGATAGACCACAAGAATATGAAAGATTTCTAAATCTCATTAGTCATGGAAGGAATACAAATGGGAAAAAAAGGAAAAAATAATTATCATTCTACCCCTACCAGAATTGCTAATATAGATAATAGATGATAGATACATAGATAGATAGATACAAAGATAGATAGATAGATAGATAGATAGATAGATAGATTAAAAATAACTTTGAATTGACAAACACTGAAAGTAGGAGTAAACCACTTCAACTAGTTTAGAAACTGCTTAGTAGTATCAACTAAAGATGAATATGCACGTACTTCTATTGTTAAATAGAAATTTTTACATATGTTCACTGAAAGATATGTGCAGAAATATTTCTGACTGCACAATTCATAATAGTCCCAAACTGGTAACAATGCTGTCAGAAACAGTTGAATGTTTAAATAAATTATGTTATATTTGTGCAATGAAACATTGTGAAGCAATGAGAATAAAGAAAAGTGCTATATGTAACAGTATGGAAAAATATCAACATAATATTGAGAATAAAACAGGCAGATACAAAAGAGAATATGGTATATGACTCTAATTTTAAAATCTTAAAAATACGAAAAACAAATGTGCAGTGTTACAATTCAGGATTGTATTTATCTTCAGATAGAAAGATACAGGTATTGAGTGAAAGGTGCAAGAGAGACTTCTGGATTGCTAACAAAGGACTTTTCCTCATCTGGGTATATTATTTGTGTCTGTTGAATCTGTAAAAATTCATCAAGCCAAATAGTTATAAATTTTGCATTTTTCTCTTGTTATATTTCAACAATATTTATTATATAAGTAGGAAATATATTACCAAAGCATGAATCAAAATAACCAGACAGTTTTAAATATGTAAGAATTCATAAGAGATAATACCTATTACTCTTCCTAGAAATAAATGGTTAGTATTGAGTATACAAGCAATTAAGAGGAGAATGAATTCAAAGTTCTCAGGAAGAGAGATAGCACGTGAAAAAACCCATTATAAGGCTTGGGTTTATTTAAATATAAAATCAGTGCTAAAAAGAGTTAGGAATTAAAGTTATCAAATCTAAAAAAAAGTTATCAAATCTAATTGGACATAATATATTTTTGTAGTATAACAATTATGATTAATAAGGAACCCTATCCTTGATATGGTGACCTGCAACAGAGAGACATACCACTACAAACAAACTTGCCTGCCCTGGGGCATAGCAAAAAATAGCAGTTCAAAGGGCAACTAGGTGAGGGTTACTGGGGTTGGGAGGGTAGGGATAGGGTGGATGGGTTGTGGACATTGGGAAGGGTTTGTGCTATGGTGAGTGCTGTGAAAGGTGTAAGCCTGATGATTCACAGACCTGTACCTCTGGGGCAAGTAATAAAAGAAAGAAAAAAAAAAAAACAGCAAAGGGCAACTAGGCTAGAAGGGAAGGTAGTCAATTTACTAACTGAGAGTCCGCCAAAGGCAGAAAGGTAATGGAACTCTTTCCAGGGTTGGAGGTGCCAGTGAGCACAACTTTTTATGCTTTAGTCCTCTTACCACCATACATGAGTAGAAGCAAGATTCAGACATTCTAGCTAGCCTGCTGGGATCACTCCAGTGCACTCCATACCACTGGCCCACACCAGCTCCAGTTTCCTCTCCAAGGAGACCCCAGTGTGGGACACCATAGGCTTCTCTGCATATTCCTACCCCAGCTCCAGCTATCCTGACAAAGTGGCCCTCACACAACATTCCCTGAGATCCCTCTGGCCTACACCTGACAGAATATCCTACTAAAGTGGCTCCAGCATGGTGTGCCTCAGGACTACCTGATTCCAGCTGGTCTGTCAAGGTACCCAGAACTTTCTGGGGTATACCCACTTCAGCTCCAACTGGCCTGCCAAAGCTGCCAGGGACACACAATTTACATAGGGAATACTTCCACACAGGCTAATCTTTTAAGACTGGGAGAGGTAGCTCTTCTATCTAATTCATAGGAGCAAATGGAATGTTGAACAAAATGAGGAGACAGAAGAATATATCCCTAAACAAAGGAGGGGAGTAAGATGAGACCCCAGAAAAACCCTAATAAAATGGAGATAAGTAATTTCCCTAATAAAAAGTACAAAGTAATGTCATAAAGATGTTCAGAGATCTTGGGTAAGAATGGAAGAACACAGTAAGAACTTAAAAAAAGAAGAAAAATAGGGAAGAACCCATCAAGCTGAATTGTAGCTGAAATGAAAAATATACCTGTGGAAATCAAGAGCTGAACAGATGATTAGAAGAATGGCACAGCAATTTTGTAGGCAGAATAATGGAAATCACCCAATCAGAACAGGAAAAAAAAAGAATTAAAAAAAAAAGGTAAGGATAGGTTAAAAGACCGTTGGGACAATATCAAGCATACTAATACATTATAGAGGTCCCAGAAGGAGAAGAGAGAGAGAAAGAAAACTTTATTTAAAAAAGTATTGGCTGAAAATTTCCCTAACCTGGGGATGGAACAGCCATCCTGGTCCAGGAAGCACAGAGAGTCACAACCAAGATGAAATCAAACAGATTCATATCAAGGCATAGTATAATCAAAATAGCAAAAGTTAAAGATAAAGAGAAAATCTCAAAGGCATCAAGAGAAAAATAAACAGTCACAAACAATGGAAACCCCAAAGACTGTGAACTGATTTTTCTTTTCTTTTTTCTTTTTTTTTCTTTTTTCTTTTATATATAAAACAATTAAAATCTGATGTCAAAAACAAAATTCTGGGAGTATAAATACAAAATTTTAGAATGTGTTCAAACTTAAGTGACTATCAACTTAAAATAGATACAGAGGGACACCTGGGTGGTTCAGTCAGTTAAGCTTCTGACTTTGATTCAGGTCATGATCTTAGGGTCCTCGGATCAAGCCCGGAATCAGGCTCTGTGCTCAGCAGGGAGTCTGCTTGTCCCTCTCCCTCTCTCTCTGTCCTTCCCACCACTCATGCTTGCTCTCTCTCTCTAATAAATAAACTCTTTAAAAAACTAGACATATGTACATTTATATATACATACTTATATATATACCAATATATATTTACCTCACAGTAAGCACAAACCACAAATCTATAGTAGGTAGAAAAAAATAAAGAGAAAGGAATATACACATAACGGTAAAGGAAATCTTCAACAAAAGAAGAGACCAAAAGAAAAAAGAAATTAAAAAAAACTACTAAAGCAATCTGAAAACAATTAACAAATGTTAACTCCCCTAAGAAGAAAGACAAGAATGCCCACTCTTGCCACTTTTATTCCACATAGTATTGGAAGTCCTAGCCACAGCAATTAAGTGAGAAAAATAAATAAAAGTGCCCAAATTGGAAAGGATATAAAGGAAGTAGAACTGTCCCTGTTTGCAGATGACATAATTGCACATATAGAAGACCCTAAACATTCCACCAAAAAAACTTGTTAGAACTGAATAAATGAATTCAGTAACATTGCAGGATACAAAATTAACATGTAGAAGTTTCATTTTTATAATAATGAGCTACCAGAAATAAATTAAGAAAAAAATCACATTTATAACAGTATCACAAAGAATAAAATACCTAGGAATAAATTTAACCAAGGAGGTGAAAGACTTGTCCACCAGAAACTATATATATATGTATATATGTATGTATATATATACATATATATATGATATATATAATTATATTTATATATATGATATATATAATTATATTTATATACATATAATTGGTGAAAGGAATTGAAGATGATGCAAATGAATGAAAAGATATATTGTACTTATGGCTTGAAAGGATTACTACTGTTAAGATGTCCGTATCTACAGATTCAGTATAATTCTCATTAAAATACCAGTGGTGGTTTTCCTGGGACTAGACCAAAGTATTCTAAAATTTGTGTAGAAGCACAAAAGACCCCCAAAAGTCACTGCAGCCTGGAGACATCATGCTCCCATATTTCAAATTATAGTATACCACAACATCAGTATGATCAAAATTATAATAAAAAAATATGTATGAATACAAAAACTGACACAGACTAATGAAATAAGATAAAGAGCCCAGAAATAAACCCATGCATACTTGGTCCAGTAATCTATGACAAAGGAGGCAAAAATACACAAAGTGAGCTTTTCCTCTATGGTTGGGAGCAAGATAGGTATGTATGTCCATTCTCACTGCTGTACTGGAAGTCCTAGGCATGGTAATCAGACGGCACAAAGAAATAAAAGGCATCCAAATCAGCAAAAAAGAAGTCAAACTTTCACTATTTGCAGATGACATGATAGTCTATAAAGAATCCTGAAAGACTCCTCCAAAAATGACTAGAACTGATACATGAATTCGGTGAAGTTGCAGGATACAATATCAACATACAGAAACTTGCTGCTTTTTTATACACCAATAATGAAACAGTAGAAAGAGAAACAAAGGAATTAATTCCACCTACAATTACACCAAAAACAAGATACGTGCGAATAAAACTAACCTAAGAGGTGAAAAACTTATACTCAGAGAAAGACAAATACCGTATGAATTCACTCATACATGGAATATAAGAAACAAAATCATTCCGATTTTTTTTGAAAATTTTATTTATTTGCTTGACAGAAAGAGAGAGTACACAGAAAGAGAGAGAATCAGACTCCCTGCTGAGCAGAGAACCTGATTCAGGACCCTGACATCATGACCAAAGCTGAAGGCAGATGCTTAACCGACTGAACCACTCAGGCACCTCCAGATTTTATTTTTAAATGACTACTATGATTGCCTCCGTATATACATGTAAGATTATTAATTCCATTTTATTAAGCCAAAACAGGCAATACAAAAACTTATTTTTTCCTAAGATGCTTTATATTATTAAAACATAGTATGACTTTTTAAGTCTAAACTAATTTTTCACTATCTCAAGTTTTATTTTGTAAAAATATAAATTTAAAAGTCTATAACAAAGCTTGTAATACAGACATTAAAACATATGTATTACTTTTAGTTCCCTGAAAACATAGAACTCTGAAAAGTTCTTTTTCCTTGAATTTGTTAGGAAAATTAGTGATAAAAATTTTTATAGATAATCTTAAAATTCAAAGACAGAGAATAGTAGCTCTCAAATAGAAATATTTAATGGAATACATCTTCATTCAACTCATGGGAAAACATGGAAGTGTCAGCGAAAGGAAGAAAGCTAATTTGTTTTGAAAATATGTGATTTATTTCTTAGAAGTTAAAATTTAATCACCATTTTATTTATTAAAAACATAGAAATTCATGTTATTATAACACTGGCATTATTCCTACCACTGCCTAACTTAAAGGATGGCTCGTAACTGAAAAGTTCTACTTCAGTCAGAAAGTAAAAAGTTCCTTCACCCTGTCATCTTCACTGGGATTGAAAAATTATGCAAATCTCGTCCTGAGAGACCCGAATATGTTCAGGTGATGATACTACATCAGTAGCTGCATTTGGTGCTATATCCTTCTATTCCACTCCTTGTCTTCGAGACGCAAGGTCCCTTTTCCCTCTCTTTTTTCCACTCCTCTCTTTCTAATCCAGGTCAACCCTCTGCCTTGTTCTCTCTTTTCTTCTATCCCTAATGTCATCTGTTTCAGGCAAGCACACTTTCAAATCTTTCTATCATCTACTTAGGCCAGAAAGTTTTAGTATATGCATTTATATTTCATTTTAAGGTGAAGGAAGAAAAAAGTTCCCCTTTTGTTCTCAATGAAAGAATAATGAGGAAGGGAAATACAAAACACACTGATTAATTCCTGGACCTATACTGCTGTCATTTAATCCTGAGTACTTTTAGATTTAGAACTCTAGACTACAGAATCCTATGACCCTAGAATTTAAAGTAGAAGAGTAACACAGAAGCAGAATAGAGGTTTATAAAGACTTGGAAATTGTTCACTTAGAGCTGGGAGAAAGGATTTAAGTGAACAATGGTAAAGTGGAGTGCAGATAACTACCTGAATGTGAGAGAAGATAAAAAGTGAGCATTCAAAAGGAAAGAACTTGATACTGAAATGCCAAGCATAGAAGGCACAATTATTATTAATAAATTCAGACAACTGGTAAGAAAGCAAGCCAATAACCAGAGAGTGTAGGCAGACAGGAAACAGGAGTTTGTCTGTGCAATCTAGGGTGCATAGAACAGACACGCCAAACTAATAAAGAAGAAAAAAAGTCAGTATCTCCAGGTATGGGGTTTAGAGGACAGGAAGGATGACCAGTTAAACATAAATTGTTAAACAACAAATTTTTTCCTTAATAAAAAATCTTTATCTGATTTCTCCTAGGACAAAAACTAATCAAAGACACAGTGTATGGAAAATTCATATTCCAAATAGATACATTGGTACATTTAGTTTTAAGAAGGAACAAAGAACAAGGAGAAAACAAAAAGTTATAAATACTTGGGATGTCTGGGTGGTACAGTCAGTTAAGCATCTGACTCTTGGTTTCAGCCCAGGTTGTGATCTCAAGGTCATGAAATCCAGCCCTGAGCTCTGCACTCAGTGAGGAATCTGCTTAAGATTCTTTCCCCCTGCTCCTTACCCACCCTCTCTCTCAATCATAAATAAATAAATCTTTAAAAAAATTATGAATAGTCAAGCTTATTTTATAAATAAGAATAGAATGCTGTATACACTAACCTCCTAATTATAAATATCTATCATTTAGACTCTCTACAGTAGAAAGAGAAATAAAAAATTATACTTTGGATTATGGCACAGCAGTTAGTTACTCAACCAATAAATTGTCAGGTTGCTCATAACTTTATTGATATCAAGTATTGACCAAGTATCATCCTTAAGAACTTTAACTTCCTTAAATTTTTGCCAATTAAGTATTAAGCTGAGTCAATGTTAACATATGTTTCATTAGGACGAATACATTTGTTTGACAAGCCATCCATGATGACACATAGATAAGTATCAGACTGAAAACTTGCATTTAATCTCTCATGTATTTAAATCATGGAATCTCTCAATTAATTGGGAAGTTCCTTGGCCAGGAAAAAACATAAGTGCCAAGGTATTTGGATACATACCAATACAGACTGATACCATAAAATAGTAGTTACTAACCATACTCATGTCTACTTTGTTTGTTTGTTTTTAAGATTTTATTTATTTATTTGACAGAGCGAGAGAGAGGTCACAAGTAGGCAGAGAAGCAGGCAGAGAGAGAGGAGGAAGCAGGCTCCCTGCTGAGCAGAGAGCCCGATATGGGCCTTGATCCCAGGACTCTGGGATCATGACCTGAGCTGAAGGCAGAGGCTTTAACCCTCTGAGCCACCCAGGCGCCCAGTCATGTCTAGTTTTATTCTACTCTATTAGCACAACTACTAGTAGAAATGTCAGTGGCTTTCAAATTCTTATATTGAATTTTTAAGGGATCTTTTATAATAAGTAATTTTTTATAAAATAAATTTGATTAATATTTTATATTATTCATGCTATATGATACAAAAAACTAAAATCAGCAGGATTTTGTTTTTGTTTTTATTTTAGGCAGAAAATGTTGCCCAGTCACAGGTATCTTATGACCAATCTCTGGGAAAAAAATAAAACTACTCTGATTTTTATAGAGAGAGATCTGACCTTACTTGGTAGTCATTACAACCAACAAAGGGAAATACACCAAAGCAAAGATATCTTCTTTCAATTATCAACATGGAACACCCACATTTTTGAGGAATTTTTATCTAAAAGTACAACATAAATGACTAATAAGTTTTGTAAAGTGTACCTGTATTTTATGAGGTAAAATAAAAGAAGGTTCCACTTTCACACAATTTCTACCATCCTGTTGGATAGCTTTTCCATTGTAAGTAATTTTTTACTGGAATTTCTCCTGGAAAGGGAGAAAGTCATGATTATGTTCAATTAGAACAAATGTACCAATACTGTTATTCAGGTTAACTAAACCCTTAACTGACTTTCTGGGTGCTTGATTATCAATAACTGAGAGAAACATGTTAGAGTCTCCAAGGACAATAATGGACTTGTCTATTTTCTTTACAGTTCTATCAACTTTTGCATCATTTATTTTAACAGTATGTTGTTAGGTATATAGACATTAAGAATTGTTAGGTCTTATTGGAACATTGGCCCCTTTATCATTATGTATCCTCTCTATTACTGATATTTTCCTTGTTCTGAAGTTGGCTTTGTCTGAATTTTTATAGCTAGTCTAGCTTCCTATTTATGCTAGCATGGTATATCGTTCCTTTATATTTTAACCTGAGTATTTATATTTAAACTGGGTTTCTTGTAGACAGCATATAATTAGGTCTTTTTTTTTTTAATGCACTCTGGTAGTCTGTTTTTAATTGGCATAATTGCACTTTCTACATTTAAAGCAATTAGTAATACAGTTGAACTAGTATCTACATGTTTGCATCCATTTCCAATTTGAGGTACTTGTTCTTTGCATCTTTTTTTTTTCTGGCTCCTCTGGTTTTAATTGAACATATTATATGAGTCTATCTTATTTCCTCTCATAGAGTATTAGTTATATATTTTCAAAATAAATCTTAATGAATGAGCCAGAGTTTGAATACCCATTTTTAAACTAATCTAAGTCCACCTCAAAAACCACTGTGTTATTTTGTAAGCAGTTCAGATATTGTAAGAGTATTCCCACTTTCTATCTCTCATCTCTTATGAATACTGTCACTGATTTCATTTAACCATATGCTATTATGACCCAATACATTTAGATTATTATTATTTTAAAGAGTTATCGTTCAGATTAAGAAGAAACATAATTTTACTTTCATTTGTTCCTTCTCCCACATTCTTCCTTTCACATCTAGATTCAAGTTTCTGACCTCTATCATTTCCTTCTCTCTGAAGAACTTCTTTGAAAGACAAGTCTATTGGTGATCAGTGTTTCCCTAAGAATATCTTTAATTTCCTTTCATTTTAGAAGAATAACTTTTCTGGAAATATAATTCCAGGTGGGTGGTTTTAAAATTTCCTTCTTTTTTGGGGCACCTGGGTGGGTCAGTCATTAGGCATCTGCCTTCAGCTCAGGTCATGATCCCACAGTCCTGGGATCAAGCCCCACACTGGGCTCCTTGCTCACTGCCACTCTCCCACTTGTGTTCCCCTTCTCACACTCTCTCTCATTCTGTCAAATAAATAAAATCTTTAAAATTTTTTTAAAAATAAAATTTCCTTCTATTTTTTATTACTTTACATGTTCTGTTTTACTCTCTTCTTGTTTGCATGGTTGACGACAAGAAGTCTGATATAATTTGTATCCTTGCTCTTTTATTGGTGGGGTGTTTTTATTCTTCCAAACCTTTGATATTTTTTTCTTTGTCTTTAGTTTTCTTCAGTGTGAATATGATACGTCTAGATGTAAATTATTTGGTATAATTTTCCTTGATGTTCTCTGAGCTTCTTGTGTATGTTATTTGGCATCTGTCATTAATTTTGGAAAGTTCTGAGGCCATTATTCAAATATTACTATTCTATTCTCTTTTTCTTTTTCTAATATGCCAATTACATAGATGTTTTATAATTGCTCTACAGTTCATGGATGTTCTATTCTTTTTTTATTCTTTATTTTTTTCATTTTCATTTTGTAAGTTTCTATGAACATATCTTTAAAATTCCTTATTCTTTCTTCATCTATGTCCAGTCTACTAATGATTCCATCAGAAGTATCCTTTATTTCTATTAGTGTTCTGACTTCCAGCATTTTGATCCTTGCTTAGAGTTTCCATCTCTCTGGTTACATTCCCACCTGTTCTTCCATATGTCTACTTTTTCTATTAGAGCCCTTAACATACTATTTTTAATTATTTTAAATTACATGTCTAGTAATCCCAACATGTATGTCATATCTGAAGCAAGTTTTGATAATTATTTTGATTCTTTTTCTTTTTAGTATACTGTAATTTTTGTTGAAGGACAATCAAATTTTATCAATATAACTGAGATAAAGAGGCCATTAGTATAAGGCTTTATGTTAATCTGGCTAGAATTTGGGTTGTATTTAATGTTTGTTTTATCAGTAGATGTCAGAATTTTCAAAATCCTCTAGTGTCTTTATGTATAATCCACTGTTACTATACCAGAACCCTACTGTTATGGTGGTAACTGTGGCAGAACAGAGGCATTTATAATGAAATCTTAGTATTTTATTGGGCTTGTTCCCTAAGCTGTACCCTTCAAAATATTTCTTAGCAACCACCCTTCCATGGGTAACACAGGAAGGCTAGAGAGTGCTGAATTCAGGGAAATACCTTCCCCAAGGTGAGATATGCCTCTAATAGTATTCTCCCCCGGTGAGAAGGCTTTTTTAATTACAAATATTCAAATTGATTTTTCCTTGACTGCTTTTCTTTTCCACCTTCAAAGCCAGGAGAGGATCTTTCTTGGCTTTTCACCTTGGGAATCTGGTAAATTTCCTGGAGGTAAAATGAAGGAAAGTGTGTCTCGAACTCTAAGACAATGGTCCTCAGGAATTGTCACACTTACCTGGTTCAGTCATCTTACAGTAATTTTGTCAAAATGATTATTTAAGAACTCCTATCAATTTATGGCTTTAGCTGCTTCTGACCCAGATAAGCAGATCTCAGTTGTGACTCTCTAGATTAACCTGTACTCTAAGATTTCAGGATAGTAGATTGCCCTACAACTTCAGCAATCTGTTGGCTTCAAGAATAGTTGCTGATTTTCAGGGGTATTTTTCAACTCTTTTTATTGTAAGAAATGGAGTGATGACTTTCAAGGGCTTTATAAGTTAGAACTTATAGTTATTTTAGATGATATAATTAAAGCCCTAAGACAATCAAATGTGTTATAAGAACATTCAGAGGGTATCAGGTTGAAAAAGAAATATAAACATAATAGTTATTAGCTAAGCTGATTTTAGCTTCAATAACAGAAGAATCATTGATTCAAACTGATATAAAGATATGAAGATATTATTTTATATGACAAGATATTCATAAGTACAATAGGCTTCAGATTTAATACATTCTATGCTCTAGCTTTACTTTTCCTATCATTCTCTTGATATGTCTTCATTGAGATGAAATGTTTCATCTTTGAGCTGATAAGATGGTGGCAGAAGATTTGAGAAATTACATCATGTAAAGCAACAATCTTAAAAAGAAGTATGAAGTTGTATCTTTTGGTTATACGGTATTATGACTGATGATACTTTCCCCTGAAGTCCAAAAAAAGGTACTGCCTAGGGTATTACTGGCAAGAATTGGGCTATATGCTCTTTTCCAACCCAGTTATTAAGAAGAACAATAAGGATATCATGATTAACTTTGCATAATCATAATCAAACTGTTGGAGATGGAGGTGGAGTTACAAAGGCACATAGGAGGAGTCTGAATACCTGAACAAAGAGAATAGTTAGAAGAAAAGAATGGGGGAATGAACGAAGGATAGATAAAGTGCTCATCATAAATCATTTTCTTCCATATAATTAACATCAATTGGAAAGACATAATGCAAGAGACATCATAACTACAATTCCTCCAGAAAAAGTTATAAGTTAATGGGAATAAATTTTTAAAAATATGTGAGTCTGAGCTATCCAAAAATCAGCTTCAAAATCCTACTGAGAAAATCATAAACTATGAAATAAAAGGATAGTTCTTGACATACCTCAATGCAAATATATAATACAGTATATATTCTGTATAACACAGAATCTTATATATATAGTATATGTAATTGTGAATATATAACACTGTAAATGTGTCAATTCTTCCCAAATAATTTAAAATTTTAATAAATTTCCAATTAAACTTTGAAAGGTCAATATTTAAAATGTTTTTAATCATGATTATAAAGTTAATACAAAACAATAACGAGGGAGGGAGCCTGGGAAGATGGCAGAGTAGGAGGATCTTCTTTTTTTAAGATTATTTATTTATTTGACAGAGAGAGACTACAAGTTGGCAGAGAGGCAGGCAGAGAGGAGGAAGCAGGCTCCCTGCTGAGCAGGGAACCTGATGTAGGGCTAGATCCCAGGACCCTGAGATCATGACCTGAGCTGAAGGCAAAGGCTTTAACCCACTGAGCCACCCAGGCACCTCAGAGTAGGAGGATCTTAAGCTTGTCCCATGGATACACATACATAAGAGCCACATCAGTGTAACCAGACAAGAAAATGAACTAAAGATTAGAAGAACAGTCTCCACACTTAATAATAGAGTATAGGCCACATCAAAAAATGGTAGAAAGGGTGGAGGCATGGTTGGAACCAAATTATTCACAAGACTAATCATAAACAGGAGGGACACAAAGGCACAGATAAAGGAGAAGAACAGAACCAACACCAGGCACCCCAGAAACAGGGGACCTGCATTATGAAGACAAGTCCACATAATATTTGGCTCTGAAAACCAAAGGGACCTAATGTGGTGAGTTTTTACAATCAGTGGGGCATAACGTCTAGAAATTTAAAACTCAACAGGTTCTGGTCTGGAAGAGCTAGAAGGTGATAGAAAACAGTTGCAACCCTTAAAAAGACAGCATAATAAATAACTCTGCTAATAAAGAGGACAGAAGTAGCAGTTTGTTAAGTGCTTGGGGTATATAGGAAGGAGATTTATTTACTAATCTTAGAATTTACACTGGAATATCAGGGTCTTTAGGAGACTTCTCGAAGTACAACAAAGTTAGGAGGCATTTTTCTTCCCTACACCCCAGCCTAGATACCTGCACACCTGCTGGAACCAGCATGAATACTCACCACCTAACGTCCTAAGGGGCCATGTCCTACCCCTAGTGTTCTCCTGGGAACTGCCCCCCTCACTCAGCAGGAGTCTATCCAAAGCAGTGCCAGACACATCTAATTATGCAAGCAGCCCCAGCAGGAGCCAGCACCACTCTAAATTAACTCTTACCTTGGGGAAAGGAGAAAATAACCACATGCACCAGTGCCGCTATAGCCCTGGCAGTGGGCTAGGAGAAGACATCTGATCTGTCGGCCTCATCCACAATATTTATAAATTAATTAATTAGTTAGTTAATTAATTAATTAAACAAAACACCTCACAGGGGGCAGCACAAAGAGAGACCCTGGTAGCTCAGGATCACTATGACCGCAACATATAGACCAGTGGCAGACACCTGTTCTGACTGCAGGCCCCACCCACCCATGAAAGCCCCTCAGGGGGACAACGCAGGGAATGTGCTCTTCAGGTTAGTGCAATCTCAGTTCCAGCAAAGGGGTTGAGGACAGGCTTTTGCTCTGATGAAACTCAAGCCCAAGCCAGCCTCAGACTGGCCCCTTAACAGCATAGAAACTAAACCTTAACTACTATAGGCAAAGAGGGCCATTGCAGACAACAGGGCTAAAGGCAAATATACCTCCGCCACAGCAGATGCAACATACATAAGAGACAACTCTCAAGTGCCTAACTCTAGTGAACAGGATATACTGTACTACAGGGCACTACAAGATCTCTTCATATGGCCACTAATTCCAAGATCAGGAGATATCACTGACCTTTCTAATACAAAAAGACAGACACATAGAATTAGACAAAATGAGGAGACAGAGCAATATGTCCCAAATAGAAGAACAGGATGAAATCACAGCAAGAGCTGAATGAAACAGAGATAAGTAATATGCCTGATGGAGAATTCAAAAGAATGGTCATAGAGATTCTTACTGGACTTGAGCAAATAGTGGAGGATATCACTGAGTCCTTCAGCAAAGAGATAGAAAACATGAAAAAGGACAAATCAATGATGAAGAACTCAATAACTGAAATAAAAAAAACAGTAGAGGGAATAAATAGTAGACTAGAAGAAACAGAAGAATGGATCAGCAAGTTGGAAGACAGTAATGTAAAGCATCCAAGTTGAATAGGAAAAAGAAAAAAAGAATAAAACATGAGAATAGATTAAGGGAACATACCAAAACCATCAAGCATAATAATACTTGCATTATAGGGGTCCCAGAAGAAGAGAGAGAAAAAGGGGCAGAAAATTTACTTGACAAAATGCTAGCTGAAAATTTGCTTAATCTGGGGAAGGAAACAGATATCCAGAGACAAAAGGCACAGAGAGCCCTGAACAAAAATCAACCCAAGGAGGTCCACACCAAGATATATAATTAAAAAGGCAAAAAACTAGTGATAGAGAAAAACTTATAAAAACAACAAGAGAAAGGAAAATATTTACATACAAAGGAAAGCACATAAGGCTGACAGCTAAATTTTTAGCAAAAACTTTATAGGACAGAAGGGAGTGACATGATGTATTTAAAGTGCTGAAAAAGGAAAGTCTTGCCAGCAAGAATGCTTTATCCAAAAAAGGCTATCATTCAGAATAGAAGAACAGATAATTTCCCAAGCAAACAAAAATTAAATTAGAGGAATTCATCACCACTAAATTACCCTTGCAAGAAATGTCAAAGGGAATTCTTTGAGTGGAAAGGAAAAGCCATAAAAGGAGAAACAAAACAATTTCACAGGTACATACAAACATAATAAAAGTAATAGATTAATCACATAAAATGAGCAAGGCGGTGGAAATACAAAAGCAATAAAACAATTCTATCTATAAAAATCAGTCAAGGGATTCACAAAATAAAAGGATGTAAAATATGACATTATATGCATAAAACATAGGGAAGGGAGTAAAAATTTAGTGCTTTCAGAATGGGTTCAAACTTAAGTAACCATCAATCTAATACAGATTGCCATATGCTTTTGATATTATATATACTTAATTAATGGTTAAAAAAACTAATGTAATCAGGTAACCACAAATCAAAAATCTTTAATAGATAAGCAGAAAATAAAGAGAAATGAATCCCAGTATATCACTAAAGAAAGTCATCAAACTGGAAGAGAAGAAGCAACAGAGAACAACTGCAAAAACATCCATAAAGCAAGAAACAAAATGGCAATAAGTACATATATATCAACAATTACTTTGAAAGTAAATAGACTAAATGCTCCAAAGACAAAGGGTAACTAAACAGATAAAAAACCACGACCCATCTATCTGCTACCTATAAGAGACTCATTTCAGACCTAAAGACATATGCAGATTGAAAGTGAAAGGATGGAAGATCATTCATCATGCAAACGGAAGCAAAAAGAAAGCTGGAGTAGCAATACTTATATTGTACAAAAGAGACTTTAAAACACACTGTAACAAGAAACAAAGTAAAACTCTACCTAATCATAATGGTAACAGTCGACAAGAAGATATAACAATTATAAACATTTATGTACCCACTTCCACTATTTGCAGATGACATAATACCATGTATAGAAAACCCTAAACTTTCCATCAAAAAAATATTAGAGCTGATAAATGATTTCAGTAAGATTGCAGAATATAAAATCAACATACAGAAATCCATTGCATTTCTATACACTAATAATAAAGCAAAGGAAAGAGAAATTAAGAAAATNCAAAAAAAAACAAAAAAAACAATTATAAACATTTATGTACCCACTTCTACTATTTGCAGATGACATAATACCATGTATAGAAAACCCTAAACTTTCCATCAAAAAAATATTAGAGCTGATAAATGATTTCAGTAAGATTGCAGAATATAAAATCAACATACAGAAATCCATTGCATTTCTATACACTAATAATAAAGCAAAGGAAAGAGAAATTAAGAAAATAATCCCATTTATAATTGTACCCAAAATAATACAATACCTAGGAATAAATTTAACCAAGGAGGTGAAAGACCTCTACTGAAAATTATAAAACACTGAAGAAAAAAAATTGAGGATGATACAAAGAAATGAAAAGATATTCTGTGCTCGTGGATTGTTATAACAAATATTGTTAAAGTGGCCATGCTACCCAAAGCAATCTACATATTTAATTCAATCTCTATCAAAATATGAACAGCATTTTTACAGAACTAAAATAACTAACCTTAAAATTTATATGGAAACACAAAATACCCCAAATAGCTAAAGCAATCTTGAAAAAGAACAAAACTGGAGGTATCACAATCCCAGATTTCAAGATATACTACAAAGCTGTACTAATCAAAACAGTACAGTACTAGCACAAAAACAGAAACACAGAATGAAGCAGAATAGAGAGCCCAGAAATAAACACACAACTATATGGTCTGTGACAAAGGAGGCAAGGATATGCAATGGGGAAAAGGCAGTTTCTTCAACAAATGGTAATAGAAAATTGGACAGCTACATGCGAAAGAATAAAATTGAACCACTTTTTTACACCATATTCAAAAATGAACTCAAAATGCATCAGGGACATAAACGTGAGACCTGAAACCATAAAAATCCTAAAACAGGGTATGGATGGTAATTTCTCCAACATTAGTTGTAGCAAAATTGTTCTAGATATATCTCTTGAAACAAGGGAAACAGAAGCAAAGATAAACTATCGGGACTATGTCAAAATAAAAAGCTTCTACAAAGCAAAAGAAACAAGCAACAAAACTAAAAGACAACTTACTGAATGGGAGATAATATTTGCAAGCAACATATCTGATAAAGGGTTAGTAGACAAAATATATAAAGAACTTATAAAACTCAACATCAAATCAAACAAGCAAAAGCCCACATAATTCCACTATAGGATATTTACCCAAAGAGTACAAAAACACTAATTCAAAAAGATCTATACACCCCTATGTTTATTACATTATTTACAATAGCCAAATTAAGGAAGCTGGGCAAGTATCCATGGATAGATGAATGGATAAAAATGTGTATGTATGTATATAAATATACACACACATACCGTGGAATAATTACTCAGCCATGAAAAAGAATGAAATGTTGCTGTTTGTAGCAATATGGAGGACACAATGATAAGTAAAATAACTTAGGCAGAGAAAGACATATATGATTTCACTCATGTGTGGAATTTAAGAACAAAAGAAGAAAAAAGAGACAAAACAAAAAGCAGAATCTAGAACAACTAATCTTAAAATTTATATGGAAACACAAAATACCCCAAATAGCCAAATGAAAAAGAAGAAAATTTAAGGTATCACAATCCCAGATTTCAAGATATACTACAAAGCTGTACTAATCACAACAGTACAGTACTATTTTAGTGTTATTTTAGTTTCAGGTCTACAAAATAGTGATTCCAAAATTCCATGCATCACCCTGTGCTCCTCACAAGTATACTCCTTAATTCCCATCACCTATTTCACCCTTCCCCCACCCATCTCCCCTTTGATAATCATCAGTTTGTTCTCAATATTTAAGAGTTGTTTCTTGGCTTGTCTCTGTCTTTTTCTTTCTTTTTTTTTCTTTGCTTGTTTGTTTAGTTTCTAAAATTCCAAGTATGAGTGAAATCATATGGTGTTTGTCTTTCTCTGACTTACTGCACATAGCACTATATATACTAGCTCCATCCACATTGTTTCAGATTGCAAGATTTCATTCCTTTTTATGGCTAAGTAATAACAGGTAGGTTTTCCTGTTGGTGCCCCTTTATTACATTTTTTGTATGTTGTGTAAAATATTAATATAAAAAGGTTACTTTAGACAAATTCCTAATTTCAAGAACTCCTAATACTTCATGCTGGGAATATCCCCAGCTCATTCTCTGGCATGTAATGGATGACAGATTTGTCCTTCCTGATCTGATATACTTCCTGATGATAGCGTGTGATTTCAAACAAATTAAATTTTAAATATGCAGGTTAAACAACTAGAGTGGTCATTCAATATGGCCATTAATCATTATAAGCAATAGGCTAGAAATAGTAGTTTCCTAAGAGGCCTCAGAACTTATTGAAATAGATGTTCACATTCTTATAATTCTCCTTCTTATTTTCATTTATAAAAATATATATATATATATATATAATGTGCCAACTACCCATCACTCACTTACTTGTAATAATGTTTTCAGATTAAGACCGCAAATTTTTGAATCTTAACTCTTTTTCAAAACTAAAAACAATATGCTGGCTCCAAAACAATGTCATATACAACAAAGGAACTAGTACTAAAATTTTAATAGCTAATAAATGTTATTAGCTTATTAATCCTTTTACCATGTACATGGCTACTACCCAAAGAGATGTCATTTAATCCATTTAATCTTTGCCTCAATTCTACATAGTAAATACTAGAGTAATTACTATCCTTTAGTTTAGAGCTAAAAATTAGAGTGTAAAAATAATTTAGTTGCTCGAGATCAGATATCCCTTAAGATGTAGATTCAGATATCAAACTAAATGCTATTTGACTCCAAAGTAAATGTTCATTCCAGATACTCTGAATTAAACTAGATTAGATTTCTACAGATATAATTTGGTTTGGTTTGATGTCTTGCATATTGAGAGAAATATACAAATCTGACAGAATTCAGAGAGTGTACTAAAACAAGAAAGAGGAAAATTTATGACATGAAAATTGAGTTTCCACAATTTTGCCTCTCCTTTTAAGAACACTATGGAAGAATGATGAGAATTACCCCACTGTATAACCACAAAAGATGTTCTGGTAAAATATGTTAGAGAAACTTGTTACCTACTCATAATAGGTTACTAGAAAGTTGTAACCCTGAAATTTTTAGATTTATCATTATTACCCAAAAAATAATATCCAAAGCATTCACCAATAAAAGGAAAAGATTAGTTGTGGGAAGGCAAAATTGAGAAAAATTTATATTTCCGATGCTTAGCCAAAATTTTTGTCTATTGGTCTATTGAGAGAAGAAATAGAAATGTTGGAAAGCATATTTTACTATGTAAGAGTGAAATAAGATTCAGGAACATAGGAGTCTTCAGAAACTCAGCATGAAAACCTGGATTCCTGTTCTTGGAACATGGTGCCACGTCATGGAAACTTTCTGATTCTGTTTCACCAACTACAGAGTGCATGTAGGCTTCCCCTCTCTCCCAGTATTTCCTGGAAGCAAATTTACAACTATGGATAAGCCCTTTATAAATTTTACATTTATTTTCAATACAAAATGATATGGTGCTTTAGGGAAAGTTGTCAAGTGCAATGGATATTGTGCATACTCTTTGTTTAAAAAATAATTTTATGCCATGTTCTTTGTTTAAAAAAAAAGTTTTTGAGAGATTCTTAATATGGTAGATGTTTATATCCTCCGAATACTCATGTGTTGAAACCCTGACCCCCAGTGCAATGGTATTTGGTAATAGGGCCTTTGGGAGATAATTTAGGTTAGATGAAGTTTTGAGGGCTACAGCCCTCCTGGTGGGATTGTGCCTTTCTAAGAAGAGACACCAGAGAGCTTGTGCTCTTGCTCACTCTCTCTCTTCCATATAGGACACAGAGAGAAATTGGCTATCTATTAGGCAGAAAGAGTGCCATCACCAGAAACTGACAAGTTGCTACCCTGATCTTAGACTTCCAGACTCAAGAATCATGAGAAAATAAATTTCTATTTTTAAGTCACCAATTTATGATATTTGTATGCCACCCCTAGCAGACTAAGACAGAAAGATGGATTATAATAATTTATTTCAATTTCATAGTTTGAAAACAAAAAACTAAGACTGCGTTGGGTTATTATGTCTCGATAATATAGATTTTTACCATTCTTATAAGTGAAAATTTACATTGTAAATTTTAAATACAGAACTATAATTCAGAACTGACTTATAGTTTAAAAAGAAAATAAATAATTCCATGGGTTTATTAGCAAGTGCAACTGTAAAGTTCTGAAGAGTGAGAAAATGTTCCATCTTCAGCCAAAATTATTCAAGCGTAACTTGATCAAAGATAATATGCAGAACGCTGCCTTCAGTGAGACGACAGGACCAGAAGGCTTCAGATGGACCCAAGCCAGTTCTGAGCACTGCAGCTGACAGGAATTATCTCAGCAGTTCAATTACTGTTCTTTCCAACTCTTCTTCCATATTAATGTCTATATAAGTTCCCAAAGCTGCCCAAATATCACTTGTGTGGAGGAATACTGTTCCTTTGAAAAGCAGAGCAGACTTAAAACTCTATAAAGAAACTAGGAGAAATTTTGTACAACTAGTAACTCAGTCAAACTTATAAGTTGACTTTCCTATTTTAACCAGAGTAGAGTAATAAAGAGAAAACATGAATTCAAGACAATGTTATCCTGAAAATGTACACTGGTAAGCAAAGATTAGTAGATGAAGAGATCATAGCTAATATAGTTTGAAAGGAGGTTATATGAGTGATCTATCTACTTTAATAGTTCTTTCTTCCATGATAAACTTGACACTATAATTTCAGAACAAATGGAAATCCTGCTAGTCTTCAGGTATGGATTGAAAAATCAGTAACTCCTATTCACACCATTTCTATTTTATGCGAATAGACCATATTAACTTCAAATAATAATTTATAGAAAAACAATATTATACTATCTTTGCACAATAAGATTTTATTTTTAATTTTTATTTAGAAAATAAATATCTCAAATAAATCTATACAATTTTATTTCATTCTTTAACATCATTTTAAAGTGTTTCAGACCAAACTATCAGACCATTTTAAGAGATATTTCACTATTTCTATTAATTTATAAATTAATTATAACAAATATTTTGTGGTGCTACAACATACAAAAATAACATTTTGAAAAATATATTATGTTCCTGGATTTCAAATGAGGATATTGAGACTTTTTTTTTTTAAGATTTTATTTATTTGACAGAGAGTGACACAGCAAGAGACGGAACACAAGCAGGGAGAGTGGGAGAGGAAGAGCAGGGAGCCTGATGCAGGGCTTGATCCCAGGACTGTGGGATCACGACCTGAGCCAAAGGCAGACACTTCCTGACTGAGCCACCCAGGACCCCAAGAATATTGAGACTTTTTAAGTTCACCATCTAGAATTAAGATATTTAGTGAACTTAAAACATTCTTTTCTATTGAATAGACTTTCTACTTGAAGAGGGAAACTGAGTAAATGTTTCAAAATCCTGTTTTAAAATTTCTCTAGAAAATGTTTCCCATGTTTCATATGGTCATTTCTTTCTACCATGCTTCCCACATAAAATTATAGATTTATTTGAGGTGCCTGGGTGGCCCAGTCAGTGAAGCGTCCAACCTTCGTTGGCAGCGCAGGTCATGATACCAGAGTTGTGGGATCTAGACCCACATGAAGCCCTATGTTGGGTGCTGTGCTCAACAGGGAGTCTGCTTGAGATTCTTGCCCTCTGGCTCTCCCTCTGCTTGCATGCACACACCCTTTCTCTCTTTCGAATGAATAAATAAATCTTTAAAAAAAGTTATAGATTATGATTAAAACCATAAAGTTCAGGTGAATGCATAAAAGCAATTTTCTATTTCTATACAAAATAATGGGTTTTAAAATTCCTATTGATCCTTTATTTCTCATGTTGAATCCTACGATCATGTTTAGCTCCTATAATAACTTTTAAAAATGTGCAGTTAAAATGCACCCTCTTGATTTCAAAACCACAGTATAATTTCCCTATACAGGCTCTTTTTACTAAAAAAAATTAGTCCAATATTATCCTATTTTTTAAACATTTACTTTGTAATTATAGATTCACAGTCACTTTCAAAGTAATGTGCCAGGAGGTCCTGTGCACTCTTCATCCAGCCTATCACAGTGGTAATATCTTCTATAATTTAGTACAATATCAAAACCAGAGAGTTGGTATTAGTATTCCATTCTTTTTTGTTGAGCTAAATTAGTTAATGAAATTTCTCTAAAACTTTAAAATTTTTAATTTTATATAAATAAATCCTCCTATATAGGTGCATGTGTTTGTGTGCATGTGTGAACATGTGTATAAATAACTGTATGCTAAATATCTGAAAATTAGCTATTTCATTGCCTTTTCTTTCACATACATTTTAGCTCCACCATTTAAAAACCATTTTTACCTAAATATCTTAATCATACTATATTTATAATCATTCTTTTCTTCCTTGCCTTAATTCTTCTAAAGGTTTCACAATAATAAATTAACTGTATAACATGCATTCTTTATCCAGACTTAATACAAATATATGAATTTAATATCATTTCAGGTGTCTAAAAATGCCCTCAGGAATATTGCATTGGGAGGACAAGTAAGGAATTTGTCTGCTTTTGAAGAATTGGAGCAATTGCCTCAATATAAATTTGACATAGAGTTTAATGTTTCATTGTGATTTCCAGTGCTGGTTACTAATATCCTTATATAATAGTATTTATAAGTTAAATATATCATTAATTTCATAATTTTCATGATAATATTAGGGCTAAATTTCATATTCCTGTTTTTGTGGAATCAATTATCTCTAATGCTGACGGGAATTAATGTTAAAACAGAGCTCCTTTTTCTTCCTTCTGTTTATCTACTTAAGTAGTCTTGAATTTGAGATTAACTTTTGCTATATTTTATATTTGCATCCCCTTATTTAGACATGGTAGAGGGGTACAGATTTCATTTTAGGCTTTGACTTTCTTCAAAACTGACTGTGTCAGGGTGCCTGGATGGCTCAGTCCTTAAGCGCCTGCCTTTGGTTCAGGTCATGATCCCAGGGTCCTGGAATCGAGCCCTGCATCTGGCTCCCTGCTCTGCAGGAAAGGCTGCTTCTCCCTCTCCCACTCCCCCTGCTGGTGTTCCCTCTCTCGCTGTGTCTCTCTCTGTCAAATAAATAAATAAAATCTTTAAAAAAAAAAAAAAACAGAAAGAAAGACAGAAAGAAAGAAAGAAAGAAAGAAAGAAAGAAAGAAAGAAAGAAAGAAAGAAAGAAAGAAAGAAAGAAAGAAAGAAAGAAAAACTGTGTCTATGGAACACTGGTAGCAAGTGGAAAGAGCCTAGGGACCTTTAGTCTTATCTCTGAAGGAAATCTTAAAGAATAAAATCACACCGGGCTGTGGGCAATATTTTCTATGTTCAAGATGTGAATCTAGACAAAAGGCAGCAAAATACAGGGCAAATAGCTTTCTATTCACTCAAGCTTTAATATCTTTAACTTCCTGAGGTCTTCAGGAATAATGGAATACATTTACAGTCAATCTGAACTAGATAAATAGAGAAAATTACACTGTTGGTCAGTGTCTTTGAAAGGACCCAAGGAAATATTGCCAGATGGTGATGGTAAGTAAAAACGAGGAATGGCAGCGGGGTAAGATTAGAAGATTTTCACATACATTTATTGTTTCCAATATCCACACAAGTTTGGAATTTTTACCCTTATTTTAAAAATATGAAAAATAAAATTCAGTAAAATAAAGTAGCTTACCTAAAATTGCAGATGTAGCAATGATTGAAATCAGGGTATAGATTCACTTGTGACTTCTCCAAATACTCCTAAATTGCTCATTTCATTATAACATCTGTAGAGTTCAAGTGTTTGTTTTCAATAAATCCTTAAAAAAAGATTAAAAGTTATTTTTCAATTAGTGTCAAAACAACAATGCATATACAACTGCTGTTTTCTAGGAACATGATAATTAGTCAAAAGGAAAAAATTTAAACAAGTTCTAATAACTGAATTATGTGTTATTATAATTTTAAGAACTCTAAGTGTGCTAAGTATTCAGCATTAACAGACATTTGACATATCACATATACCCTCTGGCACACCTGTCTAACCAGGGGGAGTTTCTGCATTGTCCAGCTGGGACTTTCCATTGCATTACTGTCCATTCTGTGAGTGCTTCAAGAACCTCAACTGGTGTTTTGGAAGATTGAGAAGAAGTTAATGAGTGTTCTGGATGTTTGACATGGGTAGGTTGACATAGGTGCTAAGCAAAATTTCAGAGGACATAAAATTATTCTGTTAAATAATAAGCAGGCCCTGCATAGTGAGGCTACTAAAACCCTCTCCCAATAACTATAGAAATAACCTCTATGTTACATGCTTACTTGAACAAGGGAAGGGCTACAAGCATGCTCAATTTCAAGGTAGAACCCTGGCATTAGCCAAAATGTGCTCAGCTGTCTCAACATCCTTAATTCTATCTATTCTGCACAATGTGAAATTTCCTGTCTACCCAAGGAAGATTTGGGAATTGTGGGAAAGAAAGAAAAACACCAAAATACGTATTCTAAGATTGTATGTAGCTGCATTCATGTATGTGTATCCAGGTAAATAATATAAGTGTACACACACATGTACATTCACATATTATATTAAAAATATGCACTAAAATATGAGCCCCAAGGATGGCAAGGACTGTGCTGACTTCATCACCATTGTGTTCTCAATGCCTATAAAGGTACTTATCTTGGAATAAAAATTTCTTAAACACTTGTATATCCTGGGTATATATCCTAGACATTTAGTTTGTGTGTCCTAGATATTTTCTGTGGGCCCCCAAGATATGCTTGCCATTCTTTACCACTATTCTCTGTGCCATATGGAGCTAACTCTGTGAACTTCATCAAAGGGCTGTCTTGCCCTCTGGCTTCAAGTTTGGTCCAATCACTGGGTATAACTGGCAAGTGATTACAGGATTGAAAACCAATTTATTTCCACATTTTCCCTCAGAGTCTGGCCATGTCTCTCTACCAGAAGGGTCATCAGAATTTGGCGAAATTTGTCTACCAAAGAACATAGCTTCTGTCAGGGGAGGTAACGCATCTCTTAGAGATACAGCTCTTCTTTCTCTGTGACTGTTCCTTCCAGTTGTATCTGAAGCCTACACTGGTTGAAACTCTAAACAATTTAGGTCAACACTTGATACTTCCCATGGACTTTAGCCACATATTCATAAATAGCTCCACTCATTAAAAAAATGATTATGACATGTATCTCCCATCAGGACTCTGACTGATAAAAGTTACCTTTTTTCTTTCTCTATAGTTTCTTAAGTTAGACTTCTACTTCAGTCCCCACTCTCAAATAAACCATGATAATATTATAAAAGTCCTGGCTCTTCCAAAAGCAAGAATTCTTGCTGAGAATCTCTCTTTGTCAACATTCTACCTTTCCAGCTCTAGGAGTTCCTGCTATATTTTTCCCATTCAAAGCAAAAAAATGGTGACAGATGAAGGGCAAAAACACAGAGGATTGTAGATAAAGGAAGAGACTGTAAAACACAATGAACACAAAATACTTTTTCAAAGATAAACCATACCATCTTGCAGAACAGCAGTAGGTGAACGACAAGTAACAACAATTTCTCTGAAACAACTGTGCTATGAACCTCTGTAAACGTGACTTCATTCCTTTTACTTCCCAGACTCTACAGCTTTCCTTATCAATTGCTTCTTCTATTAGTAATAATAAATATAAGTCACCCAAAAGAATCACAATTCTCATTTTAAAACTCTTTCTCTTAAATGTAGACAGATTTCTTTTTTTTTCCAATAAAGAATTTCTCTCTCTCGACAGATTTCTTTTAACTCCAATAGCTGTTATGTTGTTCTCCTCTGATTCTTCAGATTGGTGTGTTTCCAATTTAGTCTTCTTATCAAGGCACATTACTCTATAATCTTCTTTCTCTACTCCTTCCAACTAGTAAGAGTCTCTGTAACCCTCCATAGACCTCAACTATGTTCCTAATAGTCATGTTGTTTCATGTTTCAAACCTCACTGGAGGAATGAAGTAATTGGAAGTGTGATGTGAGGCATTGTATACACAGTAAAATTATCTTCCCCAGCCCTCAGAGGGGATGGAATGCAGCTCTGGAGTTGGTGACTGAAAGGAGGTTATTTTCTGTTTGGATAGCAGAGATCTCACCAATTATTGTTCAAGGATGAGTTCATGGGGAAGTCAGAGGCATCGATTATTAGCCATTTTTCTGTATTTTTCTAATTCAATCATATATCTAAAATTATTTCTAATGTACACCCCATGGAAAGAGTATAACCTCTTAGAAACAAAATTATATTCAAAATTTAAATAGAAGAATAAAAGAAAATATACCCAAGTGGATTTTGATAAGCTTTAAACTGTCTTCCTCAGTCACTAATTATGGTCAAATACAGGCTCACAATGTGCTTTGTCCACATTCAATGAATTCTTTCCTTTCCAAAATATTGAATCAGTTGTCATTCAGAAATGATCCAAAGAACTCTATCCAGGTGAGATGGTTATTTTGACCACTCTGATATTTAAAGTTTTAGGAGAAAGTTGAAAGCCACTTGCATGCTGATTGTTCAATTACCCTGTTATAGTTAGGTTAATTACTACAATTAGTTATTCACACCAAGACAAGAACAAAACTGTCTAATTCTGGTAGAGCTGATAGAACTGACTAAAAACTAAGTGAAATAATATGAATTTTTCTCTTAAATCCTTACATGTGATCTTAGAAGTCAGATCAATTTAAAGTTAATCAGGGTAACTTTTTTTTCCTTAATACTTTGCTTTCGGTTCATCAGAAGACATTGAGAAGTTTATCAAAAGCCAAGTGTATTTTATAATTAGTAGAAATAGCTTTCATAGTAAATTGTCTTTTAAATATTATACCTGAAGAATAAGAGAACCAATTTTAAAACAGATTAATAAATATATAAATGACAACTGACATTTATCATTATGCATCAGGCATTGTTCTAAGTGCTTACCATGTCATTTTAATGAATCCACAGAATTACCCTAGGATATAAGTCATTATTATCTTCATTTTACAGAAGGGGAATGAGACATCAAGGTTTAAACAACATGCCCACAGGCAGATCTGGCATTCATAATAGAGATCTCTCCCTACCCAAAACCATGATTCTATCCCCTATGTTAAATTTTAAATATGAAGAATACCAATTTGTTACATATTTGTAGTTCTTTTCAAAGTCTTAAGAAAAGTACTGGTGTATTTTAATTCACAATTCAGTGATTTCAGCAAATTGCTGTCCTATTTATTGCATTAGTGTGAGTCTACCAAATGATGCACATGATCACATGAGTTTTAAAATAAAAATGTCTTTTTTAGCATACATGCATAAGTTATTTAATAACCAAATACAAAATATTTTAAGTCTTAAATGAACCATTTAAACACCACTAGAACTCTTATTTATAAGTGGCATTTTCTAAATACAAGTTTTAATTGCTTTCAATGTTTGAACTCTTAAACTTGAGGGAGTTTAATGTATTTACATTTCTAAGAGCAATAAGCATAAATTATAAGACAAAGTTAGAATCAGAGGTCTTGTCTCTTGGCCATTACAGATGAGGGAAGATGTATACAAATACCTGTTCAAATTCTCTTTCAATTCATTTTGGCCTTCATCCCATTTTGTCTAAAAACTCTATCTAGGGCCTGCATTTGGTTGAGGACAATAACTGGTTACATTGTTTTCCGTTATACTAGGACAATCATGCTGTTTGACTCCCTTCTAAAACAGGTTTTATTTTTATTTTTAACAAACATAAGTAAAATTAATTTTGATTAAAATTTCCTTCTATAATTATTATAATTTAAATGTTTCTAAAAAAAGCTATTGACAAATGTTAGGAAAGATGAACTTATTTATAACAGTGATGCAGTAAACAGAATTAGAAGAAAAATGACAGATCAGGAGTATTTGTACTACTTATCCAAAATACAAAATATATGTAGAATACTTAGAAATTAAAATGCAAAGTACTAGAGAACTTAAAAAATATGCAAAAGATAAAAACCAACCAAATCACAGTAGGAGAAATATAAATGGACAATAAACACATGAAAAAATTATCTCATAAAAATCAGGACTACAAAGTTGAAATGATCATAACGTATTTTATTAACATTATTGTTTCAAAAATGAATAGGTTGGTAATATCTGATATAGGCTAGGTTCTGGGGAAATATCAATTTTACCCTTCATATTACCAAAATAGAGACAAATAATATCTAGTATTGGTGAATATTTAGGAAATCTTTAGTCTCATACTCTGAAATGATGGAGGAAATGTGGTATAATATCTCTGGAGCCTGTTTAGTTAAGTGTAAACTAAATGTGAAAATTTAGTTTTTCATAAAATATAAAAATGGGCAAAATTTTTAATTGATGTATAATTTATATAGCATAGAGAAATACACTTGTTCACAATGAAATACAGAAAATTCATTGCATCATTATATTGTGAACAAATTATTTTAACAATCAAAATATTATAGTTAAACAAATACTAGGAAGTGGTTCTAATATAAAATAAATCTAACATACTGAAACAGAAAGATTATAAGATGTGTTTCAAGGTATAAAACCTAGGGCACCTGGGTGGCTCAGTCATTAAGTGCCTCCCAGGGTCCTAGGATCAAGCCCCACATTGGGCTCTCCGCTCAATAGGAAGCCTGATTCTCCCTCTCCCACTCCCCCTGCTGTATTCCCTCTCTTGATGTCTCTCTCTCTCTTTGTCAAATAAATAAATAAAACCTTAAAAAATAAATAAAGTATAAAACCAATAATCAAAAGTATATATAAACTATATGGGCACCTGGGTGTCTCAGTTGGCTAAGCATCTGCCTTTGGGTTAGGTCATGATCCCAAGGTCTTGGGATCGAGTTCCGCATCGGGCTCCCTGCTCAGTAGAGAGCCTGCTTCTCCCTCTGCCTGCTGCTTCTCCTACTTGTGCTCTCTCACTCTCTGTTAAATAAGTAAAATCTTTAAAGAAAAAACTATGTATAAACTATATATCAAATCAAAACTATATATAAAATATATAATCAAAACTATATATGAAATAATACTATATTGCATATACAGAATATATTACAGTGAATATTCATAGATGAACTCTTTTCCTGTTTGAATTTTTAACAAATTTTATTTATATATTCTTTATGTAATAAATATTTAAAAATGGACAAGAAAATGAAAGCCTGTTCTTGTTTAATAAGGTAATGAATGATCTTAGTTTTTCTTCCAAGTAGAGGGGTTTTAGAATGACATTCAAAAATTCTTATAATGAAATTCATTCTCAATTGTTTTAAGAAAGAAAAAATAGGTTTAGATTGATTTTTTTCTTTCTTTTTTTTAAGATTTTATTTATTTTTTTGACAGAGAGACACAGCAAGAGAGGAAACACAAACAGGGAGAGTGGGAGAGGGAGAAGCAGGCTTTCCACGAGCAGGGAGCCCAATGAGAGGCTCAATCTCAGGACCCTGGGATCATGACCTGAGCCAAAGGCAGACACTTAATGACTGAGCCACCCAGGCACCCTGTTTTTTTTTTATTCTTTCAAATATTGTTACTATTTTTCTGGGATAATATATAATTTTTTGTCAGGAGAGCATGTGAAGAACTGGAGCTATGAAAGGATGCAGAATATTTGTTTTTGACAGTTTTTAGTCTTCTCAGCTGTGCCTGAAGTTGATGAGCCACTATTTCTGCCTTGTTATGTTCCTCATTCCCAGCACAGCCACGTAATTTCAAGAACACAACAAAATAGAAGGTATCTTTTTGCCTTAAGTTTAACACATCCATCTTCTTCTTTAAATAAGTTGAAGGCTTATAAGGAAATGGTTTCAAATTTTTTTTGACAAATGGAATTATCTGCGACTTTTATATAGTAATGTATATATAATGTATTATATAATTACATAATATAATTTAAAATAAATAATATAAAAGGAATAATTTAAAATAAATAATATAAAAATATAAATAATAGAACTAAATATATATAATTATATAATTACATAATGTAGCTATCTGGAAATTCTGAATCAGAAAGGCTCTAGTGGCTTCAGCAACAAATCAATCCTTCAATCAAAAAGAATGTGTGTGTGTGTGTGTGCTTCTGGANTGTGTGTGTGTGTGTGTGTGTGTGCTTCTGGAAGATAGAAAGGGCCTTGCCCCAAGTAATTTTGATTGATCTGTCATATTTTAAAATCATTCATATGTTTTCCAGAAACAATACAGTGTGGGGTCCACCTGATACTATTTTCTTCAAGTTTAAGTATATAACTTTTTGAGAGGATGCTGGAAGTTTATGTTTTGAAATTGTGTATTGAAATTTGTATATTAGTGTTGTTATGGGTTGGTTTGTATGTCCAAAAAGAGATATGTTGATATTCTAAAATACCCCAACACCTCCTCTGGTACCTGTGAATATATCTTTATCTGGAAACAGGTTCTTTGCAGATATAATCAAGTTAATACGAGCTGATTGGGATGGACACAAACATACACAGACACAGAGGTGAGACAGCCAGGTGAAGACAGACAAAGATCATAGTTAACACCCCTACGAACCAAGGAATCATCCTCTCCTAGGGGCTTCCAAGGTAGAATGACCCCAGAGATACTTAATAGATTCAACAGATTTCAGTAGAGCAGAAGATATAGGAGTTACCTGTTTTTTCCAATTCTTTCTTCTTGTCCTCAAACTCAAACTTCTTTATCATGTCCATGCTAAAGCAAGTTTATAATAAATTGTTTTATATGTTTGAGGTTTTATCTACTTTGTGAGGTTTTGACCATTTAACAAGTAACAGCTGGCCTGGCCACCACAAATGACGATGGTTCATGGTGGCATCCAAGAGAGTAAAAATAGAAACTGCAAAGCCTCTTTAGGCATAAGCTCTAGAACACATAGTGCCTCTTCTGCTACTTTGCATTGTTCAAAGCAAATCAATTATGAGACTATCCCGGACTTAAGGGGGAGAAGAAATAATACCACATTTTCATGGCAGGAGCAAACAAAATACAGTTAAACTAACACAAGTGCACCTGGGTGGCTTAGTGGGTTAAGCCTCTGCCTTCAGCTCAGGTCATGATCTCAGGGTCCTGGGATTGAGTCCCGCATCAGGCTCTCTGCTCAGCGGGGAGCCTGCTTCTCCCTCTCTCTCTGCCTGGCTCTCTGCCCACTTGTGATTGATCTCTCTCTCTCTCTCTGTCAAATCTCTGTCAAATTAATTAATTAGTTAATTAATTAATTAATTAAGCTAACACAAGTCATCACCTTTAATTCCCAGGGTTATCTTTGCAATCCCATAGATCAAGAAAGGTTCATTTTCAAGGTAGATTCTAGGAAGGTGTTAGACTGAAACAACAAAAGGCTAACCAACCTTGAATTAATAATTCTACATATTATTACTGTGCCTACTAAGTGCCATCAAAATGCTTAGAATCTGAGAATACAAAGATAATCAAGATATTTCCTTGTTCTAGTGGCAATTACAACAAATCAAACTAAATAGATGTGCTAAATACAATAAGTAACGTAGATGAGTTTGAAATAAAAGGGAAGTGTTTTAAAATCTGATGTAAAGAGGCATTTAATTTTTATAAATTTAGCACATGGAAATGAAACTTCATTTTTAGGAATTTTTCTGACTTAAAATAATTAAAGCTCTCTCATGAGGCAAAAATACGTTGCATTATAACATTCTTTCAAGTGTCAAAGATAAATCTTCAAAACGCATTATATCCATTTTGCTATTATAAAAAGAAAAAACTACAAGTGGATGAACTTGTTTGAAAATGATGTAAAAAAATATTTATTTGTGATATAGTTTTATTATATAAAACATTTTGATATCTGAAAATATAAAGACAAAAATCTGTTTAATTATCAAAAAATTACTCTATCTTTTTTACCTAGAATCTCTGTTTAAATTATGATCAATATGTGAACACCAGGGACTTGAAAAAGCAAATATTTAAGTTTTAATACAAATAGTATAAGTCAATGCAGCTGGAGAAATTAATAAATATTTGTGTAATTGTAAATGTTTTGCCATTCATCTGCTTGCCTGAATCAAATATATATGTATTCATCAAGCTTTAGTTCAGAATTTATTGAGTGACAACTTCATATTATTATAGCAGTCTAAAAATCCTGACATGCAAAACATATGATTTGAGAAAATTATAAATTATATAGTATTTATAAATTGATTTATAAAAATTAAATGCTCCTTATCCATAAATTTATTTCTTTAATGACTAGAAAAGACACTTCTATAGCTGGCTATTACTTATTTCTACTTATTTTTAGACTCAACTTTAATTTTGAATTAATGACATTTTGGTTTTTAAGTAGTTTCCACCCTAATATTTAGCTTACTATTTCATTTGAAAATAACCCCCCATTTGAAAATGAAAAACCTCCCATAAAATAGTTGTTTCTATGCTTTTTCTGACATCTAAGAAAATTTTATACAGTTAAAAAAAATTGTAACTGCTAATTTTCTGACCCAAGAGAAAATGACATTTTAATAAAAATTTTTTTCTTGTGTACTGAAGTGCTTTTCAAGTTATGCTAAGTAATAGCTTATCTCCATAATGGGGGAAAATATAGAGCACAAGAAATTATTAGAAATCTTACACTGTTGTTTATTTCCAAATAACATCTTTAACACATAATCTCATGCTTCAGTGATGAGTTCACACATTGTGCTAGCATTGTGTCAGTGAGAGCCTAATGAAATAAATTATTATCCAAAGGTACAATTCAAGTGAGAAATTGGTAACTCTGTGAATTCAGAAAACTTGATGGATGTAATTTTTGAAATCTACTAAGTGTTGCTCACTTTAAACATTGCCTGCGGGAAGATGCTGAGCCATAGTTAGTTCAAAAGGTTTGCTGGGAAAGAGCAATTATAGAAGGAAAAGGGAGGAAGCAGTATTGGACAAAGGAGCCACCCCACTGGGATGTTGACCTAAGAACATTTCTGCCTGCCCAATGGGATACTGTAGAGCAGAGGCTGCACATTAGAGAGATTTATTGCTGGCCACACATGCCAAAGCCCTTAAGCCAACTTTTTGCATATTACTGAATGGGGAGGTCATCCCATGAATAAGAGACCTCGGATCAAAAATTGGGGCACATGGGCACCTGGGTAGCTCAGTCGGTTAAGCCGCCGCCTTCAGCTCAGGTCATGATCCCAGGGTCCTGGGATTGAGTCCCACATCGGGCTCACTGCTCTGGCAGAGAGCCTGCTTCTCCCTCTCCCTCTGCCTACTGCTTTGCCTACTTGTGCTCTCTCTCTCTCTCTCTCTCTCTCTCTCTCTCTCTCTCTGTCAAATAAATAAATAAAATCTTAAAAAAAATTGGGGCACATGGTGACAAAACTAACTGGAAGTTGACTACTAACCTTGCTCATTGCAGCTGGGCAGCAAGTCAGTGTTTAGCACATAGATCTTCCTTCTTTTCCAGTCTCTCTTCTTGACACCCATTCATTAAAATTCTTTGTTTTAAGTTTCATTTCTGGTGGCTCCTTGGCAAACCAGCTCTAAATTCCTTGTCCCTCTAGTTTAGTTCTGGTCTCTAGGTCTAGATGAAACATTTTATTAATGTTTCCATGTATTATCTATATGCTAAGGATACCCACCTTTGCATTTCTATTCTAGCATCCCATTTTGAATTTGAGACTCTTCTGTTTAGTTCACAATGTAGCCAATGTGTCAGGCCTAAAACTAAGGGGATTCTTGGACTCACGTTGCAAGCCTGCTCCTCCCCTAGTCTTACAAACTGCTGTTCTAGTCAGAAATATGACACTTAAGAACTGTACTTCCTCACCAAACCTCCACATACATTTAAATGCCACATCCATTAAAATGCCTTTGGTTCTGTCTCAAATCATTCGTTTCTTTCTCTTCTCCTCCACTGACAGTACTCTGGTTCAGGAAAATATGATCTCTTTCCTACACTGCCAATAAACCATATCATTTGGCTTGTCTTTTCATTTATTCTCCATAAAGATATAGAATAATATTTCTTAAATTATAATCAAATCATATAATTTTCTTGTTTAACATGATTTAATTGCTTTAATTTTTACTGAGAGAAAACAAGTCAGTGGGCAATACCTGAGAGTCCCTGCTTGATCTGGACCAGACCGTCCGTAATCTCATCTCCTGCTTTTTTTTACTGCCTCACTGTGAACCAGTAACACTAGCATTTTTCAGTTCTCTTGATCAGTCACCTCAGGTTTTCTACCCAGAAGAGAGAATCAGGAGACCTTTGCACACCCACCACTGACACACTAAAGCTATGTGAAACTGACCAGGTCACTTAGTCTCACTTCCAACCTTACTTTTCTCATCTGTAAAATACTTTCTTCAGAGAAGAGTTATGTACTCTTAAAGAGATGCTATAGGGAAATTTATTCTACAAGCCTGTATCTGTTTAATAAGAATATACTATTAAATTTAACTGTATTCTGCACCTCTGGAATTTTCAACTTTGGTGAAAAGACAATTTTTAATATCTCAGTAGACTTGGGAAAAAAGCAACTTTGACTAAAAATGGATAAATTTGTTTTGTTATTTATGGTAATGATAAAACAAAAACTCATGAAGAATCCTAGATTACAGAAGATTTAAAAGATGCCAGAAGAAAAGCTTCAGTAAATGTTAATACCTAGCAATTTTTGACACAGAGAACTCAACACAGAAGTAGAATTATGTCAGGAAATATTTAATACAGAGATAGTTATTATCTATTCTCAAAATCTGCAGACTGACCATAAAAACAGTCTGTTAGCTGGTCAGTGAGGCAGTGTGGGATCCCTCTGGTATAAAGGAAATCTCTTCTCAGCCTAAAGAGATTCCGTAGCATTTATTTTAGAGTGGATGTGTTATCATTGAATTCTCTTATTTTTCCTTCATCTGCTGCCATTATTCAAGGACATTTTTAGTGCATATAGAACTGATACTTTTCTTTCAGAACTTGAAAAATGTTTCACTATAGTTACTTTTTATGAAAATTTTTTAGTCATTTGAGTTGTTCTCACATGTAAGGTTTTTATTGTTTGCAAGTTCTTTTTTATCTTTAATTTATAGTGTGTATATGATATGTCTGAGAAAGGTTTTCTTTAATTTTATCCTGTTTGATATTAACTAGTTTTCTTGAATCTGAAAATAAGCCCTTTAGAAGTTATTAGCTATTAGTTTTAAAAAATATTTTTCTACATCCCTAATCTGAGGAAGGAAACAGACATCAAGATCCAGGAGACAAAGAGAATTTCCATCAACATCAAAAAAATCAGGCCCACATCAAACATATTGTAGTTAAATTTACAAAATATAGTGATAAAAAAATCTTAAAAATGGCAAGAAAGAATATGTCCTTAACTTATAAGGGAAAACCCATGAGGCTAGCTGGAGATTTCTCAACACAAACTTGGCAAGACAGAAGGGAGTAGCATGATATATTCTAAGAGCTGAAAGGGGAAAATCTGCAGTCAAGAACATTCTATCCAGCAAGTCCATTTAGAATAGAAGAAGAGATAAAGAGTTGTCCAGATAAACAAAAACTGAAGGAGTTCATGAACATTAAGTCAGCCCTGAAAGAAATATTAAAGGGGACACTTTGAGTGCAAAGGAAAGACAAAAAGATGCAAAAGGATCAGAGAAAATCTTTAGAAACAATGATAAAACAAGTAATAAAATGGCAATAAATGCATATCTATCAATAATTACTTTGCATATAAATGGAGGAGTAAACACTCCAATAAAAAGACATAGGATAATGGAATAGATAAAAAAAAAATAGGACCCATCTATTGGGTCCTATAAGAAACTCTTATAAGAAGAGCTGCCTATAAGAAACTCATTTTATAACTTAAAGATATCTATAGTTTAAAAGTGAGGGGGTGGAGAAATATTTATCACACAAATGGATGTCGAAACAAAGTCAGAATAGCAATATTTATATCAGACAAACTAGGCTTTAAAACAAAGACTGTAGGGGCACCAGAGTGGCTGAGTCAGTTGAGTGTCCAACTCTTGGTTTTGGCTCAGGTCAGGATCTTAAGGTCATGAGATTGAGCCCCATGTTGGGTTCCAGGCTCAGTGGGAGTCTGCTTGAGATTCTCTTTCCCCTCTCCCTTTGCCCCTCCCCCCTGCACCCTCTCTCTCTCTCTCTCTCTCTCTCTCAAATAAATAAATAAATAAATAAATCTTTTTTAAAAAGATCGTAAAAAGAGGGCATTCTATAATCATAAAGGGGACAATCCAACAAGAAGATATAATAATTGTAAATATTTATGCACCCAACTTGGGAGCGCCCAAATATATTAAAAAATTAATAAAAAACATAAAGGAACTAATTGATAATAACACAATAATAGTAGGGGATTTTTAACACCCCACTTACATCAATGGACAGATCATTGAAGCAGAAAATGATCAAGGAAACGCTGGCTGTGAGTGACCAACTGGACCAGATGGACTTAACAGATATATTCAGAACATTCCATCCTGAAACAGCAGAATACACATTCTTGTCAAGTGCTCATGGAACTTTCTCCAGAATAGATCACATATTAGGTAATAGGACAGTCCTCAACAAATACAAAAAGACAAAAATTATGCCATGCACCTTTCTGACCATAGCATTATGAAAGAAGAAGTCAAACCACGAGAACAGATTTGGAAAGACCATAATACAGGAAGGTAAAACAACATGCTACTGAACAATGAATGGGTCAACTATGAAATAAAAGAAGAAATAAAAAATACTTGGAAACAAATGAAAATGAAAACACAAGTGGTCCAAAACCTTTGATGCACAGCAAAAGTTGTCCTAAGAGGCAAGTATATAACAATACAGGCCTACCTTTAGAAACAAGAAAAATCTCAAATAAACAACCTAACCTTACACCAAAGGAGCCAGAGAAAGAACAATAAATGAAGCCTAAAGCCAGCAGAAGGAATAAAGATTAGGGTGGAAATAAATGATACAGAAAGTAAAACAAACAAAAAATACCAAAAAAAATACAAAAACAAAAAACAGAACATCAATGAAACCAGAAGCTGGTTCTTTGAAAAAATTAATAAAATTGACAAACTTTGAGCCAGACTTATCAAAAAGAAAAGAAAAAGGACCCAAATAAATAAAATGACAAATTAGTGAGGATAAATAACAATATAAGAGAAATACACACAATCATGAGAGAATATTATGAAAAATTATATGCCAAAAACTGCACAATCTGGAAGAAATGGAAAAATTCCTTTAAACATATAGACTACCAAAACTGAAATAGGAAGAAATGGAAAACTTGAACAGAACAGGAAGAAAGAGAAAAGTTGGACCAGCAAAGAAATTGAATCAAAAAACTCCCAATAAATTAAAAAGCTTCTGCACAGCAAAGTAAATAATCAACAGAATCAAAGGAAAGTTACATCATTTATTAAATGACATATCTGATAACGTGTCAGTATCCAAAATATATAAAGGACTTAAAAAACTCAACATTCAATAAATGAAGAATCCAATTCCCTCAAAAATTTAAAAATAGAACTACCCTATGACCCAGTAATTGCACTACTAGGTATTTACCCAAAGAATACAAAAATACTAATTCAAAAGGATACATGAACCCTGATGTTTATAGCAGCATTATACACAATAGTCAAATTGTGGAAACAGCCCAAGTGTCCATCGGTTGATGTATGGATATAGAAAATGTGGTATATATACTTTATTTAAACACACACACACACACACACACACACACACACACACACACATGTACACACAATGGGATACTACTCAGTAATAAAAAAGAATGAACTTTTCCATTTGCATGGACATAGATAGAGCTAGAGAGCATAATTCTAAGCAACATAAGTTAGTCAGCGAAAGACAAATACCATATAATTCCACTCACATGTGGAATTTAAGAGACAAAATAAATAAGCAAAGTGGGGAAAAAGAGAGNTGTACACACAATGGGATACTACTCAGTCATAAAAAAGAATGAACTTTTCCATTTGCATGGACATAGATAGAGCTAGAGTGCATAATTCTAAGCAACATAAGTTAGTCAGCGAAAGACAAATACCATATAATTCCACTCACATGTGGAATTTAAGAGACAAAATAAATAAGCAAAGTGGGGAAAAAGAGAGAGAGGCAAACCAAGAAACAGACTTTTAACTATAGAGAACTGAGGGTTGCCAGGGGATGCAGGTGGGGAAGAAGAATGAAATAGGTGATGGAGATTAAGGAGCATACTTGTTGTGATAAGCACTGGGTGTTGTATAGAAGTGTTGAGTCACTATATTGTACACTTAAAACTAATATTATACTGTATGTCAACTAACTGGTATTTGAATAAAAACTTAAAAAATATTTTTCTACACATTTTTCACACTAGTATCTTTCCCTTCACCTTCTAACATTCCAATAACAAAATATTATATATCTAGATATTACCTCAGTGGATACTGTAGTTCTTTTCACTTGTTTTCTTTTTTTTCCCCTCTGTTCTTCAGCTTGAATGATTTCTGGTGACCTATCATGAAGTTTGTTGACTATTTTATCTATTATTGCCGTTCTGCTATTGAGTCTATTCAGTGAACATTTTTATTTCAGATATTGTGTTTTCTAGTTCTAAAACTACCATTTGGTTCTCTTTACAGTTTACATTTCTTTGCTGAAATATATTCTCCCAGTCATTTCAAGAGTTTTTACTCTTACCTCACAGAACATGGTTAAAACTACCTTAAAATTTATGTCTGATGACTCCAAGATCTGGTTCATCTTGAGTTGGCATTTGTTCATTTGGGAGAGACACAGAATAGGCATTTTTTAATGTGGCAAGTAATTTATGACATCTGAAGGAAATAGATAACATAGGATAGAGCAGATCTGACTTACTTAATAAAATTATTCAATCTTAAAGAAAAAGAGTTTAATAAAGACACAATCTCTCCCAAAAAAGAACAGAATTATCCTATCTTACCATTGGTAAAGCACCTACCATTATCATTTTGATGTCATTATATGTTTGAGATTCAGATATCTTACTGCAGGAGACATACACACACACACACACACACACACACACACACACACACACACACACACACACCAGTAATTTAAGAGATATCAACATTTTGTATATTATATCCCTGATTAAAGTATTATAAGAGAAGGCCAAGCAAAAGAAAAAGTAATTTATGCATAAAGCCCACTTACTAAGACATATTTAATTTTTTGAGTGCATAAAGGCCCAACTTTAATCTGATTGGTACTCTCTGTGGAATTAACATTAACATAATTAATAATGAAGAAAGAAATTATCATAGAGCTTTTTTACTCCTTGGATACAAAAGGTCCAGTTGGAGTTGTTTACCTCAGTAATTACAATATTCTCATCAAAAACCTTGAAGTAACAGAAAAAAATGCACAGAAAAATTACATTATTGTTTTCCCCCAAGAAGATTATAACATATAGAAACAAAGTCTCTTATCAGTTTTCTTCCCTTATGTGAAAAAATTCAAGTTAATTCTCATTTGTCCATGAATAAACAACAAAATTTTCATCATGCTTACTTTTTTCAGCTTCAACTTTTTGACATGTACGTATTTATTAGTTGTTATAGGGAATCCCTGATCCATCTCCTCCACCTTAATAGCTTTTCTCACTAGAAATTTTCAATTTTCCCAAAGCTACTAATCCATTAAGAATTATTCCACTACAAAGACTGCTAATTATACAGGCAGAAATCATATAGAGGTCCACTGTTTTGTCATCATGACACTCTTCCATTTATTCAGTTTAGTCAGGCAACAAATATTTATCTAGTATCTACCTTATGTGAGGATTGTGTTAAACTCCAGGAAGACAATTGTGAAGAGACAAATCATGAACTTGACCTTTAAAAAAAAAACACATTGATTCCTTCCACAATCACCAAGTATACACCATATATTGCACAAGGCAATGCACTAAGTATGTATATATGTATACATGTTTCATATATATATATGCAGAATTTAATTTATATTTATTGTAAATATTCTGAGATAATAGAGGTTAGCTTTACTAGTACTTAATATAAATATATTATATATGTACATATTTTATAAATAAGCATACATGTATTTAGTTATATATTCAAAAACGAGGAGGTGTTTGTTATTGGATTCTGATACATTTATCATAGCAATATCATATTGAACTTTAGTTCGCTCCTTTGAGGAAGAGAATTCAAGCCTTCTTATTCATTAATCTGCCTAGCACAGTATTTAGCAGAGAGTTACCCCCCAAAAGCTTGAATTAATTAAAGAGATGATAGTCACACATATATGGAATTGATGACCTAAGTTAGTGAATTATACTTCATAGAAGTCGTTCAAACAGAAATTTTGAAAGAGTATCAAAATGGTAATAGAAAATAACATATTGGGTCAGATAAAAATGAAATACTTTAAATTAATTTCTATAAAAAATCCCTGGTGAATTTATGATTACTATATTATTTAGCTTCTCATAAACATATGAAAAGAAATGAATATCTGTGCCCCCATATGCAAAACATACTTTTTTAACAATATATTTTTGTTGTGAATTATTCAGTCTTTTGCATATTTTTTCTTTCAAACAACATGGTTACTGAGATATGTATTAGTATTCTTGAACAAAAATTACCATTATATACCTTCTCATTTTATGTAAGACTGGAAAACACCTCATATGAGCTAGCCAATCCTCAAAAGCCAGTGATAAATAACCTATGTATTTTCAGATATGACCCACACATTCCAAAATATATGCAAGGGCTGACAAAGGAAGCTGAAATGGGCAAAAGGAAATAAGGCAAGAAACAAAAAGAATGCAAGGGGCCTGAAAGAACCAGACTTTTAAAAACAACTGCCACATAAATAACTTTGTAGAAGGGCAGGGATTCACCCTGAAGTGCAAAAGCTGAATTTCGTGTTTAACAGAAGAACATGGAACGGAGTGTACAGTGGCTTTCAGCAGAAGTCCTCCTAGACAGGGTATCAGATGCCATGAACAATGCAGTTACACACAAACAGTACACAGACTAGCAATTTTTACAGGAAGCAAATTTCTCTGTGACCACAAAGGAAAAGAAGTTTGAAATTGAATAGCCTTGGCTAATGTGGCCCATCCCTATCCCACACCAACACCTCCTGCAAAAAGCCACACCAGAATATTCAACTTCATTTAGCAGAAATAAAACAAACTGACAACACAGACTTTTTTTAATGCAATAAGAAAACGTGTAGGTAAAATGCAATAAACCTATTCAAAAGATATTTTTCCATAGAGTAGAATAAATTTTGATCAGGATTTTGGCACACACACACACACACACACACACACACACACACACAAAGGAAAAGAAGGAAAACAAAACTGTAAAGACATAATCACCTCTATTAAAGAAGATCATAACATAAAGCAGATAGATAAGAATTAGGGTCAAAATGGAAAGATGATGCTTCCTCCTCAACCTGTCTCTCTGCCTGCCTCTTTGCCTACTTGTATTCTCTCTCTCTGTGTCAAATAAATAAATAAATAAAATCTTTAAAAAAAAAAAAAAGAAAGAAAAAGGGCACCTGAGTGGCTCACTGGGTTAAAGCCTCTGCTTTCGGCTCAGGTGGCTCAGGTCATGATCTCAGCGTCCTGGGATCGAGGCCCGCATCAGGCTCTCTGCTCAGCAGGGAGCCTGCTTCCTCCTCTCCCTGTCTCTCTGCCTGCCTCTCTGCCTACTTGTAATCTATCTCTCTCTCTGTGTCAAATAAATAAATAAATAAAACTTTAAAAATAAAAAAATAAAAAAATGGAAAGATGAAAGGATTTAAAAAATGATCTGGCTGATATTAAAAAAAGAGAATTAAGTACAAAAATTCTTACTAAAAAAAGGGAATTAAGACTTAAAACATAGGAATTAATATGTAGCACAGTCCAGGTCCTCAAAACAAAATAAAATGGATCCTGAAGGAAAAGATAAGCAAACATATTACTTGAGAGTGCAATTTAAGGAAAGCAGAAGCTAGAGAAAAGGGGAATGAAAGAGAACCAAAGGGCGCCTGGGTGGCTCAGTGGGTTAAAGCCGCTGCCTTCGGCTCAGATCCCAGGGTCCTGAGATCGAGGCCCACATCGGGCTCTCTGCTCAGCAGGGAGCCTGCTTCCTCCTCTCTCCTCTCTCTTTGCCTGCCTCTGCCTACTTATAATCTCTCTCTCTGTGTCAAATGAATAAATAAAATCTTAAAAAAAAAAAAAGAAAGAGAACCAAAGTTATAGAGGGCTTCACTGAAGCGGCTACAGCATCATGACAAGCATTCCTTACTGCTTTTATTGAAGGACACTTTCCCAGAGGCCTTATTGCANGAGAACCAAAGTTACAGAGGGCTTCACTGAAGCGGCTACAGCATCATGACAAGCATTCCTTACTGCTTTTATTGAAGGACACTTTCCCAGAGGCCTTATTGCACTCTTGAACCATCTGTCCTGAGGATAGGGAGGGAGAATTTATCTATAGGTTTCTGTATCCTATCAATCAAAGTTTGCCCAATATGTCTTCAACTCTTCCATGCTCCTGAATTGTACCAACATCCTCAAACAACTGCTGTAGAAGCCAGTACCCAATAGAGTAACAGTGGCATCGTGTGTCCCGTACAAGTCACTGAACTCTTACCTGCTCACTGTTGCCTGCAGGCTCATGGGCTGCACTGGAGTACATGGGTGGTAAGCACATCCTGCTGTTTTTCTGCTCCAGTGGTATCAGGAAAACCCTGGAGCTAAGGGTAAGACGCATCAGACTACATACTATCAAGGTTTTTTTTCTGAATGTGACTTGAAGGATCCAAGAGCAATGCATCAAGGCAGAATGCATGGTCTTTAGAGCCTGCAGTAGCAACAACACCCTAACTTCATGCTTGTTGGAAGAGCAAGCTCTGTCTGTGAGTGCCACAGCCAGATAGCAAATTAGTTCACAGATCCAGTGGGAACATAAACTGAGTCCAGTGGAGTGTGACAGATCAGGATGCAGACATAGTATGCAATGAAAATGCAGATGTAATGCAACTAGAAACAAATCTGAATGCAAGGGAGAAAAAGTGGTAAGCTGGCTAAGTTTGCTAATAGACTCACATCTATCATTAAGATAATGCTATAGTCTTTGTATTAAGGCAGGGGATGTCTCTTATGGCTGTCCAACCAAGCAACTGGAATATAAGCATATTTAATGGTATAAATTGGAACACTAAGAAAGATTGTATCATTTCTTAAATTTAAATGGTAGAAGACAGAGATGGAAGAGAGGGAATAATTATTCATGTCAATGAAAATGAATGAAATTAACTGGCCTAAAAGAAATTTAGTGATGTGGCTAAGGTCCACAAAGATATTAAGCAGCAGAAACAGGAAGAGAGTTCAGGTCTTCTGATCCTTGCCAGGTGCTGAAATGGTGCTTAATTCTGTATTGTTCCATAATACTTAAGAAAGAGGTGGTAGTCCTTAGAAACTTTGAGCTGTAAATTAACAAGCTGTATGAAAACACAAGAGGGATTGTGGGGACACGCACACATTCACATGTAGACATCTTAAAACAAACATACCTCGTTTTGTTATTTTTAATAAATCCTAACTTCAAAGAGAGTAAAACACATATTCTCCATTTTTGCTTTATTTTGTTTCAGTTTGGACTTTTAGCTTTTTAATAGAAAATTTTCTTCAAACGTTTAGAAGAATTGTGACCAAAGACCACCTGATTCACATGAAACCCTAGGAGGGACTCTTCTATCATAAATACGGTCATAAATTGATTGGATAAATAGCAACCTATAGAGATAAGAGTATATTGCACTACTCAAGAGCCAGAGAAATTTATTTAGTTTCTGTGGCTCTTATGCCTAATGTCCCTCTTCTTTAGAAAAACAAACTGGAACAGAGGCACCTGGGTGGCTCAGCTGGCTCCAACTCTTGATTTCAGCCCAGGTCATGATCTCAGGGTTGTGAGATCAAGCTCCGCATTGGGCTCTGTGCTGACCATGAAGCCTGCTTAAGATTCTCTCTCCCTCTCCCTTTGCCTCTCCCCTGCCCCCTCAAAAAACAAAACTGGAATAATAAATAGTTAATGTTTAAATCACAAAATGCATTTCAGAGCATATCTCTGGAATGTGAAATAGAGCTTCCTAAAACATTAAATTTGATTTTTCAGCCTCATTTCCAAGTTTTTGGCAACTTACTATTTTTAGTTCATATTACAGTCAAAATTACAAATCCTGTAGTCAATTTTTCTTTTTTTCTGCTATAAAGCTGTATCTGGCTGTTCTATTGTTTAACTTGAATTCTTTCAGCCTGAAATATTGAACAAGGAAACAGTGAACACGACCAGAGTAATAATCTTACAAATATACAGAAGAGTTAGAGATAAATGCCCTAAGAGTCAAGTGACAGGCCTCCTTTATTTGGCACTGTTTACTCAAGCCCAGCAGAGAAGTCTGACAGACAATCTGCATCCAAGAAGTGTCAGCAGGTCGTCAAGCCAAATCCTGGCTTGAGGTTCCATGGCTATTTGCAATACAGGCTTGTTCCAAGGGTCACAGAAGCTGAGCTTAGCTTTTCATTTGACGCCAGGCTATACCAATAAATTTAAGAAGAGGGTGCTGCTCTCAGAAACCTTTGTGAGCTGTGGTGCAGCAGAAAGTACTTTCCTAAACCAGAAGAATGGCTGCTTCGACAGAAACCATTTGGTATGTGGCATAGCTAGACCTCGAGGGTGAGAAACAGTAGTCTATTAGGGCTGCTTTTTTGTTTTTTTCTCCTGAAAAACAGAATCCCAGTACATATTTGTCTTCTTCTGGCCATGGCTCAGTGATTGTCAGAACCAGGAAAACAAGGTTTGACAGGCTGATGGGTGCAGCGAAAGAACAACAACAAAGTATGATAAAGCAGTGACTAACCTCATGGCCTGTGGTTCAGATAATGCCATTGCACTGATGGCCTGAAACCAGGATGCTTTTCCAACACTCAAAACAGTGAATCTAAAACTGGCTGCCACTGCCACTTGGCTGATGTCTGGAACAACTTAGGACAGAGAGGGGCCAGAGAGTCAGAGAGTATTTCAGAAACACACTGCCAACAAGAGCTGAGGGAAGGGCATCTCCTATTTGTTGTCATACAGTGGCCAGTTTCCAAAGATCTCAGCTAGGAAAAGGTCTCTGCAGGAGAGACTATTGATTCTGAATGTCTTGTTAGGTAATGGTAGAGAGAAATGGAGGGGACACCTCATCACATACAGAGACATAGAGCTTTCAAAGGGCTCTGCTTACATAACATCTCAGACAGGGAAGGACAGGCAGCTAGATTTCTTCATTTACTGTTTAACTCTGCAAGCAGCAGCCTGGCAAGGCAGTGCTCATTCATCAGTGCCCTCAGAACCAGGAGTTCAAGCCTCATATGGATTCTCTGTGGCAACTTAATCTAGTTTCTGTATTTTGGGTACGTTACCTGGCCATGTAGGTTGGAGTGCTTTTATTTATTTATTTTTTTAAAGATTTTATTTATTTATTTGACACGCACAGAGAGAGAAATCACAAGTAGGCAGAGAGGCAGAAAGAGAGAGAGGAGGAAGCAGGCTCATTGCTGAGCAGAGAGCCCGATGTGGGCCTTGATCCCAGGACCCTGAGATCATGACCTTAGCCGAAGGCAGAGGCTTTAACCCACTGAGCCACCCAGGCACCCCGGTTGGAGTGCTTTTAAAGACAAGCACTTGAGTACACAGAATACATTTACTGTGAATGAAACTCAAGGGACAGCCCAGATTTCTTTTCTTGTATGATTATTTCCTCCCTTTCAGATACAAGGTTATTTAGAATTTGGTGACACGCCGCCACTTTTGATGCTGTGCCTTGCTCCAGCTCAGCACCAATGTGCTGATACTTCATAATGTTACCATTTCTATGCCATCTGCACACCTTAAATGCATGTGCCTGACACAAAGTTATTTGGCTGACATAAATAACAATTGCAGTTTAAAGAAAAGGACGGGAAAAAAAAAGAAAAAGAATTGAAACCTGCATTAGAGCTCTGAAGAATTACCATAAATTAGGGTTGACTCCCCCCATAAGGGATGAATGAAGATACAATCTCATTATATAGTGCCTCCTACCTCAGTATGGTGAAATGGTTCAGATATAGACTTTGATATCCAGCAAACCACTCAGTAATCTCTCCACCACTTCCTATGTGGCTTTAAGCAACCATAATCTCTTTAATCATAAGAAAATTCATGTACAGGAAAAAGGAAAACAGATGGAAATCATAAGGCACTCATGCAGCTTTTAAAAAGGATTAAAAGAAGATAATGTTAAAGTGTTTAGCCTAGTGCCTTATCTAACAAAAGCCTGAGAAATGTTAGTTATAATGATAACTTATCATATTGCTTTTGATAAGGCTTTTTTTTTCAGAAATCTCTTTCTAGTATGCAGCTCTGTTATGGGATGGCCACCCAATCAATGCTTGTTACAATGGCTAAATTAATTACACTAAAAATATAGAGTGGGTTTGGGACAGAATAACAGATCTAACATAAGACAGACTGAATTGAGCATGCTACTAGTTTGGTGGAAGCAAGAAGGGGTTGGGCACATGCATAGTATAGCAGGATTGATGAAGAAAGCCCTGAAAAACAAGACTGAAGAATGAGGAGAACAAAACAAATTCATCCTCTAGGTTTTCCATTGGTTGTTTACTGTGGAGCCTTCCCACCATGGGTTGAAGGCACAAAATAAAACCAATGCAAAGAAAACAACTACCTTATTGATGAAACTCAGAGCCTCCCATCTCGTCATTTTCTCACTAATACACACTATGATAACAAAAGTTTCTCCAAACTGAATCCCTCAGCTATTATGGTCTCTACATAAAATGTAAGGGCATTTGGGATATCACTTTCAAATCCTCTAATGGAACCTGGAATTTCTTCATCTCAGCCCATAGCCCCGTGATCCCCAGTTTCTTTCTTGATTAAACAGGAGAGATAATTCACAGCCTGTGCTTTGGCTGAGAAGTTCAGACAGGACCAGATCAATGACAACATGTTGTGAGCTGTAAAACACTGCTGAGGTTCCACATCTAGGGCATCAAACGTCCAGCAACCTACTGCCCTCTTCTAGAGCACTGTGTCGTTAGTGCTCGTGCAAAATCCCCATAGGCCTCAGTGACAGAAAGATGTGGGTTCAAATGTGAGCTTTAACACTTACTGATTCTGAGACCTTAAACAAGTTACTTTTTCTAGCGAAGTAGCTATATGAGAGAAACCGAGTGTGTGTGTGTGTGTGTGTGTGTGTGTGTGTGTGTGTGTGTGTGTGTGTAGAACGTATCTGGTGGCAGGGAAGATAGGAATCTAAATAATTACTCAGTGGATCACAAAAGTTAAGAGTGTATTTCAGGGGGTGCCTGGGTGGCTCAGTTGGTTAAGCAACTGCCTTTGGCTCAGATCATGATCCCAAGATCCTGGGATCGTGCCCTGCATTGGGCTCCCAGCTCTGCGGGAAAGCCTCCTTCTCCCTCTCCCTCTGCTGCTCTGCCTGCTTGTGCTCTCTCACCCTTTCTGTCAAATAAATAAATAAAATCTTTTTTTAAAAAATCTTTTTAAAAAAGAGTGTTTTTCAGAGCATCTTAGCAGATAAGTATACGTTTGCAAAACTATGGATTTGATTGAAAAAAGTGAGTAAAAATGAGGAGAGAAATGTAGTTATGGTTACATGAAGAGGCGTTCCAACATGGTCCCAAGAAGATTTTCTGATTAGAAAGGAAAAAAAACAAACAAACAAACAAACAAACAAAAACACTAGGATAATTCTCTAGGAAGAATAAGGAAAACCTCCCCTTTTTACTGAGAACAGACTTGAATGCTTCGCAAACAGAGTGAGGAAAACTTGCAGATGGTGATAACAATGCGTGGGAAGTACAAAGACAGGCCACTCTCAGAAGTGGTCCAAGAACTCTCAGGTTAACTCCAACCCCCACTCCCCAAAACATACACACACACACACACACACCTTTTAAGTCCTCAGTAGGTTTTGACCTTGAAGCCATGTTGCCAAGAGTTATAAGTTACTTCAATATTCCTGGAACACTTGGGGCCTCTCTTGAAATGCCCAAACGCCAGAAAAACTATCAATGAATGAGAAACATAACCCCAAAGAGATAATGAAAGACATTCTACAGTATGTTAAATTTCACTCAAATATGTTGTAGCAAAAGAAGCCGTATAACTGTAAAGCAATAGTAAAATCATTTTCTGTAGTTAGGAGGAGTAAGCTATATGTTATACTAACCCAACTCTAAGTAAAATGTACACATGTCTTTGAGGGAATGATGCAGGTTAACACAATAGCCAAGAAGGTAGACAATATAGGTTTGGATTGGAAAGACAGAGAAAAATAAATTATAATGTGTTTTATAGCCAACAATATATTAAAAATTGACCTTTGAGATTATACATGACAGTACTTATACTATGAGGACTGACTTCATTCACCTAATAATGTGGGGATGGGTAATTCCAACCTGAATTATCATGGGACAAAATACCAGAATTGCGGCAAAGGGACCACAACAAACTTCCTTCTGTTCCAAGGAAGGAACAGAAAGGAAACAAAGAGTTCAACCCTCAGGATTATACTTCTTGGCTGCATACTGCAATCAATTTATACTTTTTGAGCTTTATCATCATATTTACTAGGTTAATTTTTAAGTGATACCATCCAGGCTGCCCTTTAGTATTATTCATGGAAGATGTTTCTGTAGGCTACAAAACACATAGCACATCCAACAAATTCAGCAAGCTGTTCTTTGAAAACCTGAAAAGTACAAATCATGTTCAAATTCTGGAGAATAAACCTAAACAGTTAAGTACACTTTATAAGAAAATAAGTTAATCTTTTTTTCATGGACTTACAAATATATTGATAGTCTCTGGTAGCTGCTCCTGTCTTTAGTGTTTGTCTGGGGTAGAGAAAAGAAGGGGATTACCATGATATTGTGAAATTATCTGGAGGTAGGCAAAAATAAAAGTATAGCGAAGAGGGCTGTGGGAAAAAACTTCTGCCTGATTTGGCACAATTTCTTAAAAACAGAGATGGCAATATTGTGGGCAGATATTTATCACTGTAAATCATTAGGTTCCTCAGGCTTAAAAGTAAAATATATTGGCTATATCACATGGTTTCCACAAACTCAGTATTATTGGACAAAATAATGGCAGTAGCGAGACAATGAGAACAGAAAGGTGCCTCTGGTTGTATTTTCAATTTATTATCCTCCAAAAACTTCATTATAACTTGACCATCTTTTTAGTTCAAAAAGTATACATTCCAAACAAAATAAATATATAAGGGAACCATCACTATGCCTACCACATTCACCTAATCTTTAATCTTAAGGAAAATTAATAAATTAATATTTTTTATGTTGTGTTCCTGTGGAAAGAGAAAATTAGCACAAGAAACAAATGGTAATAGTTCCATATGATAAAAATGTTTTGGGTGCCTGGGTGGCTCAGTGGGTAAAGCCCCTGCCTTCGGCTCAGGTCATGATCCCAGGGTCCTGGGATCGAGGCCCACTTCGGGCTCACTGCTCAGCTCCTCTCTCCTCTCTGCCTGCCTCTTTGCCTACTTGTAATCTCTCTCTCTGTGTCAAATGAATAAATAAAATCTTTAAAAAAATGTTTTAAAGGAAATTAAATTATAGCTTTGATCAAACATTTTCTTATAACTTGTCCTATGCTTGTTTTGAATTCATCTGTCAGAATGTAAAGAAACACAAAGATCGACATTAATAATTAAGTAAAAACTACAGAAGAATTAATTACAGTTATAATAAATGGTATATATTAATTTTTTAGAAAACCCAAGTACCTTCATATGTTTATTTGATATTACAATTAGACTAATAGATTATATATGCCTGAGGGTTTTTCATGAATCAAGGTTAAATATCTGATCATATTGTGAAACAAAATCATTTGATGATTTCAGTAAGTTCATATAAATAGGAACATTTTTTGTCAGGAGAACATATTAATATTTGATTTTAAAACTTATAAAAATGTTAATACATTTTCTATAACTCATTAGTAAACATGAATTTATTAAAAGGAGAACATCTGACTCACAGTAAATGACTTGACAAAGGAGCTCAAATTGAGTTTCTAATTAATAACACCTCTGCCGTGTATTGAAAGGGCATTAGATTAGAAGTAGAAAAGCCTGGATATTAAGGTGGGCTCTGCCATCAACTATCTGGGTGATCTGAGCAAGCTGATGGAGATATTAATTTTTGTACAAAACAAGAAGAATTGTCCAGAGGGACCAGAATCTGGAAGTTCTTTCTCTTGCCAAGTAAGAGCTGTGCAATGTGCAAATCAGAGACTGGTTTCAGCTGATCTTGGTTTTGCATCACTGCTATGGGAACACTCCATAGTACTCATTTTGATCAAACAAGAGCATCGGTTGGGATGCAGTACTTTTATGCATTAGGAGTTTGTTGAGCAAGATTTGTATATTAATGATGTGAAAAAAATTAAAAAGATGATGTGAGACTACTTATTTCTCTTTATGTATTTGTAAAGTGAAATCAGCACATCCATGGATGCTTATTACCGATATACTATGTACCAAGCATAATGCTAAGCTCCAGAGAGATGCAGAATGACCCAGACATTCAAAAATATCAAAATTTGCCTGGATTCTTAAATGAAAAGAAAGTTGGTATTAAAAAATAAAACATATCATGATGAAGTACAGGTTTCCTTTCTGTGTCAAATATAGTGAATTCTCTCAGTGGGTAGCATTGTTGTTTGCTTACTGGAAAGGAATAAACAATTGGGAAATAAATCATGTTTTTGGCATTGCCCTTTTATCTTCATCCTGTTCAAGTGCCTTATTCCAGGGAACACTTACAAAACAACAAATGCCACTTGGCATTTTGCTATAAAATATCAGATTTGTTTTCAGCTCTCAGTATAGAAAATGAGTTTATAGTCTCAGGAAATGTAATTAATTATCAGTATGTTTGCAATAATTTAAAATAGCCATATCAATGAAGAACCCTTATGACATTCAACTGAGCTCATTTATTATTGGGTAGACTTTTAGCATCTCTATAGTTAATGACCTCTCAGAATCTTGTTAGCAACACCATTTTTTATAACTTTGATTCAACAAGATTGGAAATAAATCTGTTTGGGGTCTCAAGCTAAAACCTTACTTAGTAAAACACTTTCTTCTAGGTGAACCACAATTTTTTTCATCATTCATTTTTTTATTAATATATAATGTATTACTTGTTTCAGGGGTACAGGTCTGTGAATCATCAGTCTTACACAAATCACAGCATTCACCATAGTACATACCCTCCCCAACGTCCATCACCCAGTGACCCCATCCCTCCCACCCACCCCCCGCAGCAACCCTCAGTTTGTTTCCTGAGATTAAGAGTCTCTTAAGGTTTGTCTCCCTCTCTGGTTTTGTCTTGTTTCACATCATTCATTTTTAATCAGTTGAAATTTTAAAACTCAAAACATTTGCCCTTATACTATAAGTACTCATGTATATTCCCAAAGGCCAAATTTTAATATATTGTTTGCTATGAAGTATTTTATAATGAATACATATCTTTAATAAATAATATAGATCATGTGCCAGATACTGCACTAAGCCATTTTTATATATTTCTTGTTGATTTCACATAAATTTTGAGAGTCTGCTATGTGTCATGCCTACTTAAGGCAACAGAATACAATGACAAGAACAGATACAAGATCTCTACCTTTATGGCACTCCCAGTTTATAAGGAAATACATTAATCATAAATAATGTAAAATTAGCATATGCTACTCTGAGGAAACATAACCTCATGTTGGCCTTCCAGTTATATACGTAAGAAGTATTACATTTTGCTGATGGCAAGGAGGAGTCATTTACTTAATCTCTATTAACTTGGATTCTCAAAAAATGAGTAAACCCAAGATTCAAACAGAAGGTATGTTTAATGCCAAAGCTGGCACTTATAAGCAGTAAATTATACAGGCTTTAAAAGCTTCTACATTTGTGAAAAATAATATTATAGCATTTATCCATACAATTCAGGAACAGGCTCAATGAGAATGAGTGGCATGTACCTCAATGCAGGTTAACATAAAACTTTAAATCCCAAACAATAATTTTAAAATACCAGTTATCTGTGATATATATTCTATCTGTAGTTCATAGATGGAACTATATGTTGTTATATAATAAGTTATTTTTAGTTACCTTTTCTCAAACTTTTTCTAATAAATCAAATCAGGATACTGAACTGCTCTAGAATGCCATCAATGGTAAACCTCAATTTATTATTATTATTTTAGTGAAAGTACATCTAGGAACTGTCAGAGACCATGTTCAGACCTTCAGTGTAATGACATCACAATAATATCTAAGACTGTCTAAAAGACACCTTTTTGTTTTCCTATTTTCTTTTACTATACCCGAAAATAAAATTGAAAGCTTTTTTTCCTCCCAGCCATTTGCAGGAAACAGAGGACTTAAGATGTGCATAAGGCCATGTGGCATACATAAAATTTACTATTGAGGAGAGGTGTAGTTTCAAAGCAATTCACACCTAAAGTCCCAAAAGGTAGATACACAGAACAAGTATGGTTGTTTTGCAATCTAGCTGTTTCTCACACATGCAGCTCAAGATAGCATATTCCAGAACAAATAGCAGCAGGGATTTAATTATTTAACAAAGGTCAACAATTCTCCAGAGCAACACCATCTAGGTCTCCTTCACTTGTATATATGAGCCTACTGACAAAGACATAGTGCAATAGCATGAAAGCATCCATGTTGTCTTGTCTTCTACTAAACTATCACAAACTCCACTTTTCATCTATAAAGTTAAAAGAATGCCTTCTCCTAAAATGAAGTTATAAAATAAAATGTAAGGAGAGCATTAACTGCATACCTGACACAATTTCTTCTTTATTTTCTCTCTTATTCAAACATCTAACTTTTCAGCATCTGTCCTATAAGCTGAAAGTGTGCCCTACTGAAGCTATAATTAGAGGTATCTTCCATGAAAAAGCCATCAATAATTGAACTCATGGTACTGGTCCTCACTTTACTAACTTCTAAACAAATATATCAAATAATCTTTAATATACTTAAATATCTGAGAATGGTTAAAAGTTTGTAGAAAAGTACCTTATGAGACGTAAAAATGTGTAAATATAGAATTGCTGAAGTAAAAAATGGGATGGACTCAGCACTGTAATAAAAAGAGAATAAATCAATATAAAAGAAAAATATACCACAAAGAAATGCTAGTATGTAAGAGGCAATTGGTAAACGAATAAATATGTTTCAACACATGTGGAGAAGAATGGTGTGCCTAACAAACACTGCTAGTACTGGAGATCATGCATCTGAAAGTGAACAGTGAATGGAATCCTTCCTAATACCACACACAGTTATTTTAGACTACATAAATTAAAATTTTAAACATAATAAAAATAACAAATTATTTTATAATGGACCTTATGACTACATCCAATCAAGAAACCCAGAAAGTATTTAAAAAGCAAGGTAGATTTAACTAAGAATTTTAAAAAGCTAAAAGATTAATAATGGCATGGGCAAACATGGGCATCATACATAAGAAACACAGAGTTAATATTATGATGCAGAAAGCTTATATTAACTGATTTTTAAAATAGAAATGGAAACAATCCAACACAAGAGTCTGCAAATAATCAATAATATTTGAAAACAAGCTGGAATGCCCAGTATTCAGGGAAATATAAAGTAACAGTACAGTGACATATCAATTTTTCCCCTACGAGATTTAAAACATTAAGAAATACCATACAAAGGGATGGGTGAAATAGGTGATGGGGATTAAGGAGCTCACTTGTCATGATGAGCACTGGGTGATACATGGAATTATTGAATCACTGTGTCATACACTTGAAACTAATGTAACACCATATGTTAACTATACTGGAATTAAAATAAAATAAAATATAAAATAAAATATAAAATAAATCAGAGGTTAAGAAGCCAACAAAAGAGGCTGAGAAATAATGATCCATGAAGTAGTATACTCCACTCAACCCTTATTTGTAGTGTGTATTTGTATTTGTCTATCATCCTTTTGGGAATAAGTCCTTTAAGGAGTGAAGCCATTTTTTATTTCATTAAAAACCTAAATAGGACAAGTAATAGATTAAAAATGTTGTCTAAGTGAGTACATATGTTTTCATTAAACATATTAATATATGTTATTATATATAATAATTAAATATAATATTTATATATTATATAATAAATATAAAATCATATATTAATATATTCTTATAACTTTATACAAGTTATTTCCCTATGTATTTGGTAGATGCTCATGTTTATAACTTAGTAGAGTTATCCATTCTTGTGTAGCAAAGTGAAAAAAAGAACAGAATAAGAAAAACTGCACAAGCATACCTCAGAGCTACTGCAGGTTCAGTTCCAGACCACCACAATAAAGTGAATATCACAAGAAAACAAATCAAATGAATTTTTTGGTTTTCCAAAGCATATAAAATTATATTTATACCCTACTGCATATAGCCTATTAAGTGTTCAGTAGGATTATGTCTAAAAAAACAATGTGTATCATTTAACTAAAAATATTTTATTGCTAAAAAATGCTAACCATGATCTGAGCTTTCAGCAAGTCCTAATCTTTTCACTGAGGGAAGGTCTTACCTTGGTGTTAAGGGCACTGACTGGTCAGGATTATGGCTGCTGAAGGTTGAGATAGCTGTGACGATTTCAAATATACTGAATCAACTAACTCCTCTTTCGTGAACAAGTTTTCTGTAGCATGTTATATTATCTGATAGCATTTTACCCAGAGTAGAACTGCTTTCAAAACTGGAATCAATCCTCAAATCCTACCACACTTTTGTCCACTAAATTTATTTAATATTTTAAGTACTTTATTGTCATTTCAATAATTTTCATAGCACCTTAACAAGGACTAGTTTCCACCCTAGGAAATCACTTTCTTTGCTCATCCACAAAAAGCAACTCTTTATCTGTTGAAGTATCATCATGAAATTACAGCAATTCAGTCACATATCTAGGCTCCATTTCTAATTCTAGTTCTCTTGCTATTTATATCACATCCACAGTTATTTCCTCCACTGAAGTCTTGAACCCCTCAAAATCACCTGTGAGGGTTGGAATCAACTTCCAAACTCCTGTCCGTTTTCATATTTTGAACTCTTTTCATGAATCACAAGTGTTATTAATGGCATCTGAAGTGGTGAATACTTTTCAGGTTTTCAAGTCCATCAAAGGAATCACTATCTATACAAGGCAGCTTGTATCTAATCACAAGGCAGCTATAGCCTTGTGAAATGTATTTCTTAAATAATAAGACTGCTGTGAAAGATGTAAGCCTGATGATTCACAGACCTGTACCCCTTGGGCAAAGAATAAAAATAAAATTAAAAAAAAAAATAAGACTTGAGGGCTCCTGGGTGGCTCAGTGGGTTAAAAGCCTCTGCCTTCAACTCAGGTCATGATCTCAGGGTCCTGGGATCGAGGCCCGCATCGGGCTCCCTGCTCAGTGGGGAGCCTGCTTCCTCCTCTCTGCCTGCCTCTCAGCCTACTTGTGATCTCTCTTTGTCAAATTAAAAAATAGAAGAAGAAGAAGAAGAAGGAGAAGGAGAAGAAGAAGAAGACTTGAAAGTCAAAATTACTCCTTGAATATGGGCAGCAGAATAGATATTGTGTTTTCAGGCATGAAAACAATATTAATCTCATCCTACCTCTCCATCAGGGCTGTGGGGTGACCAGCTGTCTTGTAAGGGAGACATAATATTTTTAAAGGAATCCTTTTTTCCGAGCAGTTTTCAATGGTGGGCTTCAAAAACTCAGTAAACCACACTGTAAACAGATGTGCTGTCATCCAGGCATATTTACTCAAGTCACAGAGCTCAGGCAGAGTAGATTTAGTATAATTTGTAAGGGTCCTAGGATTTTCAGAATGGTCAATGAGCATTGGCTTCAACTTAAAGTTACCAGCTGCTTTAGCCCCTAATGAGAAAGTCAGGCTATTCTTTGAAGATTTGAAGCCAGGCATTGACTTCTCTCTAGCAATGAAAGTCCTAGATGGCATCTTCTTCCAGTAGAAGGCTGTTTCATCTACTGAAAATCTGTTGTTTTAGCGTAGTCACTTTCATTAATTATCTGAGCTAGATCTTCTGCACAGATTGCTGTAGCTTCTATATCAGCATCTGTGGCATCAACTTGTACTTTTATGTAATGGAAACAGCTTTTTTTTCAAACCTTATGAACTAACTACTGTCAGGTTCCCCCTTTTCTTCTGTAACTTCCACACCTCTTTCAGCCTTCATAAAATTGAAGAATTAGGGCCTTGCTCTGGACTAGGCTTAGGTTTAAGGGAATGTTGTGGCTAGTTTGATCTATGCAGACTACTCAAACTTTCTCTGTATCAGCAATAAGGCTGTTTTGCCTTTTTATTATTCACATGTTCAGTGGGGTAGCACTTTTATTTTTCCTCAAGAACTTTTCCTTTTCATTCACAACTTGCTTAACTGTTTAGCATAAGACGCCTAGCTTTTGGCCCATCTTGGCTTTCAGCATATCTTCCTCAGTAAGCCTAGTCATTTCTAGGTTTTGATTTATTTTTTTTAAGATTTTATTTATTTGTTTATTTGACAGAGAGAGAGAGAGATCACAAGTAGGCAGAGAGGCAGGCAGAGAGAGAGAGGAGGAAGCAGGCTCCCTGCCGAGCAGAGAGCCTGATGTGGGCCTCAATCCCAGGACCCTGAGATCATGACCTGAGCCGAAGGCAGGGTCTTTAACCCACTGAGCCACCCAGGCGCCCTAGGTTTTGATTTAAAGTGAGAGACACGTGACTCTTCATTCATTTGAACACATAGAGGCCATTTTAGGGTTCTACATTGGCCTAATTCCAATACTGTTGTGTCTCAGGGAATAGGGAGGCCTGAAATGAAAGAGATATATGGGGAACAGCCAGTGGTGGAGCAGTCAGAACACATACATTTATCAATTTATTTGCCATCTTATATGCACATGGTTCACAGCACCCCAAAACAACTGTGATAGTAACATCAAAGATCACTGCTCCCAGATCACCAAGAAAAATATAATAATAATGAAAAAGTTTGAAATGCTGTGACAGTTACCAAAATGTGACACAGAGGCACAAGTGAGCAAATGCTGTTGGAAAAATGACACCAGTAGACTTGCATGACTCAGGATTAGCATAAACCTTCGATTTGTAAAGAATCCAATATCTATAAAGCATGAGAAGGTGAAGCACAATAAAACAAGGTATGCCTGAACATTAGTGATACATTAATCATGCATTTGTGAATTTCTACTGCTGCTTGGGTTTTATTCTAGCAATATATTTTAGAATTATAAATATGCATGCCCTTTGATCTAACAATTTCACCTTTAAGAAAATATTCTATAGAAATAAAAGAATGAATGCATAAATATTATATCAAATATGTATATCATAGCATTACTTCTAATAGTGAAAGAAAAAAAATACAAATAGTCTTCAATTGACCTATTATTCAGTAATTAAATAACATACTTTAAAATCATTTAATTAATGAGGAGAAAGGGGAACACTCCTACACTGTGGGTGGGAATGCAAGCTGGTGAAGCCATTCTGGAAAACAGTATGGAGGTTCCTCAAAAAGTTGAAAATAGAGCTACCCTATGACCCAGCAATCGCACTACTGAGAATTTACCCTAAATATACAAATGTAGTGATCCAAAGGGACACGTGCACTCGAATGTTTATAGCAGCATTGTCCACAATAGCCAAACTATGGAAAGAACCTAATGTCCATCAACAGATGAATGGATAAAGAAGATGTGGTATATATATGTGTGTGTGTGTGTGTGTGTGTGTGTGTGTGTGTGTGGTATAATATATAATATTATATTATATATATAATATATTATATATATAGTGTAATACTATGCAGCCATCCAAAAAAATGAAATTCTGCCATTTGCAATGATGTGGATAGAACTAGAGGGTATTATGCTAAGCAAAATAAGTCAGTCAGAGAAAGACAATTGTCATATGTTATATCTGATATAAGGAATTTGAGAGGTAGTGTGGGAGTCATGGGGGGTAGGGAGGGAAAAAATGAAACAAGATGGGATTGGGGAGGGAGACAAACCATAAGAGACTCTTAATCTCAGGAAACAAACTGA